>JAJSOF020000036.1:4444923-4852423 GCA_025594305.2 Periplaneta americana | reverse complement strand
AATAATAATAACAATAACAAATAGTAATTACGGTACCATATAATTTCAAGCACGGATTACACGCCTTTCAATGAAATGAACAGTAAACAGCATTGTAATACAGTAATTAACGTAGCCTACTTCAAGTCTTCACGCATAATTCAAGTCACTTTCATCGCAGTGGAACGAGCCCATGACGATCAAGTTGCTGTAAAGGGAAGGTTAAATTTTGTTCACGATATTTGCATTACAGAGACATAATTTCACAGGCACATCTTACCAGCTGGAGTTTGTCGCCTGTCCCTTTCTTATTTTACGCCCAACAGAATAGGTTCGGAAATAGTTTAAACAAGAATGAAGACTATGAGGTTGGAAACGAAAAGTGGTGGTCACTTTTAAAAAGTTGATAAGTCACGCCAGTGGGCAGTCGCGTGAAGTAAATTTCCAGTTGAATAGAGCTCTATTTGCTCACTTTCAAATATACTTCTGAAAACATGTGAATGAAAACAGTGTGTACAGATCAGCAATCATTGCCGTCAGTAAGAAATAAGCTCTTGAAAGGAATGTTTATTTCATGTTTACTTATTAACCAAGGCAAGTACAAAGAATATTTACTGGCATGTAGAAGTAGAGTATAATTGTTTCTTCGACGTTCTGAAAATGTCCAGAATAAAGGAATAGCTTTTCAGATAGTCATCCCTAAAAGTAGATCTTTTAACGATAAGCATGGGTGTTAAAAATTGAATATCATTATGCGATAGCAGGCGGAAAGTAATTTTAACACTAGTGCGAAAAGTATTTTTAACAGTGGCTTTCAACTGTTTACACCGACTGTCAATTGTTTCCCACCAGATGTCATATGCAGCAATCGCAACCGATCAAGAAAGCGGTTTAAACAATGCCAGACCTAATCATTTCAAGGGATAAATTGACGTGGAATAAATTTTATTTACCCTAAGAATAAATTTCTAAATTATAGACATCAGCTCAAAGAATTTTGAGTGACCACAAGGGTCCTGAATACAAAAAACATGTACAATAATGTGATGTGATACATTAAAGAAAAAAAGAAAGTTAATTGTTGAAGGCAAATATAAGTTGATTAATTGAAATAGAGATGATGATGTAATATTTGAAGAGAATCCTTGATAATATTTATAAGAATAGACATTACATAATGAAAAGGAATGTGAAGTTCCTTAAGATAATTCCATGTGAATTTTGTAATCGAACCTCTACTGCCAAACAGCAAACCAATGACGGACCATTGTTTAAGAGGGACGTTGTACTTTTGAGAAAGATACGGCAGACAAGGTTCATATATGGACTTCTTCTCAGTATCAACCTCGGTGGCCTGATTTAGGTTTCTTTCGAAACGGATAGTAGGGTCAAGAACAAGAGCCCGTTTTAAGCGTCCGTTGATAGCAATAATGTCTGCCCGTCTAAAAGAACCATCTGATGATACACAATGTACTTCCTCATGAATCTCCCAATTTAAAGTTTTTAACGATATCGCCAAAGCATGTCGTACACGATGATGTCTAGCATTGATCAGTAGCTCGCCTTTGGGGCATTGTCCAGCACGTGTCCAAGTGTTTCAAGTTCGCTACAGTCTGGATGACGGCAGCGGGTTGTGTTAGAGTTCTGCCCGGTCAAGTGACTGGTCAGATATACAGAGTGTTTCCGAGGTGGTGTTTCAAACTTTCAGGGATGATGGCGAAGGGCACATGTATCAATTTGAGATAAGGAACCATGGTCCGGAAATGACTGAGTCGAAAGTTACAAGCAAAAATAGTTGTGTGGAAATGGAATTGTAATTTGGCACCACGTGCCCTCCTTCCCTTAACCTTTGGAACAGTCATGGAAAGATGGTATGGGCCGGATGTCTCCTACGTGGGTACTTGTACCGATACAATCTGTGAGCTTGTCTACTGTTCCCATTGGCTCATCCGTATTCGAAAATCAGGTCTGCTTGTTCCGCTCTCGTGTACTCCTCCATTTCACTAGGACTGATCGACTGGACACTGCAACTTGTACACATACACTGCTGTCTACAGACGTGCATATCAGGACCGACCGTGTCCGTTACACATTACGCTATCTGCATTGCTTTAGTGTAGTTTCCTGTCCCCATCCCTCAGACAGCGCACTGAATGGAATACTGTAAGTAGACAACGTAAACAACGTCAGATGAATACAGTATGTGTAAGATGTACAGATAAATACACATAAATAAGGTGTACAGAGGAATACAATTATTTCATTTCCACACAACTATTTTTGCTTGTAACTTTCGACTCGGTCATTTCCGGACCATGATTCCTTATCTCAAATTGATATATGTGCCTTTCGCCATCATCCCTGAAAGTTTGTAACACCACCTCGGAAACACCCTATACAATGAACTCTATTTACCCAAAGATATACTACAGTTCAAGTGATTGGTCTGATATATAATTAACTCTATTTACCAATGATATACTACAGTTCAAATGATTGGTCAGATATATAATAAACTCTATTTACCCAAATATATACTACAGTTCAAGTGATTGGTCAGATAAGTAATAAATCCTATTTACCCAAAGATATACTACAGTTCAATTGATTGGTCAGATAAGTAATAAATCCTATTTACCCAAAGATATACTACAGTTCAAGTGATTGGTCAGATAAGTAATGAACTCTATTTACCCAAATATATACTACAGTTCAAGTGATTGGTTAGATAATTAATTAACTCTATTTACCCAAAGATATACTACAGTTCAAGTGATTGGTCAGATAATTAATTAACTCTATTTACCCAAAGATATACTACAGTTCAAATGAATGGTCAGATATGTAATGAACTCTATTTACCCAAATATATACTACAGTTCAAATGAATGGTCAGATAAGTAATGAAGTCTATTTACCCAAAGATATACTACAGTTCAAATTAATGGTCAGATATGTAATGAACTCTATTTACCCAAATATATACTACAGTTCAAGTGATTGGTCAGATAATTAATTAACTTAACTCTATTTTCAAATTAATGGTCAGATATGTAATGAACTCTAACCCAAATATATACTACAGTTCAAATGATTGGTCAGATAATTAATTAACTCTATTTACCCAAAGATATACTACAGTGGTCAGATATGTAATGAACTCTATTTACCCATATGATTGGTCAGATAATTAATTAACTCTATTTACCCAAATATATACTACAGTTCAAGTGATTGGTCAGATAATTAATTAACTCTATTTACTACAGTTCAAATTAATGGTCAGATATGTAATGAACTCTATTTACCCAAAGATTACTACAGTTCAAGTGATTGGTCAGATAATTAATTAACTCTATTTACCCAAAGATATACTACAGTTCAAATGAATGGTCAGATATGTAATGAACTCTATTTACCCAAATATATACTACAGTTCAAATGAATGAGATTAATGAACTCTATTTACCCAAATATATACTACAGTTCAAGTGATTGGTCAGATAATTAATTAACTCTATTTACCCAAAGATATACTACAGTTCAAATTAATGGTCAGATATGTAATGAATTTACTCTATTTACCCAAAAAGATATACTACAGTTCAAGTGATTGGTCAGATAATTAATTAACTCTATTTAAAAGATATACTACAGTTCAAATGATTGGTCAGATAATTAATTAACTCTATTTACCCAAAGATATACTACAGTTCAAATGAATGGTCAGATATGTAATGAACTCTATTTACCCAAATATATACTACAGTTCAAGTGATTGGTCAGATAATTAATTAACTCTATAATAAACTCAAATGAATGGTCAGATATTTAACCCAAATATATACTACAGTTCAAGTGATTGGTCAGATAATTAATTAACTCTATTTACCCAAAGATATACTACAGTTCAAATGAATGGTCAGATATGTAATGAACTCTATTTACCCAAATATATACTACAGTTCAGATATAGTGATTGGTGATTGGTCAGATAAGTAATAAAAATGAATGGTCAGATATGTAATGAACTCTATTTACCCAAATATATACTACAGTTCAAGTGATTGGTCAGATAAGTAATAAATCCTATTTACCCAAAGATATACTACAGTTCAAGTGATTGGTCAGATAAGTAATGAACTCTATTTACCCAAATATATACTACAGTTCAAGTGATTGGTTAGATAATTAATTAACTCTATTTACCCAAAGATATACTACAGTTCAAATGATTGGTCAGATAATTAATTAACTCTATTTACCCAAAGATATACTACAGTTCAAATGAATGGTCAGATATTAATCAACTCTATTTACCCAAATATATACTACAGTTCAAGTGATTGGTCAGATAATTAATTAACTCTATTTACCCAAAGATATACTACAGTTCAAATGAATGGTCAGATATGTAATGAACTCTATTTACCCAAATATATACTACAGTTCAAGTGATTGGTCAGATAATTAATTAACTGTTTACCCAAAGATATAATACAGTTCAAATGAATGGTCAGATATGTAGTTAACTCTATTTACCCAAACATATACTACAGTTCAAGTGATTGGTCAGATATATAATTAACTCTTTACCCAAATATATACTACAGTTCAAATGAATGGTCAGATATGTAATGAACTTTATTTACCCAAACATACTGTAGTTCAAGTGATTGGTCAGATATATAATAAACTATTCACCCTAAGATATATTACAGTTCTAGTGAATGCTCAGATGTGGAACGTACTGTTTACCCAAAGATATACAACAGTTCAAGTGATTGGTCAGATATATAATAAACTATTCACCCTAAGATATATTACAGTTCAAGTAATTGTTTAGATATGAAATAAACTCATTTTACTCAAAGACGTACTACGGTTCTGGCAGGCTAAGTGATTTTACCAGGGACGATGACAATCAGGTTATGACAGAGAAATAGTAGATAGACTGATGGCAGGCAAACCGAAGTGCCTTGAAAATATCTGTTCAAAACCTGTCATATTTTGGTCACCACAAATTTCACTTGAACATGTTGAGATCAAAATCCGAGTTACCGTTTTGAAAGTAGATTTCAGAGCTGTTCGACGCTTGATGCACCATTTAAGAACCTTCAAATAAAGACTAAGACTGTACCAAAGTAAATTCGGAAAGCACACTTTAAAATTGGTCACGAATACCTCTTTCAAATTCGTCTCTTAAGTACCCGTAAAATGGAGGCGAAAAATTGGTACGGTGGAAAGCAGAAAATAAACGAGTTAAATACTCTGAAAGCGATTACTATAGTCTTACCGTAACGATACATATATAAAATTACTCTATCGCGTCCTGTACCAGATATTTAAATCATCTTAATGTCGACATTACGAAACAGGTAATATTACGTAAAATTAGAGGCAATTTGTTCCGTCAGGACAGAAATCGAAGTCCACTATTCAGTGTTTACGAACCTTGAAGTAACAGACTGGACTTCAAACCATGAACTCCTGCTTCGTACTTTGAAATATAATTACACAAATATACCGAATTAAGTGCGTGCTGAACGTGGTGAAGCAAAATTCAGAGAACATGGACATGTCCGCGACACAAAAATAGCAAGTAGACTGACTGACTTACTTGACTGAATTACTGGCTTTTAAGAAACCCGGAGGTTCATTGCCGTCCTCACATAAGCCCGCCATTGGTCCCTATCCTGAGCAAGATTAATCCATTCTCTATCATCATACCCCACCTCCCTCGAATCCAATTTAATATTATCCTCCCATCTACGTCTCGGCCTCCCTAAAGGTCTTTTTCCCTCCGGCCTCCCAACTAACACTCTATATGCATTTCTGGATTAGCCCATACGTGCTATATGCCATGCCCATCTCAAACGTCTGGATTTAATGTTCCTAATTATGTCAGGTGAAGAATACAATGCGTGCAGTTCTGTGTTGTGTAACTTTCTCCATTCTCCTGTAACTTCATCCCTCTTAGCCCCAAATATTTTCCTAAAAACTTTATTAAGGGTGTTTACCCTTAATCTCAAAGTGAGAGTCCAAGTTTCACAACCATACAGAACAATCGGTAATATAACTGTTTTATAAATTCTAACTTTCAGATTTTTTGACAGCAGACTGGATGATAAAAGCTTCTCAACCGAATAATAACAGACATTTCCCATATTTATTCTGTGTTTAATTTCCTCCCGAGTATCATTTATATTTGTTACTGTTGCTTCCAGATATTTGAACTTCTCCACCTCTTCAAAAGATAAATTTCCAATTTTTATATTTCCATTTCGTACAATATTCTCGTCACGAGACATAATCCTATACTTTGTCTTTTCCGGATTTACTTCCAAACCTATCTCCTTACTTGCTTCAAGTAAAATTCCTGTGTTTTCCCTAATCGTTTGTGGATTTTCTCCTAACATATTCACGTCATCCGCACAGGCAAGCAGCTGATGTAACCCGTTCAATTCCAAACCCTCTCTATTATCCTAGACTTTCCTAATGGCATACTCTAGAGCAAACTTAAAAAGTAAAGGTGATAGTGCATCTCCTTGCTTTAGCCCACAGTGAATTGGAAACGCATCTGACAGAAACTGACTTATACGAACTTTGCTGTACGTTTCACTGAGACACATTTTAAGTAGACTGGCAATGATATATTTGACGGAAAGCTAATGGCTACAGAATATTGCGCGGTACTAAATATCTAAATTTCACCCTTACAAAGTCCAACCCTTGCTGGAGTTAATGGAAGACGACTTTGACAGAAGGTTGGGGTTGATGCTGTCTAAATTTCGCTTCTATGTCACTGACAGTTGACGGAGAAATAGGTGGCCAATTTGGATGAGTTTCATTAAAAAGTGTGCATACCTCTTGTTGTGTAAGCATTGTCACAAAATCCTATGTTAAGAATATCTTTTCAATAAAATTGTTACCATGGTAACCATAACATAATAACAGTGGTTATATATATATAAAATAAATTAAGTATTGCAAAAAAAATATGCTCTTTCAGATAATATGAAAAAAACTATAATATGTCATTTAAAATGTTTCGATGACGTCATAACTCTCACAATAATAGTCGCAAAAATATTTTCTTTCCATAAAAAAAAAATCATTTGTAAACACAAGTTATGAGATGTTTTGAGCTGTTTACCTGAAGTCCCATTATTCGATTTTAATTGCAATTATGCATTATTTTTAAAACAAAATCCTGTATAAACCAAAACCAAAATGTTAGCAAACTTGGAAAACGCTGGAGAGAACAATTTTAAAACGAAACGAAACCGAACGGACCTAATTCATGCAGTTTAAAACTGATTATGCTTATTGTGGTTGGCCTCGGTAGCGTAGTCGGTATAGCGCTGGCCTTCTGTGCTCGAGGTTGCAGGTTCGATCCCTGCCCAGGTCGATGGCATTTAAGTATGCTTAAATGCGACAGGCTGATGTCAGTAGATTTACAGACATGTAAAAGAACTCCTGCGGTACAAAATTCCGGCACATCCGGCGACGCTGATATAACCTTGGCAATTGCGAGCGTCGTTAAATAAAACATATATATATTTTTTTTAAGGAGTGTCCTTAAACTTTTGGTATTCGTTATGCTTGTACATTGGATTGAGCATTTAAAAAAAAACGCAAATGCAAACTTTCATAAAGATATGTCTAAGAAGAAACGAAATCAAAAACACAGGGACATCATTTTATTTTTACTTCAATTTTTATTGTACCTGAGTTTTTAATGTACTTCACTCGCACCCCTTCTACTAAGGAAGTTCCAACTCCACACAGAACCAAGACCGCAGATAGTAAGCAGTACTGAGTTACTGAGTATAGTACGTTCCAGAAATATGTTCGCGTTTTCCAGTGACGAAAGAGTTGTCAATATTGAATCATATTTTCGCACAGGTACTGTCCGTCTGCCTACGTCGCATCCCGATTTCCCCCACCTGCTTCTGGTCGCCCCTCTGTAATAGCTGGGCTGTCTTAGCTCTTTTCTGAAATCATTAATTTCTCTTAGGAATTGGAAGTTTACGTAATATTATACAACTGTTTAAAATAACTTAAATAAAAGGGCCTCGTTAAGTAATTAACTGTCACGTGATTTCCTCCCTTTCTACAATCCTGCGGCAAACCACTTGGACGGACAGTAGATAGCATGTCTGAGTAATTTTATATTTTCGGGTCGGGCAGAAGTGAAGATTGAATTTACAATACGTAGAGTAGGTACAGAATTATTTCAACATGAGTTTAGTACGAAGGACGAAACTGGCAATTGAAATTAGATGCATTAGTCTATAGTGCGATAATATGCACAAAAGAACTGAAGCCTGTATCGAAATGAACGGCCACCATTTTCAAAATTGTGTTTAAATATCCATATTATGATTATTTTTCAATTTAACTTCTTTCTCTATATTGTACGCTAATGTGCTGTAGACAGTATAATATACACTGCATAATGAATACGTTCGCATGGATAACTCACTTCAGTAAAAACACTTATTCTTAATACAGACTGTACTTTGATTAAAGAAAAACCTAATGAAAATTATCAAACTCAAAATCGATATTTCCTAGTTTACGTAAATGGATGCAAATACCTAGTAGAGTGATTTGTGTTTTACGCCAGTATCATCGAACTCCAGTCTTGGAGGGGGAGCAAGCAAAGGTATAGACAGGTTAATATTAAAAATGTTAGTAAAAATAAAATGATGTCCCTGTATATGACAATAGATATGCACCAATTAAAAATATATAGATATTAATAACCAACACAAAATAACGCTTCGTGTATCATTTCAAAACCACGTAAGCATTCTACGTGTCATTATTATTTCGGACACGATTCACTGACATGAATTATAGACCAATATAGAAGATAATGACAGTAAATTACTGCAGTGAACTTGAAACATTTCTACATTTCTGAATATTGCAGTCCACCAGGAAGTTAGAAAATACTTATTGTGCTCGTGAGCTCAGCTCTAATTTCTTTCTTCCATTTATGAAGGTAATGTCAGATATTATGATAATTACAGATACCTGGGCTGTAATCGGATATAATTACGTATAAACCACCCTGCTTAGGTCTTACTGAAGTCAAAATTGTCCATTATTACAAGAACTTCTCGAAAATATTACATAAAGTACAGGGACATCACTTTATTTTTACCAACATTTTTAACATTAACCTGGCTATACTCGGAAACACTGTTGCCCCCTTCCATTACAGAAGTTTGATGTTACTAGTGCAATATGTAAACAAATCATTTTACTAGGTATAGGAGGAGAGAAAAGTAGTGTATCCATTTATGTTGTAGGGAAATACGATATTACGATTTTCAGTTTGATCATCACTTTTACGGAATTTATCAAAATACAGTAGAGTAGTAACATTCTTTTTTCAAAAACTCAACTTTTCAGGCCGCTATGTTCGTTATGTAATGTCTACTTTATTTAGCATATTAATTACTGGTGTTAACATACAATATAGAGAGTGCATTTAAATTGAGGGGGTCATAAGTAAAGGACTGTAAGTGTACTTAAGTTACTTTTGAGAAAATGGGGTTCAAATATTTAAGCTTTCGTAAAATCGGTGAAATTTTTATTTAAATTTTAATGTGTGATGCGATTAAAATATCCCTTTGCCACTAAAATTTTAGATACTTTTGCTTACACTGGATGCACTTAACTCATGTTATTACAAATGTCACTAGCATTCCTTTGCTTCTAGCCACCTCAATTCAAAATAAGCTAATCTGAATTTTTAAACAAGTTGCTGAAAATGGTTGCCGTTCATTACAATGCAGGCTTCAATTCTTTACGCATATTATTAAAAACATTTTCAAGCATATTCTCTGAAATTGAATTTATCGTTTCTTGAATATAATTTTTTAGTACGATATTATTAATATAGGTTCTTTCTTCTATAGAAAACGCAACCATATTTCTGAAACACACTATACACTGCAGTGTTTACTTCACTGCTTGAAGACTTCGAATGCAACAGCGGCCGTAAGTTTGTGTGTCTGATGGGAGCAAGGACATTGGTGAAGGGGCGGGAGTGAAATACATTCAGAAATGCAGGTACAATAAAAATGCAAGTAAAAATAAAATGATGTCCCTGTACAATTCAGAATTTTACTTGTTTTATTTACAAAAGATCTCCACTATTATAACTGTTAAAATAATTTAATTCTTATTGTAATCTTCATTTTCCTAATAAAAAGAACAAAAGTGTTGCAAATGCAACATCTTCAGTGTCAAACACCGATTGTTTAACATGGGCCCTCCCCATTCTTTATCATAGACCTCAATAAAATTGACTGCAGTGGCTTCAATTTTTATTGTACCTGAGTTTTTGAATGTACTTCACTCCCACCCCTTCTACTAGTAAACTTCCAACCGTCCTCCACACAGAACCAAGGCCGCGTATGCAGTCAGAGTCGCCTTACGATCATAGTAAACTACAAAGTTAGTGAGTACAGTACGTTCCAGAAATATGTTCGCGTTTTCCAGTAACGAAAGAGTTTTCAATATTAAATCATATTTTCGCACAGGTACTGTCATCCGTTTGCCTACGTCGCATCCAGGTTTCTCCATCCCGCTTCTGCTCACCCCTCTGTAAAGGCTAGTGGCTGGGTTGTCTTAGCTCTTTTCTGAAAACATTTACTTTTAGGAATTGGACGTCTACGTAATATTATACAACTGTATAAAATAACTTAAATAAAATGGTCTCGTTAAGTAATTAACTGTCACGTGATCCCCCCCATTTCTAAGACATAACCACTTGGACGGACAGTAGATAGTATGTCTGAGTAATTTTATCTTTTCGGATCGGGCAGAAGTGAAGATTGAATTTACAGTACGTAAGGTACTCTTTTATAGAGTAGGTACAGAATTATTTCAACATGAGTTACTAGTACGAAGGACGAAACTGGTAATTAGAATTAGATACAATAGTCTATAGTGTGATAGTATGAATAAAAGGATTGAATCCTGTATCGAAATTAACGGCCACCATTTTCAAAAATATGTTTAAATGTACATATTATTATCATTTTTCAATTTAACTTCATTCAATATACTGTATGCTAATGTGCTGTAGACAGTATAACATACACTTTTATATACACTTTTTATTTTATTGGGTTATTTTACGACGCTGTATCAACATCTAGGTTATTTAGCGTCTGAATGATATGAAGGTGATAATGCCGGTGAAATGAGTCCGGGGTCCATCACCGAAACTTACCCAGCATTTGCTCGTATTGGGTTGAGGGAAAACCCCGGAAAAAACCTCAACCAGGTAACTTGCCCCGACCGGGAATCGAACCCGGGCCACCTGGTTTCGCGGCCAGACGCGCTGACCGTTACTCCACAGGTGTGGAGTAATATACACTACATAACATTTATTGTTAATGCTGTACTGTATTTTGATTAAACAAATACCTAATGAAAATTATCAAACTCAAATTCGCGATATTTCCTAGTTTACGTAAATGGATGAACTACTTTTCTTCCCTCCTATACCTAGAAGAGTGATTTGTTTGTATTTTACGCCAGAATCATCTAATTCCAGTCGTGGAAGGGAGTCGCAAATGGTGTTTCCGGTTCTCAACCGTTAATCCAAAGGTATAGCCAGGTTAATATTAGAAATGTTAGTAAAAATAAAATGATGTCCCTGTACTAAAACAATTTATCTTGGAAAGGAAGTAACAGCGAGCAAATCTGTATTAAACTTTCTGTGAAATTAATGCCATTACTTATGGCTCACCCTGTCTATCATGCATGCATCAATACGTTACGAACAATTAAACTTATTATGATGACGAAGGATAAGCATTACTACGTATCCACTGGAAATGCAGAGTCCTTACTACTGGACGAAGGTCATTCCAGACTTCGAGAAGTCTTATATTTGTATTTTACCTACGACGATAAATGCAGCCATTCGCTGTTTAACAAGCTACCATTCCTTCCTTCCAATATTAAAACGATAAACTAGAGTCTTATTATGTAGTAAAACCCGCATCTAATGTAGTGTATGATTCAATAAAGATTCAGTCTTGGTAGATGATCAGATAAAAATTGAGAAACAATCCTTTTATAACAGTTCCATTATCTTGAGTACACAGAAAACAATAAAATCCCCGAATTCAATGCACACACGAGTTTGTACAACGTTAGTCATGGCTTTGATCTCTGACTGTTGTACCTTAATATCATGGGAAAGAGATCGCGAGCCCGCGGAGTAGCTGTGCAACTATTTATTACATTATAAAGTCGTGATATTGTGGGCAGAACTGCACAAGGTTTATTGTCTTACTGTTGGAGCTGTATTAGTGGAAAATCCTGTAATGAAGCAAGTTACTGGACTGATACTGATATAAAATGCGTAATATTTTTTTGTATTGAGAGGAAATTGATAAAAATTGCAAAATATATACCATAAGATATAAAAGGCATAATAAAATATTACGACTTCTGATTTAAGATTATATAGACCTATAATGTAAACGCAGTTTTGAGGGATTATGTAACGCAAAGCATATAGATCATTCTTATATAAGACTTGTGCAATTATTTCTACATCATACCATAAATCAATATTTCTTAAAATGATAATTTATGATGCATAATTCAAAACAACATCCATATATACAAAAAAATTTATAGACATGAAACTATAAAGGTTCGTGCTTGTTATATTAAGCTAATATTTATCCTTACTTACAAATGGCTTTTAAGGAACCCGCAGGTTCATTGCCGCTCTCACATAAGCCCGCCATTGGTCCCTATCCTGAGCAAGATTAATCCAGTCTCTATCATCATATCCTACCTCCCTCAAATCCATTTTAATATTATCTTCCCATCTACGTCTCGGCCTCCCCAAAGGTCTTCCTACCTTCGACCTCCCAACTAACACTCTATATGTATTTCTAGATTCGCCCATAGTGCTACATGTCCTGCCCATCTCAAACGTCTGGATTTAATGTTCCTAATTATGTCAGGTGAAGAATACAATGCGTGCAGTTCTGTGTTGTGTAACTTTCTCCATTCTTCTGTAACTTCATCCCTCTTAGCCTCAAATATTTTCCGAAGAACCTTATTCTCAAACACCCTTAACCTATGTTCCTCTCTCAAAGTGAGAGTCCAAGTTTCACAACCATAAAGAACAACCGGTAATATAACTGTTTTATAAATTCTAACTTTCAGATTTTTTGACAGCAGACTGGATGATAAAAGCTTCTCAACCGAATAATAACAGGCATTTCCCATATTTATTTTGTGTTTAATTTCCTCCCGAGTATAATTTATATTTGTTACTGTTGCTCCTAGATACTTGAATTTTTCTACCTCTTAAAAAGGATAAATTTCCAATTTTTATATTTCCATTTCGTACAATATTCTGGTCACGAATAATCGTATACTTTGTCTTTTCGGGATTTACTTCCAAACCTATCTCTTTACTTACTTCAAGTAAAATTCCCGTGTTTTCCCTAATCGTTTGTGGATTTTCTCCTAACATATTCACGTCATCCGCATAGACAAGCAGCTGATGTAACCCGTTCAATTCCAAACCCTCTCTGTTATCCTGGACTTTCCTAATGGCATATTCTAGAGCAAAGTTAAAAAGTAAAGGTGATAGTGCATCTCCTTGCTTTAGCCAACAGAATATTTATCCTTACTAAAATTAAAATTGTAATAATCCTAAGGACAACAGAGAGCTCTCTGTGGGTTTTTATTGGTTATTTTACGACGCTTCATCAACAGCTATGGTTATCTAGCGTCTGAATGATATGAAGGTAATAAGGCCAGCGAAATGAGTCCGGTCCATCACCGAAAGTTATCCAGCATTTGCTCTTAATGAGTTGAGGGAAATCCCGGAAAAAACTCAATCAGGTAACTTGTTCCAACCGAATTTGACCCCTGGCCCACTCGTTTCACGGTCAGGATTGCTAATCGCTGGCCCATAGCGGTTCTAATCCCAGGCAGCAGACTTTTAGGACTCAGGGATACAAAAGTTGATCCCACGGTATGACAAATGTCTCAATTCTGGTGGGGAATAGGTTGAAAGATGACTCAACAATATTTCTGTATCTGTTCCAATAAATATTTCCATGAAATGTGTTTTCTTTCTGTAAACGGCCCCAAATATAAATTATACTCGGGAGGAAATTAAACACAGAATAAATATGGTAATTGCCTGTTATTATTCGGTTGAGAAGCTTTTATCATCCAGTCTGCTGTCAAAAAATCTGAAAGTTAGAATTTATAAAACAGTTATATTACCGGTTGTTCTTTATGGTTGTGAAACTTGGACTCTCACTTTGAGAGAGGAACATAGGTTAAGGGTGTTTGAGAATAAGGTGCTTAGGAAAATATTTGGGGCTAAGAGGGATGAAGTTACAGGAGAATGGAGAAAGTTACACAACACAGAACTGCACGCACTGTATTCTTCACCTGACATAATTAGGAACATCAAATCCAGACGTTTGAGATGGACAGGGCATGTAGCACGTATGGGCGAATCCAGAAATGCATATAGAGTGTTAGTTGGGAGGCCGGAGGGAAAAAAGACCTTTAGGGAGGCCTAGACGTAGATGGAAAGATAATATCAAAATGGATTTAAGGGAGGTGGGATATCATGATAGAGAATGGATTAATCTTGCTCAGGATAGGGACCGATGGCGGGCTTATGTGAGGGCAGCAATGAACCTCGGGGTTCCTTAAAAGCCAGTAAGTAAGTAAACGGCCCCAGGGAAACTTATTTCTTTTTACAGCTCGAGTTGCCAAAATTTGTATAAGAACTTGTTTCGACATTATTTGCACGGTGGAAGAAAAATGTTTTTTTATCTGCCCCCATAATAATGTTTTCTTGTTAGTTTTTCAATAGGTCAATATTTACACTAAATAATGACACAGTCCAAGTTTAATATAATATCACGTTTTCTTATTAAAATGTGTAGAGAAATCAGACGGATCTCTGCAGTGTTAATTGCTTTCATACTCGTATAAGCGTCGTTAGAAAGTCGGAACAAAATTCATTAAAATGTAACGAACCAGTGTACAGACATGTAACATTTTCTCTCTTTAATACTTGCACGTAAAGTTTAGACAAAGATAAACAAAAAAATATGGCAGTAATGAGGGTAATCAAAATAATTTATAATCAGGGAATAAATAGCTACAAAAAGACATCATTTTTTGTTAGATTTGACGCCTAAAAGTATGGGTATATGAAAACATTTTTACAATGAAATAAAATTCATATTGTATGACTTGAGGCTTTCCCGACGTTTGATATTGAATAACTCTTCTCAGGTTCTCAGCCAGGTGAGTTGGAGATTAGCTTCCAAGCTTTCGACGGCTAGCTCTTCACTTCATCCCTGAAGAAGATGGCAGAGCTAGCCGTCGAAAGCTTGAAGCTAATCTCCAACTCACCTGGCTGAGAACCCGAGAAGAGTTATTCAAAATTCATATTATAATTTCGTCAGTTTATAACGTTAAAATTCACGACGTAGCTCAGGCAGTAGCGCGTTTTCGTGCTTATCCGGTGCTGCACTCACTTGGGGGTTCGATTCCCGCTTGGGCTGGTTACCTGGTTGGGGTTTTCTAAAGTTTTCTCAACTGTAAGGCGAATATCCGCTAATTCACGACAACTCTGCGGTTTTACCTAGCCAAATACCATCTCGCGATCATTAATTCTATCGACACTAAACACCCTAGTACCTGACAAAGCGTCGTTAAATAATATAATAAATTTGTATTAACAAAAGCCGCCCTAGATAAAGGTTCGAATAGATCGGCCTACTAATCAATTCATAAAGAATAATATTTAAAACCAATTGTGTGGCAATTTGAAAGAGAAAAACATTAAGATAAATGATAAGAAAACATAGGAAATCATTTACAATAAAAGTTTCTTGGGTACAAATGATTACTAATTACAGCTAAGGATGATTTTAACACACGAGATCCTATGGCATCAATCGTTGCATCAGACATTTTAAATTGTTTAAGTTGATTTAAAGTTCCTCGTGGGATCATGCCACGGGCACCGAACATGAGCCCAAAAACTGTCCAATGTGTGATGTGGTATTGCGCTCCAAGATGCTGACAACAAGGCTCATAGATGACTTGTTTTTCACGACACACCTCTTGTGGCTGTTGCTCATGCATCTCAAAACGTATTGTGGGATCAAGAATGACACCCTTATCCTTCTGCCGATTAATTATGATATCAGCACGTCTAGTAGAGCCATCAGAAGAGACGCAACCAACCTCCCCATAAACCTCATAGGAAGCATTCTGACGGATTGAAGATGCGATGAGAGAACGAATATACTTTAATATACCATAAGGATATAGTTCTGGAATTTAAGTGGCTGTTATTTTAATTTTATGATTACAATTTATTGGTACATATCTTTCTCGTAGACCAATTCGTTTTCTAGCATTGCTAGTCTTATTAGAATCATCTATTCTGTTATGAGGCAATATATTGATTCTGTGAGCTCAATATTAAATAAAAGAAGCATAGGTCTGTCAAAATGAGGTGAAAAGATGACACTGGCAGTGCATTGAAAAAAACAGACGAAATTCCTATTTTGTAATTTGAAGAAAATGTATGTTTTTATGTTTTAAATAGAATTTTATTTACGAAAAAATATAATCACGTTCATCCGGAACAAATCAACATAACAGATGATGATGATGATGATGATGATGATGATGATGTTGATGATATATACGAGGAATTACATTAATTAGTCCACAACTGTGGAGTAACGGTCAGCGCGTCTGGCCGCGAAACCAGGTGGCCCGGGTTCGAATCCCGGACGGGGCAAGTTACCTGGTTGAGCTTTTTTTCCGGGGTTTTCCCTCAACCCAATACGAGCAAATGCTGGGTAACTTTCAGTGCTGGACCCCGGACTCATTTCACCGGCATTATCACCTTCATTTCATTCAGACGCTAAATAACCTAGATGTTGATACAGCGTCGTAAATAACCCAATAAAAATATATTAATTAACACACCAATTTGTTCGCGATATTTTTTTACTTCATTATGTTTTATGAAGGAGACCAATTTGACCATTTTAATCTGACATCGAAATGATAGGAGTTTAACGTCGAATTCCCATTAACATAACAATTATAAAGCGATTAAGCAAAACAAAATAACTAATGGACATTTTTCCTGACCTATTCAGAATTCAAACTCACAGCCAAGGTTTGCGTGGGGTCAAATCTGCTGTTTAACAGCTGCATACACGATACACATTTCTGCACATGGTAGGTACTATTATTTTAAACGCAACACATTTAATAGACAATTCACTAGCTGGTCTTGGAGAAAGATGTCAAGTTGCGTTTAACCACAAATGAAAATATCCGATCAGACACTCGCAGCACTAGTATGTAAGAAAGGCTTATCACTATGGCAACAGCCTGGCTCTTCATTTTCCAAGCAGACTGAATTTAATACACATTAATTGCTTACCTAGTAAAATGTTACGCACTGTTATTTTCAACACCACCAAGCAATCTTCATCACCATCCACTACTCACAATCCAACACTACAGTCATTTGTCATTATTACCAAAAGTGTTTGTTTACATACTGTCATTTCGGAGTTGTTCGCAGCACGACACACCTGTAATATAGGCAAAATTAGTTCATTTGTAACGCCTTCCTAGCATTCTATTTTAAAAATAATATTCTCGATTTCATGTTCATTCATGCTATAGGTAACACAACAAAATTTCGAAAATGCATGTTAGAATTTGAGGAAGAAATAATTCTGGGCATATCTTTTAAATTTGTATTCATAATAGAAAAAAAAAATGTTTCCTTATTTGAGAAAACAAATTTGTCACTTTAACCAGAAATTTTACGTTTAACTTTATATTAATATATTTACCAAGTTGATACTAGAAATATATAAGAATGTAATTAGGTAAAATTATGAGGAAATTGGGAAGGAGTACAAATGATTTTAATTTTCGTAAAAAATATTTAAATTCAATAAAATGTGAAAATTATTTTAATTTTCTGCTCTTTTACTAAAACAACAAAAATATAAAACAAATGCTTCTTCCCCCACAATACGTCGCGAAAACAAATGAACATCACATCTCATAACAAGTCGGTGTCAGTTTACATTTCCCACACAACATCCCAACTTCTGTCGAGTCGCATTTACCACATGTAAGGTGTAAAATTTCGCGATTTCGAGCCCTCAGTTCGGATCCCGGCCGCAACACTTCCTGCCACCGAGAGACTCAAAGCCTGACTGATTCGCGCGGGAAACCTCAGGCCGGGACAGCCCCTGCGTACGAGTCCGCGCCGGCCGGGCGACTGCTCCTGCGCATGCGCAGACCACCGACTGATAATGAAGCGTGTGGGGGGAAGACAGGCAGTCTCGAATACATATCTGCATCGTCCGTACAGGAGCAAAATAAACGACTTTCTCCACCGAATAAAAACACTAATATTGCGGAGGAGGGGCGTTTGGCGACTTCATAACTGTCAGAAAATGAAAATTAGTCACATTTTTTCTGTGCCCTGTAATGCTCTGATAAGTGTAACAATCCAACCATCACACTTATTTATGCGATGTTTGTTCTTAGCCGATCAAGCACATCTACCTGGATATGAAATCAGTACAGAAAACTATAAGGTCTCGGCAAACCGCAAACTGCGATGACGTAATTTTCGGGAGTAGTCTAATGTTAGCCTATCACCGTTAGTTAAGTCAATATACAGCCTGAACCGAAAGTAATGTCATTAATTTCAGGGGGTTATTCTTTGAGATGTTTCAAACAAAAACGTTTTATACAATTTTTGCTCGTTTTTACTTCCTTTTAAGGCCGATTGTATAAACCATTTAATCTTAGATCAGAGGTTAAATTGATCCTCGTTCTAGCTGAACTTGGAATTTTGTGTTGTATAAAGTCTAATCTGAGATTAATTTGACTTAAACTAAAGTCACCTTTGACTAAAGAAATTTCTCCGATTAAGTTAGATGGTCCAAGTTCAGTTATTTCTTTTCTGTTTGAAATATACGAGTGACAGATTGTGCAAATAAAATATCCATTATTATTATTATTATTATTATTATTATTATTATTATTATTATTATTATTATTATTATTATTATTACTTACTTACAAATGGCTTTTAAGGAACCCGAAGGTTCATTGCCGCCCTCACATAAGCCCGCCAGCGGTCCCTATCCTGTGCAAGATTAATCCAGTGTCTATCATCATATCCCACCTCCCTCAAATCCATTTTAATATTATCCTCCCATCTACGTCTCGGCCTCCCTAGAGGTCTTTTTCCCTCCGGTCTCCCAACTAACAATTTATATGCATTTCTGGATTCGCCCATACGTGCTACATGCCCTGCCCATCTCAAACGTCTGGATTTAATGCTCCTAATTATGTCAGGTGAAGAATACAATGCGTGCAGTTCTGTGTTGTGTAACTTTCTCCATTCTCCTGTAACTTCATCCCGCTTAGCCCCAAATATTTTCCTAAGCACCTTATTCTCAAACACCCTTAACCTATGTTCCTCTCTCAGAGTGAGAGTCCAAGTTTCACAACCATACAGAACAACCGATAATATAACTGTTTTATAAATTCTAACTTTCAGATTTTTGACAGCAGACTGGATGATAAGATCTTCTCAACCGAATAATAACAGGCATTTCCCATATTTATTCTGCGTTTAATTTCCTCCCGAGTGTCATTTATATTTGTTACTGTTGCTCCAAGATATTTGAATTTTTCCACCTCTTCGAAGGATAAATCTCCAATTTTTATATTTCAATTTCGTACAATATTCTGGTCACGATACATAATCATATACTTTGTCTTTTCGGAATTACTTCCAAACCGATCGCTTTACTTGCTTCAAGTAAAATTTCCGTGTTTTCCATAATCGTTTGAGTATTTTCTCCTAACATATTCACGTCATCCGCATAGACAAGAAGCTGATGTAACCCGTTCAATTCCAAACCCTGCCTGTTATCCTGAACTTTCCTAATGGCATATTCTAGAGCGAAGATAAAAAGTAAAGTAAAGTATTATTATTATTATTATTATTATAATTATTATTATTATTATTATTATTATTATTATTATTATTAATAGATATGGTAGGTACATTTTTTTCAATTTCTTGCCTTAATACACAAACAATATTATATTTTATAAGGCTGTATCGTGTTCAGGTGTATGAAATAACATAACCCATAATTATATTATGTTTATAACAACCATTAATTATTAATGGATATGATAGGTACATTCATAAATTTTCAATTAACTGTATTACTAAATGAAAATTGTCGTTTTATAAAGCTTTATTATGTTTAGCAGTATCGAACACCATAACATGACAACAATTTGGAGAACGGTCAATCTTCTTCTTATTGTCCGCCATTATTTACAATGCACAAAACAAACCAGTGTCTCCAACAGAGTGTACGGAAAGTCGCCAAAAAGTAGTTGGAAAGTAGCTAGATTTCCCATTATTAACAAAGAAAAATTAAATTTTGTCACTATGGGGTGCTAAAAAGGTCGCTAAATCCCTATTTAAGCAATATAAAAGTTAAAAGAAATTGTAGTTGAAAAAGAGTTAAAGTCGCTAAATTGGCAACGCTGAACAAACCTGAACAACACGGCCCGCGCATCACATACTTCACCTGTTTATGCGATGTTGCCAAATCCTTTTCACGTGAACTTAGATTGCATTTGAACCAAGGTAATTTGATCGCAGAAAAGTTTTATACAATAGAAGAAGTGTCTGAACTCGGTTCACTTTCCGAACTTCGATCAAAATTGATCTTTAGTCAGGGAGTTTTATACAATTGGGCCTTAGAGATAAAAATTGTTTCATATGTAACATTTCATAGCGTGTTTTGTGAGAGCCATTGATTTAATTCCCAATATGCTCTGACAATTTAAGATGTCAGTGTGTCATGATAAATTATTGAACACATTTTAGTTTTGTCCTTTCAGGGCCGGTATTATAAACGCCATTTAAACCTTACGTTCAGTTTAAACTGAAGTTTTTCGTTCTGCTTCGTATTATAAACCTTAACTACCAGTTAATCTTGAGTTAACTTGAGTTTAACTTGATCGGGAGTCCTCTGTCGTTTAAACTGCAGTTCAAGCTTCAACAATGCAAGATGGCGGATTCCGCAATACACATGGATATTGCAGATGTTTTCCAAGAACTTATGAGTGACGATATGTGAGTGATCAATATTACTGAACGACCAAGGCGGCCAAGAATTTTTCGAAATGGAGTGCACCAGTTTGAAATATAAACGATTATAAGTTTTGAAACAGATTGAGGCTTTCGAAGCAGAAGTCCTACCTACAGAATTAGGGTTATATTCCTAACCTTGTTTCGAAAAATTGAAACTGGGATATAACACACAACAAAAAAATGAGAAAGTGCAAAAATATGTGTTTCAGGGTTTGAATTTAAAGATTATTTGAAAAGATAAATGATTTCTTTTTTATTTTTGAAAACATTCTGTTGAATCTCTGCATCAGTTACTAGTAGCGTTGCGCTATTTTTCCTCTGGTAGTAGACATACTGAAAACGATGTAAGATTTCGGAGGTGTCCATAAATCTACTATAAACCTATTGCGCATTGTACTGTGTGGCAGACAGTCTGCTGGTAAGATTTACTATGGGACTTGATTTATAAACACTAATAATATTACCTAATTTTACAAGACTTGTAAAAAAATTATTGTTTGACTGAATTCTGTTTCATAATTATTCTAGACAACACATAAAATACGCACACTAATATTATTACTTCATTACTCAGTTGATTCTGTATGGAGTTACGTCGCAGAAGGCCATGCAAGGTTTAGTTTGGCTGCATTGTGTTTGGGAGTATAACGTTGGTAGTCAGCGTTAAGAAACTATTTGAGGTTAAGTCTGACAAGCATATTGAAGTAATTACGCGATATTGGTCCTCTTTCGGTTTTTTTTTATGATACTCTCTCTGACATCGGAGAACAAAGATGTTTCTTAATGAAGATTCTCCAAGAGCGTCGGCTATTTTTAATCAATAATATAATTAAACAGTTGCGATGTTCTTCTTTTCTTTCCTAGCAGTAATACCAACCGTATTCCACTACGGTTTAACTTAACCGAGACTCTGTAATACGGCAGGTTGAGTTAAACTCATGGTTAGGTTTAACTTAGGTTTAACATAATCTTTAGATTAACCGTATTTATAAAACTGGACCTAAATGTGCAAAAATTTGATCCGAACAAGTGTAGCATTGTAAAATTCCTTTGTGCGAGATCGTGCGTATTTGCTTGGTTTCGGCACAAAACCAATCCGCAGAAAGTGTAAAATTCCACATTCAGTATTCCCAACCTAACACACATAACAATTTCCCTCTTCTTATCGCTTAAGTGACATATTGATTTTACTGCTTTAGGCTTTAACATATTATTTTTAGAGACGTTCAATATAGTAATAATTATAAATTGAAACTTACCACTGCAATTTCACCTAAATTGTACTGTTAATTATTGTTTTTAAATATTTGCAAAAATTAAGTAAACTCTACAACTCCACTAAAGTTACTGCATTCGTGATGCAAGTAACATTAAGGAAGCCGTGAAAAATTCAACAAGATTCTAGATGCCGATGTTATTACTGCAATATGTTATATAAATAATATTGTTAAAATATTAAATTGAAAAATAAATCATTACGTAACCTTACCGTTTGTTTTAAGTTCGCATTTATAGACTGCGGGGGAAAAAAAGACAGACGTATATCACGGCCTGCTGGAGTATAGTAAACACAGAAAACATTTTAAAGCAACAATGTTGAAGATAGATATTTTCGTTTTCCAAAATTGCCGTCATTGAACAGAAACCAAGATGGAGATTTCATTGCAACTAATTAGAAATTCCTCTTTCAGGTATGTAATAAACTATCTTCGCACAAAATAATGTACGATACACAAGCGGTATGTTTTCTTTCAATTTTCGGAAATTAAAAAAGCTCAACTACGTTTCGCTTTTTCAAACTTTTCCTCGAACATGAAAACTTCAACATACCGCTCTTGTAACGCATATTACTATTGCAGAACGAATGAATAAGTTTTGAAATGGTTTTTTGAACTAAACTTTTCAACTGTAAACAGTAACGTCGTTCATATTGTTGAATGGAATTTCGTGAGGGGGCACTACGACACAACACTGCGACCTTTAACGATCTGCTGCGCTAACCCTCGAGCTAAGCGCATTCCCGAACACACACCGGTTGACTACACTAAGGTTCGCTGCGCACCCAGGTTTCGAGCAGGCAATCTCCTCCCCCACGTCCCTATGCCAACCCCCTCCGTGCATCGCCAGTCGGCGTTCGGGCAATGCTGTGAAATGATACGAAATGAAGAAATGGTAACGGAATTATGTAGATGCCTAATCTGGAAAAACGGGAGAACCCCGAGACACTCCAACTGCAACCTTGTCCGCCATAAGTTTCACCACGGGTTTTTCAATGAAAACCGGGACTGCAACCCGGACCACCTGCGTGCTAGGCTGAAGGTCTAACGACTCAGCCACGACAGGGGACATCCGTAATATGGCAAAGGAGCTAAATTGTTGCTAAGCGGATGAAATGTGTGATACTTAGGCTATTCTTACACAAAGTCATTGTTTTGCAAAACACATTAATACAGGGACATCATTTTATTTTTACTTCAATTTTTATTGTACCTGAGTTTTTTTAAGGTATTTCGCTCCCACCCCTTCTACTAACGAAGTTCCAACTGTCCTCCACACAGAACCAACGCCGCATATAGTAAACAGTACTGAGTTAGTGAGTATAGTACGTTCCAGAAATATTTTGCGTTTTCCAGTGACGAAAACTTTCAATATTGAATCAAATTTTCGCACAGGTACTGTCGTCCGTTTGCCTACGTCGCATCCCGATTTTCCCCACCTGCTTCTGCTCGCTCCACTGTAAAGGCTAGTGGCTGGGCTTTCTTAGCTCTTTTATGAGAACATTAATTTCTGTTAGGAATTAATTGGACGTCTACGTAATATTATACAACTGTTTAAAATAACTTAAATAAAAGGCCTCGTTAAGTAATTAACTGTCACGTGATTTCCTCCTTTCTACGATCCTGCGACAAAACCACTTGGACGGACAGTAGATAGCATGTCTGAGTAATTTTATCTGTACGGGTTGGGCAGAAGTGAAGATTTAATTTACAGTACGTAAGGTACTCTTTTACAGAGTAGGTACAGAATTATTTCAACATGAGTTACTAGTACGAAGGACGAAACTGGTAATTGGAATTAGATGCAATAGTCTGTAGTGCGATAATATGCACAAAAGAACTGAAGCCTGTATCAAAATTAACGGCCACCATTTTCAAACATGTGTTTAAATATCCATATTATGATTATTTTTCAATTTAACGTCATTCTCTATATTGTACGCTAATGTGCTGTAGACAGTATAATATACACTGCATAATGAATACGTCCACATGGACAGCTCAGTTCGTGAGTAAAAACACTTAGGGCCGTATTCATAGACATTTTTAGCGCGGGCTTCCGGTGGATGATCAGCGTTTTTCGTATTCATAAACCAGTGTTAGCGATAGGATATGATTTGAATTCTGTACTAGTAACCAGTGGATAACCAGGGCTAGCTTAGTACGCTCATAGCGCGTGCTGCGAAATGTCTATGAATAGCACCCTTATTGTTAATACTGTACTGTATTTTAATTAAACAAAACCTAATGAAAATTATCGAACTCAAAATTGCGATATTTTCTAGTTTACGTAAACGGATGAACTACTTTTCTTTCCTCCTATACCTAGCAGAGTGATTTGTTTGTATTTTACGCCAGTATCATCGAACTCCAGTCGTGGAAGGGGATACCAAACGGTGTCTCCGGTTCTCAAATTTAATTCAAAGATATTGCCAGGTTAATATTAAAAATGTTAGTAAAAATAAAATGATGTACCTGTATAAGTAATTTGGTTCTGAACATAGATTTCTGGACAGTTCCTTACGTAGATTAACCTAATCGATGAAGATATACAAAACATAGGGTCTTAAACAAAAATACTTGCGATTATAAATTACCTACTTCTTAAGGTACAATCGAAAAACTGTCCCGAAATTTTTAGGTCTTCTTAATTTCAGAGAACAACCAATCAAGGAATACGCTCTGGGGCTAGCAAAGATATTCTCGAAACATTCAAGAAGAAATCTTATGTAAACTAATAAATTAGCGACATCTTTTTGTTGACATTATCGTGAAAGTTTCTTGATTTCTGAACAATAAGAATCACCACACCATTAAGCTGCACTCATTAGTCCATATCGCAATACATAACCAATTCAGTGATCCATATAATTGCTCTGTTGTTATTATTATTAAGCAGTTACGTTGGCTAAATTCGCACGACCATATTATATAATGTCACTTTCCAGTCTTCACGCTGGAAATTCATAACATAAATGAAAAATGAAGAGTTTCGATACACTCTGTTTATTAATTAATTTTATCATTTCTTTTAAGTGTCTTTCGAACTATGCAAATTGTTCAGAGATATATACTGGCACAGATACGTAGACGACATACTCATACTATACAAAGGAAACAAACGACAAACACAAAAACTACACCAATATATAAACAAAATATTCTCAAAACTCCAATACACACTGGAACTCGAAAACAATAACTCCATAAATTTCCTAGACATCACTATAACAAAAGTTGACAACAAACACACCTTCAAAATATACAGAAAACAAACAACCACCACACACATACACAACACATCTAATCACCCCACACAACACAAACATGCTGCATTCAGGACAATGGCACACAGATTACTAAACATACCCATGAGCCAACAACACTACAATGAAGAAGTGAACACAATCAAATACATAGCACAAGAAAATGGCTACAACCCAAACATAATAGACAACATCATAAGAAGACAAAACAGAAACTTAACAAACACAAAAACACAACAAAACACAAGAACACAAGAAATACATCACACTAACATACGAAAACAAAAACACACACAAGATCCCATCCTCATTCAGAAAACAGAAATACAACATAGCATACAGAACAGAAAACACACTTCAAAGACATCTCAACACACAAACAACACAAACAAATAAATACAACCACACAGGCGTGTACAAACTCACATGCAATAGTTGCGATAAGTTCTACATTGGACAGACAGGCAGATCATTCCAAACTCGATACAAAGAACACATTAAAGCAATAACCAGAGGACACAAACATCTACATACGCTGATCACATAACTAATGCTAACCACACATACAATAACATAAATACAGACATGGAAATCCTACACATACAACCCAAAAACCAAAAACTCAACACACTAGAACAATATGAAATATACGGACACACTAATACACGCCATAATCAAATTCTCAACACACAGATTTCAGAACACACACACTATTTGACACCACATTTCAACACTTTTCAACAATCGAACGCACCCACACAACAGGCAGCGAAGTTCGAGATGACGCCGAGATCTAGTAGGCTCTGAGGATTGTGTGAAGAAGCACCGAAACAGCTGTAAGCCGCACATGCTTACATAATTAACACGAGTAAGATCGCCATTTAATCAATTATTTGTAATAAAATGACTATGATGATACGCCAAGAGAGGTATCCTATGTGAAATCAAAATATTTGGAGAAACTTGCTTCATAGTTGCTTTGTTCATCACGAACAGTGATCCACATGGAGCGAAATCCTCATATCTGTACATAAAAAGTTGGAGTGAATTTTTTTTAGACACAGAAAAACGAGGTCCGAATTACAAGACGGAGAAAAAGTGAAAATTCAGAGCTATTGAAAACGTCTTGCGTCAGAAGGGACAAGGAAATAAGCAGAAAAACATGGATTTTTAATTTATTGTTCATTCATATGTTGGATTTTACGCTTGTTTGTACTCCCGAACTGTTACGTATGTTTCTCGATATTCGAACAGTAAGTACCAAAGCTATGTGAAAATTTGATTGTTGATTGCTGGCAAAATGAAGCAAAGCAAATGTATTTCAACCCAGTTGCTGTCATTCAAATAAAAAAATATATAGGGTTAGGTTACATCGGATAAAGTGTCAAGTGTTTTAGAGGGGAATACGTGTATGCGGTCTGGTGAAATAAAATGCTACATTAGCATTACTTTTAGGCACGCAGATCGTATCGTCAGGTTGATCTTGTACAGGGACATCATTTTATTTTTACTTCAATTTTTATTGTACCTGAGTTTTTGAATGTACTTCACTCCCACCCCTTCTACTAAGGAAGTTCAACCGTCCTCCATACAGATCCAAGACCGCATATACAGTCATAGTAGTCTTACGGTCATAGTAAACAGTACGTTCCAAAAATATGTTCGCGTTTTCCAGTAACTAAAGAGCTTTCAATATTGAATCATTTCCGCACAGGTACTGTAGTCCATTTGCCTACGTCGCATCCCGGTTTCCCCCACCTGCTTCTATTCGCCTCTCTGTAAAGGCTAGCGGCTGGACTGTCTTAGCTCTTTTCTGAGAACATTAATTTCTGTTAGGAATTGGACGTCTACGTAATATTATACCCATACAACTGTTTAAAATAAATTAAATAAATAACTCGGTAAGCAATTAACTGTCACGTGATTTCCTCCCTTTCTACGACCCTGCGACATAACCATTTGGACGGACAGTAGATAGCATTTCTGAGTAATTTTATCTTTTCGGAACGGGCAGAAGTGAAAATTGAATTTACAGTACGTAAGGTAATCTTTTATAGAGTAGGTACAGAATCATTTCAACATGAGTTACTAGTACGAAGGACGAAACTGGCAATTGGAATTAGATGCAATAGTCTGTAGTGCGATAATATGCACATTAGAACTGAAGCCTGTAACGAAATGAACGGCCACCATTTTCAAAAATGTGTTTAAATATCCATATTATGATTATTTTTCAATTTAACTTCATTCTCTGTATTGTACGCTAATGTGCTGTATACAGTATAATATACACTGCATAATGAATACGTCGGCATGGAAAGCTCAGTTCGTGAGTAAAAACACTCATTGTTAATACTGTACTGTATTTTAATTAAACAAGAACGTAATGAAAATTATCAAACTCAAAATCGCGATATTTCCTAGTCTACGTAAATGGATGAACTACTTTTCCTCCCTCCTATACCTACTAAAGTGATTTGTTTGTATTTTACGCCAGTATCATCGAACTCCAGTCATGGAAGAGGGTAGCAAATGGTGTTAACGGTTCTCAACCGTAAATCGAAAGGTATGGCCAGGTTAATATTAGAAATGTTAGTAAAAATAAAATGATGTCCTTGTATAAAAATTGTAGATAATTTTGATGACAGTAAATATAAAATTATACATGGCCAAAATTGGACTGAGTGAGTTTTGGAATCATGCTCTTCAATTTTGTAAACCGGTGTGCTTGTATCTCGTCGAAGACATGCAAAAGAAAAACCTTTGAGAGAAGAAAGAGAGAAAATGGAGAGGTAGAGAGAAAAGCTAAACAATGGTGGGAAACAACAACAGTGTAACAGTGAAAACAAATGAAATTGTGAACTAAATAAACACATCGAAATGTGAACCAAGCTCAACTGTTACATAAATGCTGTATCTGTTATTCTTATCAGCTTCACACTACATGCCCATTCGACCTCCAACGACGCAGATACATTTTGTACATGAAATTGTAATTTCGTACGAAGGAAGAAATGGATTGCTGGGTTCTCGCAAGGTAATCAAGTGGCAATATTTCTTCTGGCCTCATTTAGCGTTCGCCGGATTTGGGGAAGACTTTGATAAGCCGCTACCCGTGAGTCGAGCCAGACGGCTAATCAATCAGCAGTTCTTATAATTAATTCATAGACGAAGACTTAAAGCTGCAATAAATCATTCAACTCCAGCTAAGCTACGTACGAGTCGTTTCCTCGCAAGTATATAAATACAGCCACGGACACAAAACACTGGACGATGTTGACTCTTCCTTCAGAGTGGGAGTGAATTACGTAACGTTTCCTACACGCAGATTAATCGCACAGTCGTTTCCTGAAAACCAGTCAGTGGGTTTCTTACTGAACATGTTCGTCCTTGTATAAACTTCGAAAGTAATCACAGGACACGTCCCTTTGAAGATTCTGTAGCTTCTGTAGCAGGAAAATCAATAGAAGGAAAATTAAACTAGTACCTTTTCTAGCCTATTATTGCCCCAAATGCTCACTAAAAGCAGAGATTCGATGTGTTTTACAACAAAATAATATGGATCTCATTATGATATCATAACTAGGGTCGTGACATCAGTATATTTGTACAGGGACATCACTTTATTTTTACTAACATTTTTAACATTAACCTGGCTATACACCTAGGAGTGTATTTAAACTCCAAACTTTCTTGGGGAGAGCATGTTGATAATGTTACAGGCAAAGCATGGAGGGCACTTCACTTTATTATGAGAATCTTGAGAAAGGCTAGCCCCAAATCGAGGGAAATAGCATATCTAACATTAGTGCGACCGTTAATGGAATACGGAACTACGTGTTGGGATCCCTATAGAATATATCAGATAAATTCCTTAGAAAGAATCCAGTATAGGGCAGCTAAATTTGTTAAAGGTAAAAGAGAAGATGGAAACGATACGATAAAAGAACTTAAATGGGAAACCTTGGAAAACAGACGTAGGAAAACTAGAATAACATCACTGTATAGAGCACATCTTGGTCAGAAAGCATGGGTAGACATAATGGCTCGGTTAGAAAAGCCAACGTACTATGGTAGGAACGATCATGATTTTAAAATCAAATGTAGGAAACAGAAAATGGATGTAGGTAAATTCTCATTTTTAAATAGAACTATAAATGATTGGAATGATCTACCTGCAGCGGTCTTTGAGGGATGTCCTTCCTTAAGGAGATTCCAGAATAATTTAAAGAGTTGTGTATAAAGTGAAAATTAAAATTAAGGTGACATTCAACATTTAATTTTTTTAAGGTGACATGTATTTATCTAGGCTGACGAGTTTACTTCCTTGGTTTGAATTGTAAATTATTTAAAAATAGCGTGTAAGAGGGCCTTAGACTAGAAATGTTTAGTTTAAACGTAGTTCTGTTTATAAGTATGCATAAGAATGCAATTATTTGACTTATTTGAAATGTTGTATCATTGAAGCGAGGTGAATCAGTGAAGTTATGGTTTTACAGTGCAGTGAACAGTTCCGATCAGTGATAATTTATAGCGTCAATGAAATGTGTTCTATAGTGTCAGTGAAATGTGTTCTATAGTGTCAGTGAAATGCGTCATAGTGCCACTACTGGGAATGAGATGAGAGTAAAGTGAAAGACTATTGAAACTTATGTAGGACCTATACATAATTATGTAGGTTGTGTTGTAAAATTAGGTGTATTATTTTATGTTTTATTATTATTGTGTTAAATTGTATTGTGTATTCTTATTGTATTGTGTATAAAATTGTATATGTGTTGTAAATTGTATTATGTATTGTAAATTTTATTGTGTATTGCTTATCATTTTATTGTGTATTGTTAATATTGTATATACCACTGCCACCGGGTGCTTGCCCACTTGCAGTGTAAATAAATACATACATACATACTCGGAAACACTGTTACCCCCTTCCATTACAGAAGTTTGGAGTTGCTAGTGCAATATGTAAACAAATCATTTTACTAGCTATAGGAGGAGAGAAAAGTAGTGTATCCATTTATGTTACAGGGAAATATAGTATTACGATTTTCAGTTTGGTCATTACTTTACAGTATTTTATCAAAAAACAGTAGAATAGTAACAATTTTTTTCACAAACTCAAGTCTTCAGGCGGTTATATACATTATTTAATGTCTACTTTATTCAGCATATTACTAACCTAATTTATTCCTGAGAATTTTGTGAGCACTTCCGTAAGAAACCCCAATTTCTACAGCCAAATTCTTGACCGACTTATTAGGACCTCGCTGCATCCTTCTTCTAGCATCTTCTGCATCTTTGTCACCTTTGTTGGCCATCTTACACTTTTCTTCCTTTCTGTACACTCTGTTGCTCTAAATTTATCTACCAGATTAATGATATTTCTACGAAAATATTCCGTAATGATATAATCAGGAAATTGTGAAAAAAAAAGAAAAGGAAAAACTGTTGTTCACATTCGGTTATATTGTAATTCCAGTTTCCATCATCGTCCTTCATACCTACAAACAGTAAAACAAAACTCTTGTTTAAATAATGCTGTTAAGTACCGTACCATTTTATAGGGTACCGTACTTTCGGTAACTCTAATCTTCACTTGTCCACACAGATAAATTCAGTTATGCTACACACCATTATTGTGTGAAAATAAACTTCAATAATATAAGCTTTTTCTTCTATAGAAAATGCAACATATTTCTGAAACATACTGTATTCTGTACTGTTTATTTCACTGCTAGCAACAGCGGCCGTAAGTGTGTGTGACTGACGTTAGCAAGGACATTAGTGAAAGGGATGGGAATCAAGTACATTCAGAAACGCAGGTACAATAAAAATTTAAGTAAGAATAAAATGATGTCCCTGTATTAGTCTGAGATGAACATACGACGCCCCGGACAGAATGTAGTATTAGTATTTATTATTTATTTAGTATTTATTTATTTAACCTGGTAGAGATAAGGCCATGAGGCCTTCTCTGCCCCTCTACCAGGAGATTCCAACTATAATATGAAGAATAAAATTATAATTAATATTAAATTTACAATTACAATTATAATAAAGATTAAAGTACGACAAGATTACCTGATTAATGAAAGCTAGACAATTTATCACAGAAATTAAGAACAAAGAATATTTTTGTATTTACTGAAATACAAATTAAACCTACAATAACAAAATTCTATAGTGATGAAATTACCAGATATTGAGATATTTTGTGATAGATTAAGAGAACTATTTACAAGAAACCATGTCTGACCGAGTCTCAATTACTGGCCAAGTGCCTAGTAAGTTTCCGTTTGAATTCAATTTTATTTCTACAGTCCCTGATGCTAGCAGGTAGCGAATTCCAGAGTCTTGGCAGGGCTGTTGTGAAAGAGGATGAGTATGAGGGGGTGCGATGGGATGGTATTGTTAGTATTGTTACATGGCTACTCTCGCTAGTGGTTTTATATTTTATTTTATCCGTCTTAGTATTTATTTTATTATTGTAAATATTTTTGTTTTATCACTGTTATTATTATTATTATTATTATTATTATTATTATTATTATTATTATTAATTAATTATTTTGTATTACAATCTTTGTATCATTTCTGTCACGATTATTCTATTATTATTATTATTATTATTATTATTATTATTATTATTATTATTATTTATTATTTATATCATCAGCATTATTATTTGAACCCTGTAAAATTTATGTAGACTACTGGACTGTACCCGAGCACGAGCATATGCTCATTTCGGGTATCTATTCATATGTATTCAATTCGTATGTAAATTGTAAATAAATTTGAATTTGAATTTGAAATTGAATTTGAAATTTGAATTTGAATGGCGAGAGCGTGTGTTCAGATTATGGTGGGAAGAAAGGTAAGTGAAGCGAGACGACAGGTACGAAGGAATAGAAGAGTTCAAGATTTCGAAGAGAAGGAGAAGTGAATGTAAATTTCTTTTCTTATCTAGTTTAAGCCAACCTATTGCTTCCAGGGATGGGGTAATATGACCATATTTACGAACATTGCTTACAAAACGTACACACAAATTATGAGCACGTTGAAGTTTCGTTTTGTTGTCGCTGGAGAGGTCAGTCAGTAAAATGTTAGCATAGTCAAAATAGGGAAATACAAGCGTCTGCACAAGGGACTTTTTTAAGCAAGAGGGGAGATGAACATTTATCTTTTTTAGCACATGGATAATAGAATATACTTTTCTGCAGGTTTCTGTGATTTGTAGTCGGCGTGTTTCAAGTACAGACAGCGGAAGCGAATTTGACACACCTAAGCAAGCACGTTCCGTGTTTTGTTTACGATTATTGCGCGTTATAAAATCAAGACAATGCAATTATTATATAATAATGATTAATATCGGAAAGGTCTAAAATGCTTGTGGGGTTGAGAATAATTATTGGAAATCATACTTAAATTGTCACAAAGTGATAAAGCATAAGTCTGAAAAGGTGTTTTTCTTTATATTTAGAGTTTTGCATTACAGTTTTAGAATGCCGAAAACGTATATGGCGTACAATTTTGCTTTCCCTATATTTAACTGTTACATTAATTTATTTATCACATCTATTCTGTACCTTACTTTTCTTGCATGTTGTTCTCTTATTTTGGTTGCTGCTGCAATGAACAACAACATTCATTTTCAAAGTTTCAAATGAAAATGACTGCCGAGTGTCGGATAGTACAGGGACATCCTTTATTTTTACTTCAATTTTTATTGTACCTGAGTTTTTTAATGTACTTCACTCCCACCATTTCTACTAGTAAACTCCCAACCTTCCTCCACACAGAACCAAGGCCGCGTATGCAGTACTGAGTTAGTAAGTATAGTACGTTCCAGAAATATGTTCGCGTTTTCCAGTGACGAAAGAGCTTTCAATATTGAATCATATTTTCGCACAGGTGCTGGCGTCCGTTTGCCTACATCGCATCCCGGTTTCCCCCACCAGCTTCTGTTCGCCCCTCTGTAAAGTCTAGTAGCTGGGCTGTCTTAGCTCTTTTCTGAAATCATTAATTTCTGTTAGGAATTGGACGTATACGTAATATTATATCAACTGCTTAAAATAACTTAAATGAAAGGGCCTCGTTAAGTAATTAACTGTCACGTGATTTCCCCCTCCTTTCTACGACCCTGCGACAAAACCACTTGAACGGACAGTAGATAGTATGTCTGAGTAATTTTATCTTTTCGGACCGGGCAGAAGTGAAGATTAAATTTACAGTACGTAAGGTACTCTTTTACAGAGTAGGTACAGAATTATTTCAACATGAGTTACTAGTACGAAGGACAAAACTAGTAATTGGAATTAGGTAAAATAGTCTATAGTGCAATAATATGCACAAAAGAACTGAAGCCTATATCGAAATGAACGGCCACCATTTTCTAAAATGTGTTTAAATATCCATATTATAATTATTTTTCAATTTAATTTCATTCTCTATATTGCACGCTAATGTGTTGCAGACAGTATAATATACACTGCATAATTAATACGTCCGAATGGATAGCTCAGTTCGTGAGTAAAAACACTTATTGTTAATACTTTGCTTTCTTTGATTAAACAAAAACCTAATGAAAATTATCAAACTCAAAATTGCGATATTTCCTAGTTTACGTAAATGGATGAACTACTTTTCTTCCCTCCTATACCTAGTAAAGTGATTATTGTATTTTACGCCAGTATCATCGAACTCTAGTCTTGGAAGGAGGAGCAAGCGGTGTTTCCGGTTCTAGACCTTTAATCCAAAGATATAGCCAGGTTAATATTAAAAATGTTAGTAAAAATAAAATGATGTCCCTGTATAACCTTGTATGCGGAAAAACTGCGTTCTACATCGGCTGAAATCAAGGGCGCATATGTAAAATATTTCACATCAATTTCATTTCATACAGCGTATATCTTCTGCGAGTTTGTCCATTTAAAAAAATTTCTCTCCCAAACATAAAGACTGATAACATTGTGGGATTAATGCTAATATCACCATTACACCTTCAGCACTTTGCTGATCTCTCTTAGCTTCTGTAATCCCTCATTGTTATCCAGGACAAACAACATCATGATACCACAGTCTAGTATATACAGCCACGAAGCTTGGGGCGATTTTTTGCATTTCTCGAGATAGTTGCTAGCCGCTTGGAGCGCTGTGTGTACTAGGAACAATAGACTGTGCCACTGCCATCGTGATCTAATACAGGCCGTAAGGCAGACCATGTGACTCCCTTAACCCGATCACGAAGGGCGGCGTTTCAACCATATAAATTAGTTGGAATGCATAAACAGTAACATATGTTTCTCTAAAGTGTAGTGTAATAGCATTAATAAAATTTAAAACAATGATTAGGGACACTTCAGACATAATTTCTTCCGAGTTAAGGTGTAATATTATTTTTGGTGTGAAAATTACGTTGTTCGTATGTGTAATACCTGCCTTTATTTCGATTAAATATTGCGAAATTCTTGTACATTCATTCATGCACGATTCAATAATTTTCAATTGCACCGCACGGGTATTTAGATATCTTGAAATTATAGGTTATATTTACTGTACCATTTGCCCCTTTCTGTGTAATTTTAATGGTCTCAAATGCCCTGCCACTACATATGTATGTTATGTCATATGAAAATTATAGGTTATGTTTACTATATTTAACTTATATTCCTATATTCGCAATTATACATTATAATTAAACATAATGTCATGTATGATACCTGTCACATTCTATTTGTCTGTATTTTAATACTACAATTGAGTACTGAATTATTAATAATAATAATAATAATAATAATAATAATAATAATAATAATAATAATATGGGGCAAGGAGACGTTTGTGGTACTATAAATATTGTAAGAAAAAGAGGTCAGAGTTATTCTTCTTCCCAAAGATCCAGGAAGGTGAGTTTATAAAATATAATATATACTTCATGAAAATAATATATAAACCTTATGTATTTCATATTTAAATAGTGGAAGGAAGGTGTTAATTTTTTCAAAAGAATACGGTGTCGAAAGTACAATACATTTTATCGCCTGCTGGGGAAAGGGTCTGTGATGAGGCGATAGTAGCGATCCTGGTGGTGAGCAACTATCTATGGATGCATATTTAGTAAGTATTGAGCTTCGTGACTGTATATAGTAGACTGTGATGATACCATCAAGACCTACAATATTCATAGCTTGTGTTATTTGTACTGAAAAAAATTTATCATAACTTGAAATCATGAAAGAGGAATGTTAACTGTATACCTTTATTTTCTCCAGCACATTATAACGAATATCACAAAAATAGCTAAACAAAAAATTAGTGATAGAACATGGAAAGAATGTACTTTTTTCTCAGAAGGACCCGAAGGCTTACACTGTAGTCTGAGGCTTATTGTGCTTACCACTCCTATTCTGTGAATGATTGGGTAGCCAAATGGCCGCGCTCTTGTACAAGTACAGCACGCCGCACCGTGAACTTAAGGGGAGAAGATGGTATTTTTTAAACTTTATTCCTATTTAGTATAAAATATTAATTTTTTGTATATAGAGAGCTCATAGCTGAGGCATCTCAACCAAATAAAAATATAAAAAAAAATTATTTGGGGGCCCAAATTTAAAAAAAAAATATACCCAATGCAGGATTGTACTAAAACCGATATATCTAAACCGTTTTTAAAGATAGATTCAAACAGTTTTTTCAATGTATTTGCAAAAGCATGTTCTACAAACTGTCTGTAACAGAATTTTGATATTAGGCCCTACGTTTGTAAAATAAACAATTAAAATTTAATAATAATTTTCTGATTTCCTTTCTTGCAAACAAACGGACGTATTTTTTCAATGAAATTAAATAACAAAATTCTGTTACAGAGAAAAGTTTCCTAATAGACTAAAGAATTTGTGTTTCTAAATTTAATAGTTCAGAAATTATTTCCATTTTTTTGGCTGAATATGCTAAAATTTTATTTAAAATATTATTTTTGATTATTTATTGGTAACGATAAAACTCTATGTGATTTTTTTAAAATTTCCTTTCTTTCTTTTATATTTAAATTGGGTTCAACATACGAATACAAATCTTTAAAAATGTTATGCAAATGCATCCATTTTTGTCAAAGGCAATTTTAAAAAACAATTTAATTTACTGTAAACAATAAAAAAGTGGGCGTTTGATTTAAAAATCCATAACGCAGGAAGTTTAAAAATGACAACTCAACATCCGATAAGGGCGCAAATACCCACAAAATGTTATGCAATGCATTCCACACATATCAAAGGGTATTTTAAAGAAAAATATTTTTTTAAATTTGAATTTACCGGAAACAACAATAAAAGTGGGCGAGTGATTTAAAAATCCATAATGCAGGAAGTTTAAAAATGGCGACTCAACATCCGATAAGGGCACAAATACCCACAAAATATTATGCTATGCATTCCATACATATCAAAGGGTATTTTAAAGAAAAAAAATTTTAATTTAATTTACAGGAAACAACAATACAAGTGGGCGAGTGATTTAAAAATCCATAACGCAGGAAGTTTAAAAATAGCGACTCAACATCCGATAAGGACACAAATACCCACAAAATGTTATGCTATGCATTCCACACATATCACAGGGTATTTTAAAGATTTTTTAATGAAAATTTACAAAGTTTTCACCAAAAAAATACCATCCTCTCCCCTTAACCCGGGCTATATGATGATGATGATGATGATGATGATGATTATAATGATGATGATGATGATGATGATGGCGATAGGAATCCCAGATCTAACGTCGAAAGTTACCCAGTAAATTTGCTTCAATTGGTTGAGGAAAATCCCTGGGGGGAAAAAAAACCCAACCAGGTAACTTGTTTAATCATTTTTTTAAATTTAATTTACTCGGACGTGCTAAACAATCCACAGCTGTGAACTAGGTGATTTAAAAATCATAACGGTAAGTTTATAAAAATTCGTTCCGCTCGGCAAACGACTTGAGAGCTTTCAGGTGTCTTATCTCCTAGCAACCTGTGGGCGGCATCTGTCCTCCGCATCGCTATTTATTACTCAGGAATGCAAGCAGTGGGGAAGAGTACCTGTATTGAGAATTTACCGTTTGAATAAACGTTACCAGTTAATGGCTTTCCAACATTTCGGGTTGCATGTCAAAATAAAACTTGAAATCCAGTTATTAACCAAGTAAATCAGTTAATTATACACACACAAGAGTTTCTATCCACTCTGATTTTTGTCCGTTTCTTCCCAACTGTAGAGAAAGTGTTCAGTGCGCCAGCAAAACCAAAACGGGAAACTGGAGTGCCCGGTGTATGGCTGAATTTAACTTCATAATTTTTACCACTGTCTACTATATCAGTCAGCTTGGGATGATTTTTGCCAAGAGTTTTTTCGCGATAGTTGCTAATTAGAGCGCTGTGAAACAAGGAACAAAAGACTGTGCCACTGCCATCGTGATTTAATAATCCGTAGAACAGGAAGTTTAAAAATGAGGATTTACTTGTCATCCCTTTTAGAAAGAGAAATGCTCACCATCTCTTTTTACCCTCATTTATGATGGTCGACACCTATCAAACGACCATTTTAAAGTGGCGGCATTTTTTCCTCTTCAAATTCTGAAACAACTCCGCCAAAAGTTCGTCCATGTCCGTTTCCAAATTGATTACGAACGAATAATAAAAATTCCATCTACAAGTCCATCCTTCGCCCAATAAAATTTTTCAAATGTTCATAGGCCTTCCTCAAATTTTCTTTCGTCACTTTTGCAAGTGCGCTCATTTTAACCTGTTATTTTTAAAAAATTCAGTTCAAATTTTTCTTTCCTGGAAAAATGCACACTTCCACTTCCCCTTCCGCTTTCTAGCGCTTCCTTTTGGTTTTTTGTTTGTTTTTTTTTTTCTATTTTAATGATGATGACACCACGAGATGATATACCTGTCACTGCAGCAGTACTTTCGATAAAACTCGAACAGATATTGTCTGTTTTCCGCATTTCAGTGCCTCATATTCTCCAGTAAAGAATTTATGTGCATTAATAACCATGTTCATACCCCAATCCGACTTGAACCAGAGCTTTCCCGCGTTTTCCCATATTGCCTACCATTATTATTAAATACAAGAGCACAACACTCATTACAATATTTACTGGTAACAGTGAAACCATGTATCTCCGAAAACATTTTAATTTGTGAATTATATTATATTAAATTGGTACAACAAGATACAAACTCGTCCACACCTTTGGAGTAACGGTCAGCGCGTCTGGCCGCGAAACCAGGTGGCCAGGGTTCTGAATCCCGGTCGGGGCAAGTTACCTGGTTTTACTCAGGAATACGAGCAGATGCTGGGTAAACTTTCGGTGGTGGATTCAGGACTCATTTCACCGTTTAATAAACGTTATTTCATTCAGACGCTAAATAATCTGAGATGTTGATACAGCGTCGTAAAATAACCAAAAAAAAAATACAAACTCACTTCACTATTCTAAAAATACTACTAACTAATTAACTCAACAACACGAGACGCCACTGAAGATCCACTAATTTTTGTCAAAAGTGTCTTCCCAACTGGAGAGAAAGTGTTCAAGAATGTACAAAAAACCAAAACCCGAAACTGGTGGCAATCGGTGACAAGGACCTCAGACAAGGAACTAGAAATCACGCCAACTTAATCCTCATGCACTGTAACCCGATCACGAAGGGCGGCGTTTTAACCATATAAATTAGTTGGAATGCATAAACAGTAACATATTTTCTAAAATACAATGAAACTTTTTCTTAATAAAACTTAAAACAATGATTATGCAAAGTTTGAGACATAATTCATAGAGTAATATTATTTTTTTAAATTTACGTTGTTTTCATAAATTAGCTGCTTTATTTCGATTAAATATTGCGAAATTCTTGTCCATTCATTTATGCATTCAATAATTTCAGTTGGTTTAATATTTAGATATGTTGAGAAATTAAAGTTTATATTTACTGTAAACAGCCCCTTTCTGTCTAAATTTAGTGGTCTCCAAACCCTGCCACTAAATTTGTATGTTATTCATATGGATATTATAGGTTATGTTTACTATTTTAAAAATATATTCCTATATTCGGCAATTATACATTATAATTAAACATAATATGTATGACACCCGTCACATTCTATTTGTATTTTAATACTACAATTGAGTACTAAATTATTGTAAATATCAAATAAAGAAAATAAACAATCGTACGTACACTAACCAGCTGACTGGTATGGTAAATTTTCTGTCTACAATTAGGGAAGGTAGATGTGCTAAATTAAAATCACAATATAAATTCGTTTTTATTGAACCTTCAAAATCTTCCATCTAAACTTAAAATGTTGACGCGAACAGATTATGTTAACACAAAATTTCTTCTCATTAAAATGACACAGTTTCGTAATTATTTCTGCAACATATTACGCAACAGTAACCGGAACTTATGGACCATTACACTAAATAAAGCAGGCAATGATACGCAATAAAGTTATAATATAATATTTCACTGAGCTCCATAACTGAAATGCCATACCAACAAACATTACGGCCTGGTCTAGATCGAAAAGGCATTGACTGTGCCGTATTTTTTTTGTGAAAAGCTATGTAAACTGTAAATGTTTTTACAAATTATCGGTTGTAATAACTGTAAATGGCTAAAATGCAATAATTTGAATAATAAATGGGACAAGGAGACGTTTGTATAACCTATAAATTGTCAGAAAAAAGTTAGAGTTATCCTTCTTCAAAGATGCAGTAAATGCGTTTATAAAAGGCTATATTTTTATGAAAATAAATATAGGCTAAACCTTTGTAATCAATTTCAATAGCGGAATGAAGGTGTTAATTTTTTCAAAACAATAGATATCGAAAATGCAATACATTTTATCGTCTGCTAGGGAAAGAGTTGTATAAATAGGGAAAAATCTAGGATGCAAATTTCAACTGTCTATGTTTTATTTATAAGATTTTCATGATGTAATAGCTGTGCTTTTACTTTGCACAGTAGGCCTAATATACACGCCGGAGTCTCAGGTTCAAATTACAAAGAATATAACAAGTTCATGAACTCATATCGAAACATTAAATCCTGACAGAGAGAGACATAATCATATTCTCTGTATCAGGGATATACAGACACGCAGAATAAGTCACGTAGTTTCGGGAATTGAACTACAGTTTGTGTTGGTTTGAATATTTTTATATTGTTTCGGTTTACAATTGGAGAAATGGGCCAGTGGAGGAATTAATGAAGGGCACACCATGTATTTCCTCTTCAAATTAAGCAACATTCAAAAATTAGTCCCAGGACACAACAAAATTTTCACTATGGTTCTCTCAACGTGTATCATGCGTGTATGTCAGCACTTTCATATTGCAGAACTCGCGACTGCAAATCAAGCGTGTTATAGCACAGCTCTGTAGCTGCTTTCAGTACAGAGATATTACTGAGAGAGCCCGCGCTGCACGGCTAACTTTATACGTAAATTCGGCGCCTTTGCATGTAGCGTTCGTAGAAGTCAACCATAATTTACGTCTCGACAAATGTGTGGACTTCTTGACAACGCTAGATTTCCTTTGAAGAAATTCTATAAATCCTAGGATTTATAAACGTAAAATTTCATTTCATTTATTTATTTACCTACTTATTGATTGATTGATTGATTTATTTATTTATTTATTTACTTATTGATTTATTTATTTGCTCATTTATTCACTTGAAGTATGTAGTTATTTATATTTTATTTATTTACTTATTCATTTATTTATTTATTTACTCATTTATTCATTTGATTTATTCATTTATTTATTTATTTATTTATTTACTTACTTTTTATTGGGTTATTTTACGACGCTGTATTTCTATTTATTTAGCATCTGAATTTATTAATGCCGGTGAAATGAGTTCAGCATTACCCAGCATTTGCTCGTATTTGATTTCAACCAGGTTTTCCCCGACCGGGATTCGAACCCGGGCCACCTGGTTTCGCGGCCAGACGCGCTGACCGTTACTCCATGTGGACTACTTATTTATTTATTTACTTACTTATTTACTTATTGATTTATTTATTTATTTTTTTCATTTGATTTATTCATTATTGATTTATTTATTTATTTACTTATTTATTTACTTTTTGATTTATTTATTTACTTATTGATGTATGTATTTATTTATTTATTTAGATAGTTATTTATTATTTACTTATTTTTATTTATTTATTTACTCATTTATTCACTTATTGATTTATTCATTGATTTATTTATTTACTTATTGATGTTGTATTTATTTACTATTTATTTAGATAGTTATTTACTTATTTACTTATTGATTTATTTATTTATTTACTCATTTATTCATTTTGATTTATTCATTGATTTATTTATTTACTTATTTATTTATTTATTTATTTTTTTATTTTTACTCAATTATTCACTTACTGATTTATTCATCGATTTATTTATTTACTTATTTATTTATTTATTTATTTATTTATTTATTTACTTATATTTACTTATTTGTATTATTTATTTATATGTTATTTTTACTTATTTTTATTTTGATTTATTTATTTACTCATTTATTCACTTATTGATTTATTTTATTGATTTATTTATTTACTTATTTATTTATTTATTCATTTATTACTTATTGATTTATTTATTTTATTGATTTACTGTTTTATTTACTTACTTATTTACTTATTGATGTATGTATTTATTTATATATTTATTTAGTTAGTTATTTACTTATTTATTTATTTACTCATTTATCCACTTATTGATTTATTTATTTGTTTATTTATTTATTTACTTATTTATTCATTTATTTTTTTATTTATTTATTTTATTCACTTATTGATTTATTTATTTATTTATTTATTTATTTATTTATTTATTTATTTATTTATTTATTTATTTACTTATTTATTTATTTATCTAATAATTTCTGTATAAATGTACCTATATTTTATCTGTTTATATATTTATCTATATATTTTTTATTTTTACAGTGAAATTACGAACAAAACATTACTATTTGCAGAGCCAATAATTATATTATGTTCACACGAACTGCCATCACTATTCACAATACACATCTTAACGGCTCCGTTTGTGAAATTGCTACGTTAGTACGCTCGCATGGGAAATGAGAGAGAATTCCCATCGTCAGCTGGATAGCAGAGCAATTTCCACACCTCACTGGACTGAAAGAAAACTAATGTTGCATCTCTTAAAAATTTTAACTTATGGTTTATTTAACGACGCTTGCAACTGCCGAGGATATATCAGCGTCGCCGGTGTGCCGGAATTTTGTCCCGCAGGGTTCTTTTACATGCCAGTAAATCTACTGATATGAGCCTATCGCATTTAAGCACACTTAAATGACATCGACCTGGGTCGGGATCAAACGCGCAACCTCGAGCACAGAAGGCCAGCGCTATACCGACTACGCTACCCAGGCCGACGCGTCTCTTAAAAACGAATTGCTGTTTATTTTTTATTTTATTGGGTTATTTTACGACGCTATATCAACATCTAGGTTATTTAGCGTCTGAATGAAATGAAGGTGATAATGCCGGTGAAATGAGTCCGGGGTCCAGCAACGAAAGTTACCCAGCATTTGCTCGTATTGGGTTGAGGGAAAACCCCGAAAAAAAACCTCAACCAGGTAACTTGCCCCAACCGGGAATCCAACCCGGGCCACCTGATTTCGCGGCCAGACGCGCTGACCGTTACTCCACAGGTGTGGACTACGAATTGCTGTTCGAAATGAATTAATTCAAATGCTATTGGGAGGAGTAACAGTTCAATCTCGATTCAATTAATAAAATACTTACTCACTGGCTTTTAAGGAACCCGAGGTTCATTGCCGCCCTCACATAAGCCCACCATTGGTCCCTATCCTGAGCAAGCTTAATCCACTCTCTATCATCATATCCCACCTCCCTCAAATACATTTTAATATTATCTTCCCATCTACGTCTCGGCCTCCCCAAAGGTCTTTTTCCCTCAGGCCTCCCAACTAACACTCTATATGGATTTCTGGATTCTCCCATACGTGCTACATAAATTAATAAAATATAATAAAAAAATGGTGGTGAAGGTAGGCCAGGCATCGCCACTGCTACTTACTAACAAAAATACAAACACACAACAAATGGAAAACGTCTTGACATAATGATACAAACATGCACATGTTTGACAGAATGAATTACTACCCGTGCATAATGTGACTTCAAATTTCTCATTGTATTTATAAGTCCACTAATAGACTGAAATTATTGTAAAAACATCAAATATCGAAACTCGTTTTCTAAAGTTCAATCACAGTTCAGTATAAACAGTCACAAAGCTCAATACGTATGGAATATGCATCCATAGACAGTTGCTAACCACTAGGATCGCTACTATCGCCTCATAACAGATAATGCGAAATAGTACCGGCACAGTCTATTGTTCCTAGTACCCTCAACAACTCAAGCTTATGACTGTATAGATTGTGGTTCCATGGCAACGGGTGGACAAAAGACAAACGATATACCAACGGGTGGACAAAAGACAAACGATATACAGCATTTAGAATTAATGAGAGTCAATTTCCTCACATTTTTATTATACTCAATTTTCGTTTGGTTTGTTTACGTGGTTTAGAGCACACTAGTTTTTATATTTCAGTGTTTTACGTCGATTGTGGCTTACGTAATGTAATAATATGCTGAAATGTTGCTGTAGTTGTCGTGATGCTTGTTTTTAAGCCCCTTTGACGTAAACAGTCTTTCGCAATTCAGTGAACCACAAATTTCGTAAGGCATGGTAACTGATTCGTGTTTTATTTTTATAAGAGACAAGAAAGCTTCAACACGGTATGTATTTCAGGTTCCAGCTTGTGTCTTCTACTGTAGTAAACGCCGGTTATTCAACGAATTATGTTCATTTCTTCTGTGTTATAAGACAAAATAATGTCTCAGATATTAAATTTCAGGTTATCGGTATATCTTGGATCTATCGATCCAGGGGCTGTACTTGGCCATGGGTTCAAATTCCGATTGCTCATATTTTTGGTTATTTAACGAATTCTAGATTATATAGCATCAATGGAATTAGTGATAACGAGATGGTATTTGGCGAGACGAAGCCCAGAATTTGTCATGGCATTACCCGACATTCACCTTACAAACAGGAAAACCTCAGAAAAAAACCCAACCAGATGATCAGCCCAAACTGAAAATGAATCCACGCCTGAGCGTAGTTCTGGTTCAGTGGCTTCGTTTAATTATTGAATTAGTATTTCCCCCCCCATGCGGTTTTCCCCAACTGTAAGGCAAATACCATGTAATCTCATGAGGAAATCCCGGACTCATCTCACTACGCTACATAATCTAGCAGTCTAATACGTCATCGTTAGATAACCAATATAAAAATATAAATTTTAGCTACAACTATGTAACATTTGAAGTAATTCTGATTACGTTCAGCAAAATAGACCACAATTTAGAGAAATTTATGTCGAACTATGAAGTACAGGGTGTTTCCGAGGTGGTGTTACAAACTTTCAGGGATGATGGGGAAGGGTACATGTATCAATTTGAGATAAGGAACCCTGGTCAGGAAATGACTGAGTCGAAAGTTATAAGCAAAAATAGTTGTGTGGAAATGGAATTGTAATTTGGCACCATGTGCCCTCCTTCCCTTAGCTTTTGGAACAGTCGTCGAAAAATGGTATGGGCCGGATGTCTCCTACGTGGGTACTTGCATCGATACAATCTTGTCTATTGTTCCCATTGGCTCATCCGTATTCAAAAATCAGGTCTGCTTATTCCGCTCTCGTGTACTCCTCCATTTCACTAGGACTGATCGACTGGACACTGCAACTTGTACACATACACTGCTGTCTACAGACGTGCATATCAGGACCGACCATGTCCGTTACACATTACGCTATCTGCATTGCTTTAGTGTAGTTTCCTGTCCCCACCCCTCAGACAGCGCACTGAATGTAATACTGTAAGTAGACAACGTAAACAACGTCAGATGAATACAGTGTGTGTAAGATGTACAGATAAATACACATAAATAAGGTGTAGACAGCAGAGTATGTGTACAAGTTGCAGTGTCCAGTCGATCGGTCCTAGTGAAATGGAGGAGTACACAAGAGCGCAATAATGGTTCCTTATCTCAAATTGTTACATGTGCCCTTCGCCATCATCCCTGAAAGTTTGTAACACCACCTCGGAAACACCCTGTATAAGACAAACACATTGATGTCAAGCAAATTACACATTTTCTTATTCTAGACCTTCACTTAACATGTGTCTCAACAACTCAGTTCTATACCATTTTACCAAAGATATTTCTGTTTACAATTTATTTTCTATATGTGATAGGGAACTGAAATCATTTACAGTCTTACTAATAAACCGTGTATAGTTTTTATACGAGACTTATGCAGAGTTGAGACAGAAAACGTTACTAATAAACCGTGAATAAGCTATGGACATATAAACAGTCTGTAACTATACAATGGGAATTGCTTTGCAGTAGTTATATACACGAAACCCCTTGTTTAAGCGTTGTATATAGCGAAAAATAGCCGTCCCTCTAACAGCTGTTCGTATCGACTGTCATTTTATGATGATGGATGCCTTGTAACCAAAGAAGAACAAACCAAAGATCATAGAATTATTAGAATAATATTGCTGTAGCTTGTACTCTTTGACCAAAATGTAGTGTGGTAATCGATTAGAGCCAGTTGTACTATCGATACTTAACATGCAACACTAGAGCCTCTACCGGATGCAATAGAGAACCTCAGATATTCTATTACTTTTCGTAACGAAGTAATGACGAAACTATGACGTAGCTGTGTAATAGTTGTACTGTTATACACGACGTATGTAGTGATTATTAGTAAGGAATTTACATAGGATGTATAAACGAGCTACTCATTGTATAAGTATAAGACAGTTAAACGTGTGTATATAGAGTTTTTATTAGTAAGACCGGTAATTTACTGTGTACCCAAATAAGAAGTTTAACTTTCATTTTCTGTATTGCACACACAAGACATTTTCCATAATACCAAAACGTAACGACTGTACTTGAACACATTAATTTAAGTAGATACAGGACTATAATTTTCACAAATGCTTCTTGTTTCTGAAGGTCTATACATTATCGGTCATATTAATAAATCGTGTAAAACTCTAATATCGAGACTTATGCAGAGTTGGGACAGACAATTTTACTAATAATAAACCATGCATAAGCGATAGATGTATAAATAGCCTGTAACTATACATGGGAATTACTTTGCTGTAGTTATATACACGAAACTCTCTGTTTAAACGTTGTATACAGAGGAAAAAATGGCCATTTCTCTGACAGCTGTTCATATAGATTGTCATTTTATGGTGATGGTTGCCTAGTAACCACAAAACAACAAATTAAAGAGCATAGAATAATCAGAATATTGCTGTAGCCGTACTTTTTTTATCAAGATATAGCGTGATAATCGATCAGGTCCAGTTGTACTATCGGTACTTAGCGCGGCACACTAGCGCACACTATCTGATGCAATAGAGAATCTCAGTTATGGTTAACCGAGATATATCACCTTCCTTAGTACAATTAGAACAGTTTAAAAAGTTTTGAAGTTTTGAAGTTTCATATTTGAATAGTAGTAGTAATAATATTTACTTACTTACTTACTTACTTACTTACTGGCTTTTAAGGAACCCGGAGGTTCATTGCCGCCCTCACATAAGCCCGCCATTGGTCCCTATCCTGAGCAAGATTAATCCATTCTCTATCATCATATCCCACCTCCCTCAAATCCATTTTAATATTATCTTCCCACCTACGTCTCGGCCTCCCTAAAGGTCTTTTTCCCTCCGGTATCCCAACTAACACTCTATATGCATTTCTGGATTCGCCCATACGTGCTACATGCCCTGCCCATCTCAAACGTCTGGATTTAATGTTCCTAATTATGTCAGATGAAGAATACAATGCGTGCAGTTCTGTGTTGTGTAACTTTCTCCATTCTCCTGTCTCAAAACCTTATTCCTTTGCTGTGGTCGTGCCAGAGAATCAGTCCCATTCCGAGGCTTATTTGAAGGCTTCGTAACAAGCTGTTTTTTACGGTGATGGGTTGTTAGCCCTTCGCCCAACCCCAAGCTGGAGGACCACCCCTCATCGGCTGTCCGCGACTGCTTATTCAATATATTCACAGCTACCCTCCATATCTGGAGGCCGTCTCCTCGATCCAGTAATAAAAAAAAAAGGTAAAGGTATCCCCGTAACATGCCATGAAGGCACTTGGGGGGCATGGAGGTAGAGCTCCATGCTTTCCATGACCTCGGCACTAGAATGAGGTGGTGTGGTCGGCACCACGCTCTGACCGCCTTTTACCCCCGGGAAAGACCCGGTACTCAATTTTATAGAAGGCTGAGTGAACCTTGGGGCCGTTCTGAAAGTTTGGCAACGAGAAAAAATCCCGTCACCACCCGGGATCGAACCCGAACCTTCCAAATAATAATAATAATAATAATAATAATAATAATAATAAGAAGAAGAAGAAGAAGAAAATAAAAAAGAAGAAGAAGAAGAAGAAAAAAGAAGAAGAATTCAATTTTAAAGAATTACACATACTTACCCATTTGGGAACGAAATTCTTAAAGGGTTAGGTACAGCTTACAGCAGTAAATTTTTTGGAAATATTCAACATATTTTTTGTCCATTACTATATCTTGTACAATAATGAAAATTGGTATGTGTAAAACATTGTCCTTCTGTTATATGAAAAAAATATGTTTTTACGATTAAAAAAAATTATTATTATTATTTATTTTTTTTTTTCAAAATTCAACTTTCACTGTGCAGCGATGAAGCGTTTCCCTCATAACTCATAAACTTGTTAATTTTTTCATGTTCTCTCTCTCTTATTTTATTGCTGAAACTCATGTTTACAATATCATGCTCTTTTAACTACGTAAATTCCTTAATAAACAATGTTTTTATTTTGCATTAGATATTTGACCATTTTTAAAATGAATTTATTTTTTATCAGACAATCTATCAAAGGTAGAGAAGTGATTTTGCATCATTTTGTAGATATAACATGCATAAATACACACAAAAAATTTCATCACAGAATGTTGGATAGTTTTTGAGCTATGAGGGAAACGCTTCATCACTGTACAGTGAACTTTGAATTTTGAAAAAAAAAAATATATATATAATATTTTTTAAATCGTAAAAATATGTTTATCATATAGCAGAAGGACAGTGTTTTACACATACTAATTTTCATTATTGTACAAGATAGAGTCATGAAGGAAAAAAATGTTGAATATTTCCAAAATTTTACTCCTTTAAGCTGTACCTAACCCCTTAAGGCTAAATTAACCTGCCTCTAGATCTAATCTACCAATCAATCTTCTAGTGTGCTGCATCTTACAGTTAGAAGTCATATCACATAGGTAACTTTATAACAGTTTGTCTGTCTAATGAAATAGCCTACTATTTTTTATTAAGGGGACTGCTGTATGCAAAAATTCTTGAAATTTTCTTTTTCCCGTTTTTATACTATAAAATACTACATTCATTTCTGTTTAATTTGATATATATATCATGATGCTCTCTTCTTTTTAACCCTTTCTAAAACAAAAGTGAATAAGATCCTGGACTGCAGAAAATATTTGTCTCTTGAAAAAAAAATCATACAAAATAAACTTCAAGTTTAAAGGAGTAAAAAAAAAGTAACTACAGAAATGTTGTAAAATATATTGGAGAAAATTTGGTTAACATATCACTAACAGTTTCTGAGAAAATTGTTCCTAAAATATAGTGATTTATCATTGCTTGTATAGGACGTACAGTCTCCCCTTAACAGCAATATTTTTAAAGGCTTTACACAGCTCTTGTGGGCCCCTGGCCTACTTCCAAAGAAATTATCATAACTCAGCATTAGACATCTGAATGCAGGACTTTATAAACTAATAACAATATATGCAATGTAATTCGCAATATTTCACTCACTTCTGTTGAGAATGTTACCTTGAAGTTGTTCTGAACTTCCTCAGCAGAAGAAATTCTTACCTGAAAGAAGGAAAAAAACTGGCATTATAAATCACATAAAAATGACCTCTGATAGTAAATGTAAACCTTCAAGTTGTCAACAAGCAAAACGGACCCTTCCAGAGAATCCGGTTGGACAGAAATAAGTATACTAACAAAATGTTATGACATTTTAATTTTATTGTGGTAAATTTAGCGTTTCTTCAAACCGGTAGGTTTACTAAAAATAAAAGCATTGTTGTTAGTTGCCTAGGCAATTTATCCTCAAAAGAGAACCATCATGACATGGCGGATATTATGTAATCTTCTCAGTTTGAAGAAAGTGAGAAAAGATTGAAATAAGTAACTAAATAAATAAATAAGTAAAAGAATACAATTATATCCTCCATTTCTGAAATTAAACAAAATGCTTAAATGTAATGTATTCTCAGCCAAAGCACAGCTAAACTAGATAAAATACACACGATGAAAGAGTAATGGAACGGAGAAAAATTCTCTCCGGCGCCGGGATTTGAACCCGTGTTTTCAGCTCTACGTGCTGATGCTTTATCCACTAAGCCACACCGGATACAACCCCGACGCCGGTCAGAATCGTCTCAGATTAAGCTCCAAATCTTGGGTTCCCTCTAGTGGCCGCCCTCTGCACTACGTCATAGATGTCTAAACGCAGGACCGAAGTCCACACATGTGCTGAGGTGCACTCGATATGAGTGACTAGTTGGCCGGGATCCGACGGAATAAGCGCCGTCTTAAATCACGAAGTGATTTACGCATATCATATATATTATTTTAAAGTACCGAAGTACATATGATATTTCCATGCAGATATTCTGCGTCATCATACGATGAAAGAGTAATGGAACGGAGAAAAATTCTCTCCGGCGCCGGGATTTGAACCCGGGTTTTCAGCTCTACGTGCTGATGATTTGTCCACTAAGCCACACCGGAGAGAATTTTCTCCGTTCCATTATCTTTCATCGTATGATGATGAAGAATATCTGCATGACAATATCATATGTACTTCGGTACATTAAAATAATATATATAGATAAAATACAGCCTGGACATTCATTTGTTTTTCTGCGTGAAACGATTTCCCCCGTTGTTGGTAACTCTATAGCATCTATTAGATGCTTTATGGTTGTGCTAACAGATGGAGTTACTATCTTTTCTTTTGCGCATTTTCACAACAATGGCATAACTTAACATGAGGCGGAAATTTTAACGTTTGTTGTACGGATGGTATAATTATCGAGATATTCTACGTATTTTACAGACATAACATATACTTCTATTACTTCGCAAGGCTATGAAAAATCAATGATAAAAAGCAATTGTTTTCGAACTCTAGTAAACAGAGATAACTTGAGATAGAGGTAAGTGACCAGGTGAAAAGCCTGCAACGACTGCCATTATCCCAAACAAGCACGACTAATGAACACGTAACAATGGAAAACAGTGAATTTGTTTATAGTTTCAAATACAGCTGAAGCGTAAGTAATGTTATTATTTTCAGGGGGTTATTCTTTGAGGTATTTCAAACAAAAATATTTAATACAATTCTGCTCGTTTTTTTCTTCCTTTTCGAGATGAACATTGTTTTATATGAAACATTCCATAATGTGTTTTGGGAAAGCCAATTAATTCCCAATAAGCTCAGTCAGTTTAAGAGAGCAGTGTATTATAATAGATTATTGAAAGAATTTTAGTTTTGTCCTTTAAATGAGCAGAAATTTGATCCAAAAAATGTAACTTTTCGTTCTACAAAGGAATTTTACAATGTTGTAGCTGTTCGGATCAAATTCCTACAAATTTTAAAGGACAAAACTACAATTCTTTATTATAATACACTACTCTCTTAAAGTGATTTAGCATATTGGAAATTAAATCAGTGACTTTCACAATCACGCTATGAAATGTTTCATATAAAGCAATTTTTTACCTCGACAAGGAAGTAGAAACGAGCAAAATTGCATTAAACTTTTTGTATTTGAAATATCTCTCAAAGAATGAATGAATGAATGGATGAATGAATGAATGAATGAATAAATGAATAACCCCCGGAAATTAATGTCCGGTCAAAAGTTTTCGATCACCTATCACAACTATAGATTTGTCATTAAAACAGGAATTTCGTTTTGACTAGGTTATTTTATGACGCTTTATCAACATCTCAGGTTATTTAACGTCTGAATGAGATGAAGGTGATAATGCCGGTGAAATGAGTCCGAGGTCCAGCACCGAAAGTTACCCAGCATTTGCTCATATTGGGTTGAGGGAAAACCCCGAAAAAAACCTCAACCAGGTAACTTGCCCCGACCGGGAATCGAACCCAGGCCACCTGGTTTCGCGGCTAGACGTGCTAGCCGTTACTCCACAGGTGTGGACTTTCGTTTTGAATATTCTATCGGTTATTTGTAAGAAGTCGTCGCTGAACGATTCACATCGTTTATAGTTCACTTCTATTGTTACACAACAAGATGGATGCACTGAACGATACTTCTGTGAACGATTCCATTGTCTATTGTTACACAACACACTAAACCTGGAGTAATTTAAGCTTATTAATCAAATAAATAATTCTACTTACTGTTTTTTATATGCTCACCTGTATGTAATTTCTATTTTATACTTATTTCATTGTTATTTTCCATCCAAAGATCATTAAGAACGATGAATATTATTTAATATCTCCTATCTTTCTTCAAATAGTGTTCATATGCCATGTTAATTTTCATTTGTTTTCATAAGTTAACAATGATGCACATTGCTTTTCCTACACAATCCACGCTATATTCACGTTGTTTTGAAATGATTAATCGAAGATGGTTTGCTTATTGTTTATTACACGACATTTGTATGTAATTTCTTTCCCCGATCATTAAGAATGGTGAATATTGTTTATGCTTGTTTCCTGTATTTCTTAAAATAATGTTATGTCATGTTAGTTTTTATTCGTCGTTATTTACGTAAAAATGATGCGCCAAAAATAAAAATAATAATAATTTCGTCCTCACTCCACATCCTATATATTCACATTTGTTTTTCAGTGATTTATTAAAGAATGTATCGGTATTTAAAAGACTAATAATTTAGAAACATTTACCATCCTTGTGCTAAAAGAGAATGCTCCTGTTATCGTTTTTGCAGTGGTCACTTGAAATGGGTAATAATATAATATAATATAATTATGTTGTACGTAGCAAGATCGATTATTCAATTGATAGGATATTTTATGAGGTTGTCATGACTGAGGTATCTATTGTCAATTGCTTTTATTTGTCAGAAGGCCTTCTTGATTGACGGGTAAAACTTAACAAGAGGAGAAGGGATAGAGACATCTAGTATTTTAAAGATTTATGTCGTTCACTAGATGAGTTGATTCAACTAACCTGGAAATAATGTGAATCGTTCAGCGACGACTTCTTGTAAATAACCATTCTATCATATCATAATGCTAGAGATAGAAAATATGTATTTATTTGCTAGTCTATTTAGTTTTTCCGATGTGTTTGTACATTGAAATAAACTAAACTTATATAGTTGTTTTCATAGGTGATCGAAAACTTTTGACCGGTAGTGTATTTATAGGATTAATATAGGTATTAACTAATTCATTCATTGCTTTCGTCGGCCTGGGTACCGCAGTCGGTATAGCGCTCGCCTTCTGTGCTCGAGGTTGCGGGTTCGATCCCGGCCCAGGTCGACGGTATTTAAGTGTGCTTAAATGCGACAGGCTCATTCAGTAGATTTACTGGCATGTAAAAGAACTCCTGCGGGATAAACTTCCGGCACATCGGCAACGCTGATATAACCTTGGCAGTTGCGAGCGTCGTTAAATAAACCATGATTTAAAAGATTCATTGCTTTCTTCCAAAGGCCAAGTCTTTCACTGCAAACTCAGCATTCTCCAATCTTCCCTGTTTTCCACCTTCCATTCAGTCTCCGCATACGATCCATATAGCTTAATGTTGATATCATCTGATATCTTCTTCTGTCCCGAATTTTCTCCCGTTCACCATTCCATCCAGCGCATCCTTTATTAGGCAGTTTCTTCTCAGCCAGTGACCCAGCCAATTTCTTTTCCTCTTCCTGATCAGTTTCAGCATTCTTCTTTCTTCACCCACTTTTTCTAGCACAGCTTCCATTTCTTTTTCTGTCTCTCCATTTCATTGCCTACAAAGGTATAATTACTTACTTACTTACTGGCTTTTAAGGAACCCGGAGGTTCATTGCCGCCCTCACATTAGCCCGCCATCGGTCCCTATCCTGAGCAAGATTAATCCAGTCTCTATCATCATATCCCACCTCCCTCAAATCCATTTTAATTTTACCTTCCCATCTACGTCTCGGCCTCCCCAAAGGTATTTTTCCCTCCGGCCTCCCAACTAACACTCTATATGCATTTTGGATTCGCCCATACGTGCTACATGCCCTGCCCATCTCAAACGTCTGGATTTAATGTTCCTAATTATGTTAGATGAAGAATACAATGCGTGCAGTTCTATGTTGTGTAACTTTCTCCAGTCTCCTGTAACTTCATCCCTCTTAGCCCCAAATATTTTCCTAAGCACCTTATTCTCAAACACCCTTAAGCTATGTTCCTCTCTCAAAGTGAGAGTCCAAGTTTCACAACCATAAAGAACAACCGGTAATATAACTGTTTTATAAATTCTAACTTTCAGGTTTTTGACAGCAGACTGGATGATAAAAGCTTCTCAACCGAATAATAACAGGCATTTATTCTGTGTTTAATTTCCTCCCAAGTGTCATTTATATTTGTTACTGTTGCTCCAAGATATTTGAACTTCTCCACCTCTTCAAAAGATAAAATTCCAATTTTTATATTTCCATTTCGTACAATATTCTGGTCACGAGACATAATCATATACTTTGTCTTTTCGGGATTTAGTTCCAAATCTACCTCTTTACTTGCATCCAGTAAAATTCCTGTGTTTTCTCTAATCGTTTGTGGATTTTCTCCTAACATATTCACGTCACCCACATAACAAAGGTATAATAATAATAATAATAATAATAATAATAATAATAATAATAATAATAATAATAATAATAATAATAATAAACATTTTTGAATGGATAAAAGCAGTTAATAGTTATCAATGTTTCTCTGGATTCCTTCTCCAAGGCTGTGTTTAGAAATGGATTCAAATCCAGCTTACACTGATTTTTTTTCGAAATTTTCCTAAATGTAAGACGAATGTGAGGTAATTTCATGGAGAATTCTCGAGTTCATCTATTCCACCGACGATAGATTACCGCGGAGTTAATACAGCATCGTTTAATAACCTATTAAAAACTATACAATTTTCCCCCCTTTGTCTTGGCATCAAAGCAAATACCATACGTACACTTCAATTATATCACACTCTATAATGCTAACTAGTGATGAAACTGCACGTCAGCTGTAAAATTGCAAGGATCACCATAGCAAATATTATGTGTTACGTGAGACTAGCAATCTGTGTTTGTTATGACAACGACAGTATCATTAGAATTGTGATGGATCGTGTAACATATAGACTGCTATTGCACGGCCATTACCATCGCAATACGTCACACAGTGTGGACAGCAACAAAGACATTTCTGAAGTAACTGTCGCGCGATACATTACATGTTCCAGGAAATTTCCATAGCAACCATGGACAACAGTGACGCAAGAACATTTATGTAACCACACATTACATATGGAAAACCATGGCTCTCCACTCAGTTCCACATCGCAATTACAATAAGAAATCTTCTATAACAATTTAACAGGCGCAAAAAAAAAAAAATCGATCTGTGGAGTCCAATATTTCAGTTAGTTCTTCACTTAGGGAATTTCTATTACGACAACATTTAATATACAAAAGAGTATAAGAGAGTAAAATCTGTTTACTCTTGTGTGTTATACTTACCGACTTACTTACTTACTTACTTACTGGCTTTTAAGGAACCCGGAGGTTCATTGCCGCCCTCACATAAGCCCGCCATTGGTCCCTATCCTGAGCAAGATTAATCCAGTCTCTATCATCATATCCCACCTCCCTCAAATCCATTTTAATATTATTTTCGCATTTACGTCTCGGCCTTCCTAAAGGTCTTTTCCCCTCTGGCCTCCCAACTAACACTCTATATGCATTTCTGGATTCGCCCATACGTGCTACATGCCCTGCCCATCTCAAAAGTCTGGATTTAATGTTCCTAATTATGTCAGGTGAAGAATACAATGCGTGCAGTTCTGTGTTGTGTAACTTTCTCCATTCTCCTGTAACTTCATCCCTCTTAGCCCCAAATATTTTCCTAAGAACCTTATTCTCAAACACCCTTAATCTCTGTTCCTCTCTCAAAGTGAGAGTCCAGTTTCACAGCCATACAGAACAACCGGTAATATAACTGTTTTATAAATTCTAACTTTCAGATTTTTGACAGCAGACTGGGTGATAAAAGCTTCTCAACCGAATAATAACAGGCATTTCCCATATTTATTCTGTGTTTAATTTCCTCTCGAGTATCATTTATATTTGTTACTGTTGCTCCAAGATATTTGAATTTTTCCACCTCTTCGAAGGATAAATCACTCGTGTGTGTTACACATTATTTTATCCATTATCTGTTTACCCTCGTGTTATACATTATTGTATATTATTTCCATGTCTGTGTTGATGTCTCAGTAGGTGTGGTTAGCATTTGGAAATACTACACATCCAACCAAAAAGCCAGAAACTAAACACACTAGAACAATATGAAATATACAGACACAAAAACACACCCCAATGAAATTCTCAACACACAACTCAATTTCAGAACACACACACTCTTTGACTCCACATTACACCACACAAACACATCCTCACAGGAAACAAAACAAGAGGCGCCAAGATCAACAACGATCAGTTCTGAGGATGACCCATAATAGGTCGAAACATGTAAACCAGAATTTAACACAAGAAAGTCATATAATACATATTCCGAAGTGATACAGTGTTCAAAGTTGTGTAATCAAGATGTGTTTATGCATTATAAACTAAGTGCGCATTGGCGATAAAAACAAGACAAAAAATGAAAATAACATGGCTGCAGCCTTTGGCAATTTGTACGGTTAATGATGAAAAATATATTGACAATTGTTCTACATACTAAATATTTTATAAACTACATTTTTATAGTCTTATTTATGGTCTGTGTTCTAGAGGAAATGTTGTTCTAGCCAAGTTGTAGGATCTCGCCTGTTATATGTACTCATATCAATAAAGTTACTCAGTTGATGTCAAGATGGTGGTTCATTGTAAAAACCAGAACTGTTGCACTTCTATTGAAGTCTCGGAATGCCTGTTATACAGGGACATCATTTTATTTTTACTTCAATTTTTATTGTACCTGAGTTTTTGAATGTACTTCACTCCCACCCCTTCTACTAAGGAAGTTCCAACTCCACACAGAACCAAGACCGCAGATAGTAAGCAGTACTGAGTTACTGAGTATAGTACGTTCCAGAAATATGTTCGCGTTTTCCAGTGACGAAAGAGCTTTCAATATTGAATCATATTTTCGCACAGGTACTGTCCGTTTGCCTACGTCGCATCCTGATTTCCCCCACCTGCTTCTGCTCGCCCCTCTGTAAAAGCTGGGCTGTCTTAGCTTTCTGAAAACATTAATTTCTCTTAGGAATTGGACGTTTACGTAATATTATACAGCTGTTTAATTTAACTTAAATAAAAGGGTTTCTTTTCAACTACGTTTCGCTTTTTCAATCTTTTCCTCGACCATGAAAACGTCAACATATCGCTCTTGTAACGTATATTACTATTCCAAGTAAATATGATGAATTTTCATGGGTTCGTGATCACTTTCATTGCGATATTGAAAATAATAAACTTTCATTGAGTGAAAGAGAACAGTTAATTGAACTCTCGAATGATACCGGACTTAAAATGAAATTCCAAGCGGAAGGTATGGTTAATTTCTGGATCTCATCACAAGTGAAAAGAGAATATGTGAACTGTACAATGGTGCTTTACAGATTATAATTCAGTTTGCTTTTATATATCTGTGTGAGAAAGGTTTTTCATCACTAACTCTAATAAAAACAAAGTACCGAAATCGACTCGATGTATGACGATATCCGACTTAAGCTTACCAGCATACGTCCAAATATAGAACTGTGCAAGAAACGGCAGATATCCATCTCATTAATGTATCAACATTTTTTGTTATTTTGTTTAGCTAATAAGTTAAAGATTATCCAAATTCTAACAGCCTTGATTTATTAAAAAAACGAAAATGAATTTTTTTCTATTAACATTAACTTAATTAGTTTATCTATACTAATAAGAAATCTGTAGCCGAAATTTTTCTGGTTATTTTTGATTTTCCAAAAATAATTGGTCCTAACATATATAATTAACCACCCTGAAACCGAAAATCGCTTTTTTGACATTTTTGTTTGTATGTCCTGTCTGTCTGTATGTTTGTTACCTTTTCACGCGATAATGGCTGAACGGATTTCGATGAAAATTGGAATATAAATTAAGTTCGTTGTAACTTAGATTTTAGGCTATATAACATTCAAAATACATTATTTAAAAGGGGCGGTTATAAGGGGGCCTGAATTAAATAAATCGAAATATCTCGTTTATTATTGATTTTTGTGAAAAATGTTACATAACAAACGTTTCTTTAAAAATAATTTGCGATAGGTTTTATTCCTTGAAAAATTTTGATAGGACTGATATTTAATGAGATAAATGAGTTTTAAAATTAAAATAACTGCCATCTAAGGCCGTATAATGAATTAAAAAACAAATGACTTCGTCTATAAGAGGCCTTGGACAGCAACAATCGAAAGCTATGAAAGATAGCCTACAGAGAATGTTTCTGTGTTTGTATGAAGTAATATCGGAAGCTAAATTAACCGATTTGTATAATTAATTATTATTTCACCATTGGAAAGTGTAGTTTCTCTAGATGGACATAATGCTATAATGTTATTACAGTAACTTCTTATATAATATAATATAATATAATATAATATAATATAATATAATATAATATAATATAATATAATATAATATAATATAATATAATATAATATAATAAAATAATATAATATGTAATGTAATATTATATAATATAATTTAAGTTATTTGAAGGGTTCACAACCATAGTGGGCCAAGCGCCATTTACTGAATACGTAGAAAACAAGGGTTAAAATTAAGTTATTACCATAATTCAATGGAAACCTATAACGAGTAAAATAAAATATACACATTAAATCTAAATGATGTCAATCTTCATTAAACTATGGTTGCATGTAATAAAAATTAAGAAACATGTTAAAGGAATTGTCATTGCACCAAATGAGTGTCTCTGGACCAAAATGATCGCATTTTAATTATTTGGATGCAATTTAAATTAAGTAACATATTAAACGATTTATCCTTCTATCAAACACGAATGTTCCCTGGATCAAACGTCCTATTTTAATTATGTAATTACTTTATATTTATTTGTAACGGGTGAAGCGGAGCGCACGGGTACGGCTAGTACTAATATAAAATTAAGTGAATTAAATCAATTTTAAATTAATTCTTCTTTAAAATATAAATAGGCCATACCTACTGGTATTAAAATATGCTACAAAAATGATAAATTTGCTTTCGAAGGGAACAAGAGTAAGGTGGTCCGCGAAACTATTGAGACTCAAAAAAGTGATCACCACTTCAAAAAAGTTTGAGAAACGCTGAATTAGAGAAAGACCGGGAATGGCAAGGGCTGACATGAGGTAAATGGTATAAAGTCAGAAAATGGAAACGTTATTTTGAGTACTTTAAGGGCTTACACTAAGTGAGGAAGAGATAGCATGAGCTTCGTAAGTTTTACGTGACACCATATTACAGAACTGGATATTTCTTTACGTCCCCTTGGAAATATGACTGTCTTGTATACTTGCCTGTCACTTTAGTTGCGTAGGAAAGACCATAAATGCGATGGTTGAAAATTGATTACATTTTTACAGCAGGTTTTATATTAAATCCTTCAAACAAATGACGACTATTAGGCTACTCACATGTTGCTACAGTAACGACAGTTCATCTTCATAAAACAAAACACTGTTTATACTTCATCAGCGGCATAAGAACGAAATAAAGCAATCTAGTAACAGGGCACGTTTCCGATGTTGTAATGCATTACACATGCTTACCATGTGCAACGACAAACAAATGCAGTTTCTATTGCATGATACATAAAAGAAAGTTACAGGAATGCCGAGAAGGTTTACAACTAGGGGGTCGAGAGCCTCTGGTTACAAGACTTTCCCAAACTGCGTCCATCCGGGTGAACTTGAGTTATTACAGACACAATAGCTTACCTTGTTTACCGTCTGTCGCTATCTGTGACACGCTGATGGACGTGGCAGGGATTCTGTCTGCATTGTCAGCATGAACTGGCGTAACTGTCAATCAGGACGGCATTCAGATCGTCCTGCTTGGCAGGTTATAGGCAGCCTGTCATATGACTACAAAATTATTGCTTCCTTTCTGTTACATAAACTATTAATTTCGAAGCAAGAGTCGGATATTAACTCGACATAGCTTCCAACAAGTTCGCAAATATATTCATTATTTCTACCTGCCATCACACGATAACATATAGCAAAACGTATAGCCTACAGTTTACTTTTACCCATTATTTTTTATGTTCTTCTTCTTCTACTCTTCTTTCATGTGCAGCCACCTCAAATCCTTCTTCTAATCCCAAACAAATTACTCCCTTTTTCTTCTTTTTCCTTTTTTTCCTACTGTCCCTCTTTATTCTTCGTACTCCTTCCCCTTCTTCATCATCCACGTTTCTGTCCTTATCTTTCGTTTCCTCTTTTTTCAATCGCTTCCGCATACATCCAGGTACTTAATTTTCTGTTCTCCATTCTTAATCTTGTGAATTTCTTTCTTCTACTACTTCTTTCTTCTTGTTCTGTTTCCTTTTCCTCTTTGCTATTTCTCTTTCATCGGCAAATTTCCATTCTACTTCTACTGATTTTCTTTCTCCCTCTACTTTCCCTTCCACTTTGCTGATTTCAACATTTTCTTCCTCTACTGTAGTGATGTCAAAGCAAGCGCATTTTTCTGACCTTGACGTCGTGCGCGGGCATCAAGCGCTAAGTATGGAAAGAGGAAGGGTTGTGTATAAGAATAAGCAGCCTGTTGGATTAAGAAAACAGTGGTGCACAAACTTCAAACGGAACGTGATATTTTATGTCGTTATTTTTATATGGCTTCTTTCTGTTTAATATTGTCTATATTGTCTGTAAAACGAAAGTACTAACACTGATTTTTTAATATTGCAGTTGTGTTTTAAATCTTAATAACATAATAGAGAGTTGAGAAGGAATATTCACTTAAATTCAATAGTAGTATAATATTATACTGTATTAAGTGGATGAAACACATCATTCATAAAGAAAGTGATATTCCAAAGAAAGAGATTGAGTATGACATGATAAGTTGGAATTTATATTGATGGTATCTTTAGTCTTACAAAAGTAATCAATAAACTAGTCAAAACTATATTACAGTACAAAGCAAAGTTACCTAGGTACTGTATCTGTTTTAAGTGTAACTAATATTACATAACAAAACTCTTCGCATTATGCTTTTAAGGTGATATTTGTGACCAACTTCCTATCATCAGAATATTAAATTATTTTCTCGAAATCTGCTGAAGCTGACATTTTTACAACACAAGGGCAAGTATCTTTTGCTTATGATGTAACAGTAGTTGCTTTGATAATTAATTTCCTTACAAACAATAATTGTCAATACACTATCTTCAGTAATACGTATATACGGTATATTATATTTACGAAAACATTCTGTAAGGCTACTAAATAAATAGGCCTATACCTGAAAATGTCACTTTTCTATACGAAAAGTTGAGAAAATATATCTTTTGAATAAAAAAATCAAACTTGTGAAAAATGAGCATTAAAATTAAAACTTACATTCTTATAATGCACTTATACTTCTCAGACAAATCTAAAAATTACCATGGATACAGTTTTAATAAGTTATCTTCCCCCTTTAACTATTGAATCAGTGCTGGCCATCCCTGAATATAGCTCGACCAAGCGGCATATACCACTTCTTTCTTCTGTATCTTTCCTTTCCGCTGTAAAGCACTCAGGCTCTCCTGGGCTCTAAAGCGCGCTTCCATTCATATGTTTCCATTTTCCAGTTTCTTTGAATTCTTTTAATTCCGCTCAGCAGCTGCTATCATCAACTTCTTCTTCGACTTTTTCATTCACTCCTACTTCTACATCTTCTGCTGCATCTTTTTCTTCTCTTTTACTTTATCCCCAGCATCTCCTGCTTTTCTTTATTATTTTATTTCTACTTATTATTTTTCCGCATTTTCCCTCTTTCATTTAACTCTAACCTCTGCACCTCTTGTTTTTACTTCTATTTTTACTCCTGCATGTCCTTTATCCTTTTTTTATTTCCTCACTTACTTTTCTCTTCTCGTGGGCACATGATTTCCTTCTTGTTGTTCCCCCCCCCGCAGTTCTTCTTCTCCTTTTGATCATTCTCCTTCTACTACTTCCCATGTCACTGTTCTTTCTTTTCCTCGTCTCTTCTTTGCTTCTTTATCTTTCTACTCTTTTCTTGTGTCAGCTGACAGTTTCTGACTGAAGAATCAGAATTCTGCTCCTTCATAGCCTGAGATTTATAATATGTAAGGTAACTGGGCGTATGGTTTCCTTTATATCTTCCGCCTCCTCTGCCATTATTGATCTATGATCGCCAAATCATTATCTTTCGGTGGTAATTTAAAAGTAATATTGAGTTTAGAGTCACAACTAGTCACAATTTTCCAGCTGACAAATACAACCCACTTAACAGGTACCGTAAACTGGGGTAAAGAGGATCACATGTGGTTAAAGTGGATCATATGTGTATTGTTAGATAAGTCAGCGTCACATGGTTCACACATGCAAAGAAAACTATTTTTAGTGGCACTTATAGAAGAAAGGTTTTCTTTTCATGTGTGATCCATGTGGCGCTGCCTTATCTAGTCAATACACATATGATCCACTTTACCACATGTGATCCTCTTTACCCCAGTTTACGGTATGAACTTATTTTCTCTTCGATATTAAACTATAGTAATCGAATGATAATTCTTATCCATTCTTGTCCTGTCTGTATATTAATAAATCAATACAAATCGACGGATGTGTTGCATTTAATACATCACAGTGCCAGTGAAACCAGTTTCTGCACACGCTACTTCCGAAGAATGACAACCAACTTGATTGTTTGATAGTCGCAAAGTAGTTGACCTGAATGAGTTGTTTTGGAGGCTGTTGCTGAATGAATGCAACATACTTAGCAATTCGTATGGCAAAAATTAATTTCTCTGACTTATCTTACGTAAGCAGCTTATCTAATTCCGAGAAATTTATCAACGTGCCGCATTCGTTGCAGTCTTGACTGGCAAGAACGATGATTTATCTCTCACTACAATTTACTGTACCGGTAGACTAAAAACCTTCGGAATTTCTAAATCGTTCACTAGTCTTTATTCATTATCGCTCAGCAATAACGTTACTATATTATTATTATTATTATTATTATTATTATTATTATTATTATTATTATTATTATTATTATTTTTATTTTTATTATTATTATTATTATTATTATTATTGCCATCACATTTGCCATGTTCATTATAACTTTATAAGCATCGTTACCGAGTCATAGGTTTAACCATCATCAGCATCACAAACATAATCAACATCATGATATTATCGCAATTGTGTCATTTATCAGTGGGGAACAAATTCTGGACACCAAAACATTAAGTATACTTATTTTTTGAAAGATGGGACATAAATAAATAAATAAATAAATAAATAAATAAATAAATAAATAAATAAATAAATAAATTAATTAATTAATGACTGAATAAATAAATAAACAAATAAATAAATAAATAAATAAATAAATGACTGAATAAATAAATAAATAAACAAATAAATAAATAAATAAACAAATAAATAAATAAATAAACAAATAAATAAATAAATAAACAAATAAATAAATAAATGACTGAATAAATAAATAAATAAACAAATAAATAAATAAATAAATAAATAAATAAATGACTGAATAAATAAATAAATAAACAAATAAATAAATAAATAAATAAATAAATGACTGAATAAATAAATAAATAAACAAATAAATAAATAAATAAATGACTGAATAAATAAATAAATAAACAAATAAATAAATAAATAAACAAATAAATAAATAAACAAATAAATAAACAAATAAATAAATAAATAAATGACTGAATAAATAAATAAATAAACAAATAAATAAATAAATAAACAAACAAATAAATAAATAAATAAATACACAAAAGGCTTACTGCAGTTTAAAGAGAAGTGGAACATGGCAAAATCTACACCCGTGAAGAAATACTACTTCCAAAGGAAATGGGAATATGATTATTTTGTTGTTGAAGACGAAAGAATTGCTTGTTTACTGTGTCCCATCCAAATATATTTCTACTCGTCATTTCAATATTAAACCACATTTCAACAAAGTCTATATTAAGAATTATGGAATGCACAAACTTTCTGGTAAGTTCATTATTACGAGATGTATATTGATTATTTATTTATATACTGTTAAATTAAGGACGTCACTCGTTGTGTTCATTTTAAATTAAAATTAATAGTGACTTTCAAGGTTCGTTACTTAAATGCTATAAATTTATGTTTCCGTAGGTGATGATAGGAGGTGCAAAGAAATCTCAGAGAAACTACCGACAGGAAATCTAGCATAATTGTAAACCTTGAAACGAGATAACGCATTATAAATAAAATGAAGTTATTACAATCCTTTTTGAAAATTACATGCCGCCACTGATGGACCTTTACACGGGCAGACAATGTAAACAACTCTACACGGAAGTCGATCATTTCCAATAGAAGTGGAGTGAGGCTGACGTCATATTTCCTCCTATTTACGGATTCTGCAGGCCTGTCCTAAACGCATCTCGGTATATGATTTTCTTTCAAAAAGCTTTCTCTTCCGAGATCCCATATTTATTTGATCAAAACAAGATTGATCCATGTTAGTGCCCATAGCAATCTTTAAGATAATGCTACAGGTTGGAATATTTCATTCATCATCGAAAATATTGATTATTCAGAATCATTTTACATTTGTCCATAAGTAAACAATTCGATGTATCCGCGTTTGGTAGAAAAAGGGGAGACTAAAGAGACATTTCTTAATATGTTCTCTTTTGAATGCAAACAGCAATTTATAAGCCCTTTTAGTGCTGGTTTTTTCAATATTTCATTAAAAGTAATTCCAAAATCGGATTTCTTTCAGTTGAATTATACGAAAATGATATAAAACTCAATTTTAATTAAAAGGGATACATCTGCTTTTATACACAAGTCCACAAATAGTAATGTAACACAAAAAATAATTTTCTAAAAGAAATCGACCTTGATTACTTCACTTCGACCTCAAGTTGTGTTATATAAACTGTTCGGAAGTCTGTAATGATGCAACAGGCAACGCAATACCTTAAACAGAACTGAAGACAAAAAATGTGAGTCTTCAAACTTCCTATTAAATCTCTTAAAGAACATAATGTGAGAATTTAATAACCGGGAGTTGTATGAAGAAGTCTAATGCACCGCCGTCTCTTCAAACTGGTTCCTACGCTGCAGGCAATGTACGTATCCAAACTGCCGTGACCGGCCTTGAATACTAGAACAATGGCAGAGCAAACACATGTGTTACTCTGAGAGCCTTCAAATAGCAAAACAACCGGCCTTCTGCTACTGAAAGCCCTTTATCCTTCCGTATTAAACTCTTTCTTCTTTTTATTTATCATTTAATTAGTTCTCTATTCATTTACTTCTGTATTAATTAACTTATATAAGTTTTTATTTATTTATTTATTTGTTTATTTAAATTGTTTGTCTATTTATTTATAGGAATTTAGAAATGCTATTTTCGGTCTCAAGATAGTTAATTATACACGTTAACACCAATTAATTATTTTTGGAAAAGCGAAAATTACCAGAAAAATTTAGGTTACAGATTTATTTATTTATTTATTTATTTATTTATTTATTTATTTATTCATTCATTTATTTATTAATTCATTTATTTATTAATTCATTCATTTTTTTATTCATTCATTTATTTACTCATTCATTTATTCATTCATTTATTCATTCATTCATTTAATTATTCATTCATTCATTTATTTATTTATTATTTACTTATTAGTTATTTATTTATTTATTATTTAATTATTAGTTATTTATTTATTTATTACTTACTTATTACTTATTTACTTATTTACTTATTTATTTATTTATTTATTTACTTAGTTATTTATTTAGTTATTTACTTAGTTATTTACTTAGTTACTTATTTGTTATTTACTTATTTACTTATTTACTTACTTATTTATTTATTTACTTATTTATTTATTTACTTATTTATTTACTTACTTACTTAATTACTTATTTACTTACTTAATTACTTATTTACTTACTTAATTACTTATTTACTTATTTACTTACTCATTTATTTACTTACTCACTTATTTACTTACTCACTTACTTATTTACTTACTTATTTACTTACTCACTTACTTACTTATTTACTTACTCACTTACTTACTTATTTACTTACTCACTTACTTACTTATTTACTTACTCACTTACTTACTTATTTATTTATTTATTTATTTATTTATTTATTTATTTATTTATTTATTTAATAGTCTGACCCAATATTTTGGGTTTGCCCTGCGACACAGGATAGCTCACAATAAAATTTAAAATGAAAAATTATATAAACAGGTTTCAGACAAAAGTGATTAAGACGTAAGAAAAAAAAATAGAACCAAATATAATTTAAATTGAATGTGCACCATAAAGATGCTGACGAAATATCGCTACAGAAAATTTTATTAAGGTGGTGACGATGGCATCTTGAAGATCTCTCGTCAGCTTGTATTTTTCCCTCCACTTTACAAAGGTTTTCGGGATGGTGCCTCTCGCTCCGAAGAAGAGAGCGGTAACTGTGATTTTTTCTAAGTTGTATTTCGCCGATAGGTACTGAATCGTGGGCTCGTAGAAATCTGATGGTAGGATCAATTATTTCGGCTGTCTGTTTATTCCTATTTATAGCTATGATATCGATCCTACGATTGCTCCCACCATCAGCAATACAATGAACTTCCTCGTGAACGTCTAGATTTTTGGATCGAAGTGCATCTGCGATCATAGAACGTATGGTGTTGTAACGTTTTATTCTGAGTACTTGTCCCTGTGGGCAACTCCCAAGCACATGTGGTAAAGTTTCATACTCACTGCAGTGCCTACAGTGGGTTGTGCCTGTAGAGCGACCAGGGAGAGAACGTACTGGTGCCACCATCGCAATCATTTTCAGCATTTCTCTCCATTCAGAACTTGATAATCCTTCATGCTTGATGATCCACGAGTTGGCTGCAGGTACTTCTTCAAACAATACAACTATTATTATTATTATTATTATTTTATTTTTATTATTATTATTTTTTATTATTATTATTGTTATTATTATTATTATTATTATTATTATTATTATTATTATTATTATTATTATTATTATTATAAGTGTACGCAGAACTGCACGCATTGTATTCTACACCTGACATAATTAGGAACATTAAATCCAGACGTTTGAGATGGGCAGGGCATGTAGCACGTATGAGGGAATCCAGAAATGCATATAGAGTGTTAGTTGGGAGGCCAGAGAGAAAAATACTTTTAGGGAGGCCGAGACGTAGATGGGAGGATAATATTAAAATGGATTTGAGGGAGGTGGGATATGATGATAGAGACTGGATTAATCTTGTTCAGGATAGGGACCAATGGCGGGCTTACGTGAGGGCGGCAATGAACCTCCGGGTTCCTTAAAACCCAGTAAGTAAGTAAGTAAGTATTATTATTATTATTATTATTATTATTATTATTATTATTATTATAAGTGTACGCAGAACTGCACGCATTGTATTGTTCACCTGACATAATTAGGAACATTAAATCCAGACGTTTGAGATGGGCAGGGCATGTAGCACGTAAACGTTTTAACATACTTAAAACTTTATATCGTGTTAAATCTTATCTACAGAGTGCTTCAAAGCGCCAATATTTCTTGATAACAACTGGGTGTTTGCGAAAAAAAAATCGTAATAAAACCTGTATAAGCCCCTAAACAATTTATTGGTGTTACTTACATTTTCCAGGACAAACAGGAAGTAGGAGTAACCAGGGTCGGCCTATGGGCGAATCCAGAAATGCATATAGAGTGTTAGTTGGGAGGCCGGAGGAAAAGAGACCTTTGGGGAGGCCGAGACGTAGATGAGAAGATAATATTAAAATGAATTTGAGGAAGGTGGGATATGATGACAGAGACTGGATTCATCTTGCTCAGGATAGAGACCGAAGGTGGGCTTATGTGAGGACGGCAATGAACCTGGTAAGTTCCTTAAGGGGTTAGTTACAGCTTACAACAGTAAAATTTTGAAAATATTCAACATTTTTTCCTCCATTACTGTATCTTGTACAATAATGAAAATTAGTATGTGTAAAACACTGTCCTTCTGGTATATGATAAAAATATTTTTACGATTTAAAAAAATTATTTATATATTTTTTTTTTTCAAAATTCAAAATGGTGGCAGTTCACTGTGCAGTAATGAAGCGTTTCCCTCATAACTCAAAAACTATCCAACATTCTGTGATGAAATTTTTTGTGTGTATTTATGCATGTCATATCTACAATATGATGCAAGATCACTTCTTCAACGTCTTCCGTTTTCTTGGAATACTCATTCCAAAAGTCAAATAAAGATGCTATAGTCCCGTCGCTCTAATTTCCGGCAACCAATCGCGTTGCAGGTCGGCTACATTTAAACGTGTGCGTCTTGTGATTCGCTGAGGAAGACGATATTCATTTCTTAAGGCTCGATAAATAATTAATATAATCGACCGCCATTTTGGCTCTTTCGTTGGCGTTGGCAGAAAGCACACGAAGACGTTATTTGCCGCTCAATTATTTGCTGAATTACAGTGCGTTTGATTTATTATCATAGGAGCTACGACATGATAATATTTATCGGTGTGGCAAATAGATTCCTCGGCAACGAAAGAACAAAAATGGCGAACGATACTACCTACCTAGACTTTATAGAGCCTTCACTTCCTAAGGTGTAAGCAAAGAGGAGAAGTCACGCCGGGAATAACAGAGTCGCGACTATAATTTTGTCAAGACAAATTCACAAAAGATCATAATGATATTAGACATCATGTTTAACTCACTGTCCTGATTTATCTCTCAAAATAACCCTATTTAATCCCCTTCCATTCTGCATATATAAATATAACACGTTCATGACATGTGATGAAATGAATCTCACGTCAGTTGCTTAGGCCTATTGCGTTTGTATTAATTATTAGCTAGTTCATATTGACTTGTAGCAGATATGTAGGCCTAGCGTATATAAAATCGCATTTGAAGATAGTTTCTATGGTAACAAGTTCATTGAAAGTGAAAATTCGAGCTGTTATATTCAGTTTGTAGGTGCAAAAGTTTGTCAAGCCACAGAAATTCATATCCAAAATTATCCTTGTCCTTGGTGCAACTGTCAAGAATAAAAGACAACGAAAATGTGATACATGTGTCACCTTATCACACAACAACGTTCTTGCGCGTGCTGTGAGGACGCCCAGTAAACCCTGCAGTGCAGAGAGCTCACTGGAAAGTTTCAGCCATTATTCTTATGTAGGACTATGGAATTTTCCATGACATCTTGATAAGTTGGGACTATTTAAGAAAGCCTTGAAATGATACATTTTCGCTACAGACGACGAGTTTGTTATGAACGTTGTGCGTAAATGCTTTAGAAGATTGGTAAAGAAAACATTTGTGCTCGACATTGGAAAATTGATCGAACAATTGGGTTACTGTCTGTATACAAATTGAAGATATTATGTTTCAAATAAAACATTGGATTTTGGTTTACATTTAAAATTGACACAAGTTTTCTGGGGTCTGTTCATAAATGATACGCACATGGGCTCAAAGAGCACAGGTTTGTACTTATGGCACTGCCTGTGGATGTACGGGACTATATAGGCTAACTTAAAAAAATAGGTACAAGGATTAAATGTTATGTTTTATTTAACGACGCTCGCAAGTGCCGAAGTTATATCAGCGTCGTCGGTGTGCCGGAATTTTGTCCCGCAAGAGTTCTTTTACATGACTGTAAACCCGCGACCTCGGGCATACAAGACCAGCGCTATACCAACCGCGCCAACCAGACCGACGGTACAAGGGTTACAGCCGGCATATACTTATTATATACTTACTTACTTACTGGCTTTTAAGGAATCCGGAGGTTCATTGCCGCCCTCAAATAAGCCCGCCGTTGGTCCCTATCCTGAACAAGATTAATCCAGTCTCTACCATCATATCCGACCTCCATCAAATCCATTTTAATATTATCTTCCCACCTACGTCTCGGCTCCCCAAAGGTCTTTGTCCCTACGGCCTCCCAACCAGTACTCTTTAAGCATATATATTTTAAAAATTAGGCCTATATTTCTTGTGGGTTATTCTTAGGAAAACTGACTCGTAAATATGAAAAATAGACTAAATCCGTCCAATAATATAAGAGAAATCACTGCGCATAAAGGACACAATTTTATCAATTTATTAATAAATTTATTTACTTATTTATTTACTTATTTACTCATTTATTTACTTATTTATTTACTTATTTACTCACTCATTTATTTATATATGTATTTACTTATTTACTCATTTACTTATTTACTTACTACTTATTTATTTATTTATTTACTTATTTACTCACTTATTTATTTACTTATTTAGTTATTTATTTATTTACTTATTTATTTATTTACTTATTTACTACTTATTTATTTATTTACTTATTTACTCACTTATTTACTTATTTAGTTATTTATTTACTCATTTATTTATTTACTTATTTACTTACTTATTTACTCATTTATGTATTTACTTATTTACTCATTTATTTATTTATTTACTCATTTATTTATTTACTCATTTAGTTATTTATTTATTTACTTTACTTATTTATTTATTTACTTATTTACTTACTTATTTACTCATTTATTTATTTACTTATTTTTACTCATTTATTTATTTTACTTATTTACTCATTTATTTATTTATTTACTCATTTATTTATTTATTCTTATTTATTTATTTATTTATTTACTTATTTACCCATTTATTTATTTATTTACCTATTACTCATTTATTCATTTATTTACCTATGTACTCACTTATTCATTTATTTATTTACTTATTTACTACTTATTTATTTATTTACTTATTTACTACTTATTTATTTATTTATTTACTTATTTACTACTTATTTATTTACCTATGTACTCACTTATTTATCTATCTATCTATCTATCTATCTATCTATCTATCTATCTATCTATCTATCTATCTATCTGTCTGTCTGTCTATCTGCCTGTCTATCTATCTATTTATTTACTTATTGAATATAACAGGCAAAGCACAAAACCACTTTTTTCGATAACAGAAATGCTGAAAACTTATTGTTCCCTGAAATGTTCTAAATAGACTTTTGCAGCACCGCTAAACTTTATTTCATATAAAGATAAAATAAAAACTAAAGCCGGAGGCAAGCGATATATGAATAGAAAGGATCCTAACACACGAGTTCGCAGCTTACTAGTAAAGACACTTAACTGAAGACTAAGCGGAAGGCAGGAAAAAGGCGTTAGGAGATCGGAAGGCGGCTTTAGGCTGGATACGTAAACCTGCAAAACAGCGCTGATGAACCCGATGAGCAGGAAAGCGGGCCTGATGGCTCTGACAGCCGCAACGAGGGCGGTGCGATCCTGCACGACCTGTCTGGGATTATGTCCGCTCAATGAGACGTGCGTTCATAACCACGTGACAGAATTCGGAGCTATATTTAACAAGTGTTGCCCTGGATTGTCTGACAGCTAAGGTCGAAAGTTGCAGACAGTTATTTCGCTGTGAACTGCAACCAGAGTGTAATTTGTTAAACGCTTCCTGGAGCGGCTAACGGACGTGTCTCTAATCACTAAAGTATACCGCAGTGCTCAACCCTGTGTCACACCATAAAATACTCATCTGTGAACAAGTAATGCAAAGACAGGAGGAAAGGAAGAATATGAAAGTAGTGTCAATTTAAAATCTGAAAACGAAATACAGCATATCTGCTCTAGATTGTAAAAAGAATTATTGGGTAAAGGAAATTTGTGCGAGATCGTGCGTATTTGCTTGTTTTCCGCACAGAACCAATACGCGGTAAGTGTGAAATAGCACATTCAGTATTCCCAACGTAACACACATAACAATTTCCCTCTTCTTACCGCTTAAGCGCGACATTCATTTTACTGCTTTAGGCTTTTAACATATTATTTTTAGAGACGTTTAACATAGTAATAATTATAAATTGGAAACTTACTACTGCAATTTCACCTAAATTGCACTGTTAATTATTGTTTTTAAATATTTGCAAAAATTAAGTACAGTCTACTATTCCACGAAACTTATTGCATTCCTGATACAAGTAACATTAAGGAAGCCGTGAAAAAATCAACAAGATTCCAGATGCCGATGTTATTACTGCAATATGTTATATAAATAATATTGTTAAAATATTAAAATGAAAAATAAATCATTACATAACCTTACCGTTTGTTTTAAGTTCGCATTTATAGAATGGGGGAAAAAAAAGACAGACGTATATCACGGCCTGCTGGAGTATAGTAAACACAGAAAACATTTTATAGCAACAATGTTGAAGAAAGATATTAAGTTTTTCGAAGTTGGCGTCATTAAACAGAAACCAACATGGAGATTTCATTGCAACTAATTAGAAATTCGTCTTTCAGGTATGTAATAAACGATCTTCGCACAAAATAATGTACGGTACACGAGCGGTATGTTTGTTTTCATGTTCTCGGAAATTAAAAAAGCTCAACTACGTTTCGCTTTTTCAATCTTTTCCTCGACCATGAAAACGTCAACATACCGCTCTTGTAACGTATATTACTATTTTAATAGAAAAAGGAGCATATCCTCCGGATTTCTGTAAAAGGAACTAAGGCAGAGACTAGTGAAGTGCTATGTGTGGGGTGTGGCATTGTATGAGGCAGAAACATGGACATTACGACGAAGTGAAGAGAAGCGAATAGAAGAATTAGAAATGTGATAAGTTATATGGACAGACAGAATAAGATCTCCCCAGTCGTTACCGGCACGTTAAGGAGATCTTTGCTCTCCCGTGTGCCACATCACTGACGATGTCTACCGCAGCAGCAGACGAAACGTATGATAGCAACAGCGTTAACAGACCACGGCCCCTTAGCCCGGATAACATCGAGCCATATGTCTACTGAAAGTTGTACTGGAAGGAATGGTGAACGGGAGAAGAGTTCGGGGCAGAAGAAGATGTCAGATGATAGACGATATTAAGATATATGGGTCATATGAGGAGACTAAAACGAAGGCAGAAAGTAAGAAAGATTGGATAATGCTGGGTTTGCAATAAAAGAATTGAGGAGTGTTTTTGCAAAAGTCGATAGATGCAGAAATCAAGATTTTACAGAAATTACACTAAGTGACAGGATCTATCGAGTTTTGAAAAAAACTGGAAGGTTTGGTAGTCTCTACATACGGTATGAATCAAGTTTTAGTAAATCTGATTTCATAGATCGATTCCTGAGGTAGAAAACATACGATATCCATATGTAATTCACTTTCTAAAATTTCTGCATCTATCGACTTTTGCAAAAACACTCCTCAATTGCCTTTGGCAGAAAACTGAATGAATGAATGATAAATAATGACAATTTGACCACCTCTGTGGTGTAGGTGTCAGCATGCTGGTGTCTTATGTAGAGGGCCCGGGTTCGATTTCCGGTCGGGTTGAATTTCCTGGTTGAGGTTTTTCAGTGTTTTCCTTCAACCATAAGAGACCATGTCAGAGAAGAGTTCAAAATTCAAATTTAAATTAAAAATCCACATTCTAGTTCATGGAATTGCTTGTTGAACACCTGTCAGGTTGCGCAACTTCGGCTTAACCCATGACATACAGTAAATATTGTAACTATGCTGTTGTAAAATTGACAATTAATATGTAATTTATTATTATATTAATTATTATTTATTATTATTACTATTTATTAATATTATTATTTATTAATTATTATTATTAATTATTATTATTAATTATTATTATTATATTATTATTAATTATTATTCTTATATTATTATTAATTATTATTATTATTATTATTATTATTATATTATTATTAATTATTATTATTTATTATTATTTATTTATTATTATTGTTATTATTTATTATTATTATTATTATTTATTATTATTTTTATTATTATTATATTATTATTTTATTATTATTTATTATTATTATTATTATTATTATTATTATTTATTATTATTATTATTGCTATTTATTATTATTACTATTATTATTATTTATTATTATTATTATTACTATTTATTATTATTATTATTACTATTTATTATTATTTATTATTATTTATTATTATTATTACTATTTATTATTATTTATTATTATTATTATTTATTATTATTATTATTTATTATTATTATTATTATTTATTATTATTATTTATTATTATTATATTATTATTAATTATTATTATTATATTATTTTTAATTATTATTATTATTTATTATTATTATTACTATTTATTATTATTATTATTACTATTTATTATTATTACTATTATTATTATTATTACCATTTATTATTATTTATTATTATTACTATTTATTATTATTTATTATTATTATTATTTATTATTATTTATTATTTATTATTATTAATTATTATTATTATTATTTATTATTATTATTATTTATTATTATTATTATTATTTATTATTATTTATTATTATTATCATTATTATTATTATTATTATTATTTATTATTATTATTATTTATTATTATTATTATTTATTATTATTATTTATCATTGTTATTATTATTATTATTTATTATTATTATTTATTATTATTATCATTATTATTATTATTATTTATTATTATTATCATTATTATTATTATTATTATTTATTATTATTATCATTATTATTATTATTATCATTATTATTATTATTATCATTATTATTATTATTATTATTATTTATTATTATTTATTATTATTATTATTATTATTATTATTATTATCATTTACGATGAACAAAATATAAATGCGCTCTGTAATGCCTATCAGATATTTCAAATTTGTTTCGTCCACTGCTGGAGACCCCCGTGTGAGGAGGCAGACATAGAGTGACAGACCCCAGGACCTTGAGACGACAGAGAAACTAAGCCTGTGTGCGAGGGCGATGCACTTGGCATTGAAGATTCACGTCTGTTGTAGCAATGATAAGCAACAGAAGGAATCTTTTGTAACATGGGTTATTGTACATAATTTCTACCTCGAGTGGTTTCCAAGTTGAATGCTTTTACACAATAAAATTGCGATATGTGGTTCTCCTTGGATCTGGAGAGTGAGTCACGCACACGTGTGTGTAGCAACTTTCTTTTGAAAACCAATAAATGTTCACAAAACTGCTACTCTGTATACAGTTGTAATAAAGTAATGAGTGGCTACACTCCTTTCACGCGATTTAGTTCTTGGAGGTCTCACCAGCGAATAGGGATTATAAAGAATGGACACTGAGCGAATTTTCCTGTGTTTTGTTTCTCTGTGCGCCAGCGGCTAGTTCCACTTTCAAGCGCTAGAGGTTAGTGTAATCGAGCATACGCTAAGATAATAATTGAGAATAGAGTTGAGACACAGGATCCAAACATCGCCTACCTTATTGCATAACCCAGTAACGCTTTGCTTCAAATAAATTCAAGTTAACAGCTTTTCCTTATTTCTCAGTGACAAACTAGTTGTAATAATAATATTTTATATTTCAGATATAATACATTATATTATAAAATAATATAATACATTATAAAATTAAGTATCGAATTCGTTTAATATTTGTATATAATATAATATAGGTATATGGTTTTACTTCTCGTAAGAGTTTTGTTTTTCCATTTTCAGCGCTATCAAATCATTGCATATTTTAATTGTTGTTGGGTCAACGTCTCAACTCTCATTATAAAGGAACTCTAGAGTCTACACATTACAGTTAATGGAGGATTTATTATTTTATGGATCCAATTTATTTTATTTGAGTACATAATGTACCTAGATGTATTAATTGTATGTGTTATATTTCCGCTGTGTCGACTGCTAGCTGGTGTGATGTCAGCGCCAACTCTAGGGAGAAAGCAGAATCTCACGCTTTAGCTGGCTTGAAGGTCATTGAAATCAGTCCGGCTACATCAAAGGTACCGACGCGAAGTGTTCATTCTTTATAATCCCTATTCGCTGGTCGCGCTTTTAACTGCCCAGAACAACAAAGTCATTCAACGTTGCCTAGTTGTATTGTTACGACTAGGGACCCCATTCTGACCCGTTGCGTAAGGAGATAAGGTTAGGTGTTCATAGATTATATAGGTTAGGTGTTCATAGATTATATAGGTTAGGTGTTCATAGATTATATAGGTTAGGTGTTCATAGATTATGCGCATGTCACAGGTACTATCACGGAACACTTATACCACAATCTAGGATATACAGTCACGAAGCTTAAGTTTTGAGGGTGCTAGGAAGAATAGATTGTGGCGGTACTATTTCGCATTGTATGTAATGAGGCGATATTAGCGATCCTAGTGGTTAGCAACTATCCATGGAGGCGTATTTACTACCTATAGAGCTTCGTGACTGTATATACTAGATTGTGCTTACATCTTGTGATGCAGGTGATGTTCCATTCATGAATGAAAACTAGACCTCATAGAGAACAGACTGTTTTACAATGCATTCTAGTGATAAAATCTGATACTACGATGATATTTCCTACAATTTAAATTATTTCTTCACGTATTTAATGGCACAGTTAAGACGATAAGACCTTCTCTTCCACTCCACCAGTTTAAAAATGCATAGCAAATATAAATAACAGCAACACAGAAAAAATAATAATAATAATAACAGCAAAACCTCTGATTGAGGTTCTGGCTGATATGTACATCTGTTATGAGGCAGTACATCTCACTTGACGATATGTGTCAGAGGAAGAACAATTGTTTGTATGCATCTGAAGTCTGACTAGTGTAATATGTAGCTAATCGGCGATGTATGCAATGGAGGGGAAAGTAACTGGCCATCTTACCCCATTATCTCCTGGTCTAGTTGCCTCATGAGTGATGCAGTGGGGTCCAGACCTGTCTTTAGGCAGTTGACTAAACAAACAAGTAATTACGAATGAGAAAAAACGATAAGTAGGAAAAGATGAAGGACGATAAAAGTAAGACTAAGCAAAAGGAGAAGAATTGCATTAGAAACAGAAGTAGACAAGAACGTCATTATCATCATCATCATCATCATCATCCTTGCATGTATTGGGCCTAGTGGCCCGTTACGGTCTCTTGCCAACGCTTGAACGGCCTGCCCAAGGATCTCTTGCCCACAGGATGGTAATTTAAAATTTGGCGTGGAATTCTAGAACGAGGCATTCTGATGACATGTGATCTCCAGTTTTGTCTGTATTTCTGTAGGTATTCGGTTCAATCTGCAGTTCTTTCATAATGTCAAAATTTCTAATGTGATCCATTCTCGTGTATCTCGCTGTTCGTCGCATAAATCTCATTTCTGCCGCCGTTAATCTTTGTGAATCAATATTACGAATCGTCCAAGCTTCACTACCAAATCAGAGTATAGGTCTGGCCAATGTTTTATAAATTCTGATGCGCGTGTGTTTTTGTACTAAGTTTGGTTTGAATATCTGATTAATTATCCCCATTGCTCTGTTGAATTTAATAATTTTCTCATTCAAATCTTTTTCTTCTTCATATGGAATTTGGTAACCGAGATAACTAAAATTTTTAACTTCTTCGATGATCTTATTATTGATGCAAATTTTTCTACGGACTGGTTCCTTCCCTAAAAAAGCCATCACTTTAGATTTGTCACTTGAAATTTCCATATTGGAACTTTGTGCCATTTGATTAAAGTTGTAAACCAAACGTTGTAAATTATCTTCTGAAGTTGTCATAAACACAATATCATCAGCAAATAATAAGGTATCTATTTGGGACAAATGATAAATATAAAGAAAAAAATAAGCAGAATGAGGAGACGTCAACGAAGGCGAGGAAGAGGAGTATGGCAACAAGTAGGGCGATCTATACTAATAATAAATCTGTAGCCGAAATTTTTCTGGTAATTTTCGATTTTCCACAAATAATTGGTCCTAACATATATAATTAACCACCCTGAAACCGAAAATCGCTTTTTTGACATTTTTGTTTGTATGTCTGTCTGTCTGTCTGTCTGTATGTTTGTTACCTTTTCACGCGATTATGGCTGAACGGATTTCGATGAAAATTGGAATATAAATTAAGTTCGTTGTAACTTAGATTTTAGGCTATATGGCATTCAAAATACATTATTTAAAAGAGGGGTTATAAGGGGGCCTGAATTAAATAAATCGAAATATCTCGCTTATTATTGATTTTTGTGAAAAATATTACATAACAAAAGTTTCTTTGAAAATAATTTGCGATAAGTTTCATTCCCTGAAAAATTTTGATAGGACTGATATTTAATGAGATAAATGAGTTTTAAAATTAAAATAACTTGCATCTAAGGCCGTATAATGAATTAAAAAACAAATGACTTCGTCTATAAGGGGCCTTGGACAGCAACAATCGAAAGCTATGAAAGATAGCCTACAGAGAATGTTTCTGTGTTTGTATGAAGTAATATGGGAAGCTAAATTAACCGATTTGTATAATTAATTATCATTTCACCATTGGAAAGTGTAGTTTCTCTAGATGGACATAATGTTATAATATTATTACAGTAACTTCTGATATGATATAATATAATATTATATAATATAATATAAGTTATTTGAAGGGTTCAGAACCATAGTGGACCAAGCGCCATTTACTGAATACGTAGAAAACAAGGGTTAACATTAACTTATTACCATAATTCAATGGAAACCTATAACAAGTAAAATAAAATATACACATTAAATCTAAATGATGTCAATCTTCATTAAACTATGGTTGCATGTAATAACAATTAAGAAACATGTTAAAGGAATTGTCATTGCACCAAATGAGTGTCTCTGGGCCAAAATGATCGCATTTTAATTATTTGGATCCAATTTAAATTAAGTAACATATTAAACGATTTATCCTTCTATCAAACACGAATGTTCCCTGGATCAAACGTCCTATTTTAATTATGTAATTACTTTATATTTATTTCTAACGGGTGCAGCGGAGCGCACGGGTACGGCTAGTATAAAATAATTGTGTAGAATATGCTGAATCTCAACTCCTAGATATTTGTTACGCGGTTAACCTTTTAGAAGCGCTGTTCACGAACCGTTACTCTGTACGGCTGGGCGGGATGAATCATCCGAGGTGAGTGATAATGCTCCTGAAAATTTATACTTTATGCACACAGCAATTTTGCAGCAATCCCCTGTAATTCGCGCGCAGACTTTAATGCGGCGTGCGCAGGACTTGACAATTTAATTACAATGAGCATCGACGGAGTTATTGTTAACCCAGGCAGCTGCTGCCATCTTGTGACCTGTCACGTGCCGTGGGGTTAATCTCGGGTCAGCAACTAGAGGCCGGCAGGTGGTAAACCGTGGGTGTGCAACGTGTCCCTATCGTTAGGTATCTTGCAACGAAATGATACACATTTCTTAACTCTTAGCCTACTTAGCTCAATGAAAGCATAAATGTCGTCTCTGTCATCTTCCCCAAGCATTCCACGTTGGCTCTCGCCCTTCCTTATTGAGATTTCCAATGAAAATTCTGTTGATTTGTAGTTATGTGAAATTTTGAACTATCTCCAAATTATAGCTGGCGCCAGCGTTTTTGGCGTGTCCTAGATATATAGTGCCCAGATTGTGAGCATGTTTCTAGTGCAGGTGAGAATGGTACCACTTCCTATACACGTCACATCAGCCATTTAGCAAACACAGTTGTAAGACTGACTGCGGTAAATGTGAAACACTCGCACTTAACATTCCCATTACTTATTTCACACGCCAAAAACGGTGACGCGAACTAGTGTTGTGCATTTCATGTTCTATTTTCGGTTCAAGTTTGTCGAGCGTGACTAGAACCGAAATCTGCTTTGAAGAAGCGGATCTGTCACAGCTCGCTCGAACTTGCCTCTTTTATGATATCTATGGCCTTGAAGTTCGCTGGCCTCTCCTACCCTCTCCTCCCAACCCCATAATGCTTTTAGCTGAGTAAGTATTTTACAACAAATTTTGTGAAGTTTTACTTAGATGTAAGAACAGTAAATTGTATTACAAAAATATGATTAAACATCGATAAAAATATAAGTAGAGTAGGCGCAAGAAGAGCTTGCCACGATAAGCTGCACGAACTTTCGGAAACGTTCGGGTGCACTCGACCTCGCTTCGATTCGATTGGCAAACTGGCGACAGTTCTCAGTCGTCAGCTGACTTGATGTTTGGAGTGAGATTTATCACAGCACATGTAACGGAACCTAAACCTTGTTGCTAAGTAACTAATAACATAACATTGATGAAAATACAGAAGCACGAATTCTTTTACATATAAAATCACTGAATGAAATGACAAAGATGTTATGAGAAATATGCAATCTTGTAATAATTGATATTTTACGTTGTAATAAAACACTAATACTATGTGATTTTATTACAATGTTCCGATAGCTAGGGTACTATGGTCGGTTTATTTTAATCTGTATATACTCCTTATGTTACGAGCGGAACCTATTTCGTTTTTCATAAATTTATAAACATTGTGTTGTATTGTATTTATTAACATTCCATGGTATTCATACATGCTTACAGCTAGAATATGGAACAAGTCAAAAAACTTAATACTATTATAAAGTCTTAATTTATAGTCACAGCCTAGATGAAATATATACAGACGAGATTTACAATATAGTCTACTAGTACAACACAAAGTTTTAGTATCAATTTCATGAAGTGTTATTGAATGTCATGAATTCACCTACAGAATAGAAGGCGTGAGAAATTAGGTACTTCTTTAATTTGGCCCTAAATAATTTTATGTTTTGAGTTTCATTTTTTATATCGACAGGGAGGCTATTAAAAAATTTTACTGCCATATAACGCACTCCTTTTTGATAGCACGATAGACTTGCCGACAGAGTATGAAAGTCATTTTTTGACGTGTATTTATGCTATGAACTGTTGAATTAGTTACAAAGTTTTCAGGATTACATACGAGGAAGACTATTAATGAAAAGATATGACAAGCCATGGGCATTATTTGTAGTTTTTTGAAAATAGTCCTACACGATTCCCTAGATTTGGCACCTACTATTATTCTAATTACTCTTTTTTGTAATAGAAATATATTGTTACTATCTGTGGAATTTCCCCAGAATATTATTCCAAAACTCATTACCGAGTGGAAGTATGCAAAGTATATTGTTTTTAAGGTATTGATATTTATTACATTTTGCATAGATCTAATAGCAAAACAAGCTGAATTTAGTTTGGGAGTAATTTCTTTAATATGATTTTTCCAATTTAACACATTATCGATTTTTAAGCCAAGAAATTTGGTTGTTGGTGTTTCTAATAGGGATCTATTGTTAATTATTGCGCTAGAAATTTGCGACGTTGAATTTGGACAGGACTTAAATTGAATTATGTTAGTTTTGTTACAATTTAATACTAATTTATTGACTGAGAACCAGTCACATATTTTGAAGAGAATTTCCTCTGTTGAAGATTGGAATGTGTTGGAGTTATTGGCTGTAATTACTATACTTGTGTCATCTGCAAATAATATGGGATGACCTACATCTTTTATAAGGGGGACAAGATCATTTATAAACACTAGAAAAAGTAGGGGACCTAATACTGATCCTTGAGGAATTCCATTATTAATAGTTCCCCATGTCGATGTAGATTTCATAATTCATAATTCATAATTCCCAAGTTTGACTGTGTAACGTTTTATTAGCACTTCCTAATTTAGAGCGAAACTGGGGGCGTTGTTAAGGACATAGAATGTTATACAGAACTCTGTTATTTAACAAACATTCTTTGAACTACATAAAACTCCTGATATCAGGGATAAAACGCAGAATATGTAACGCACACGCTAGCTTCTACCCGCTCTGCACAGCAACAATCCACGATACGAACAGCTCAAGTCCGCGCTTTCGAATGCGCCCTGTAATCAGCATTAGGTGATTCATAGCAGCCCTGTAACGAGCATGACGGCACGAGGATCGAATATCGGTCTCTGCGCATCAGGCAAATGGGCAAGCTTTCTTTGCGCTTCCTCTACATATAGGTACAAAATATAAAAAAAAAAAGAAATAGACGATAATTGTTACTATACCAATTACCGACAAAAATAGCTATAATTGCATTCTTCGCATGATATTGAAATAAATCGGTAACAATATTTGTGTGACTATACGGGCGATGAAATTATTAGCGACAAGTTTACCGACATTTTACGATATTTCTATGCTTTTTTATTATTTTATTTAATGACACTACCTCAACTATAAGGCAAAATCAGCGATATCGAAATGGCATTTGGGGAGATGAGGTCGAAGATTCGCAATGTCTTATTACAATTGGAGAAAACCTCGGAGAAAAGGTAAGTAGATAATCAGCCCAAACGGGAATAGAACCCACGTCCAAGCGCAGCACACAAACCGCATGATTCGTATTTTGGTATAGCACTACCTTGTTGTTCAGTCAATTGTCCGAAGACAGGTCTGAACGTCACAAGTGATACCAACACGGCACCACTTATGAGGCAACTAGGCCAGGATATAATGGGGTATGGTGGCCAGTTCCTTATAGATCAAAATTGTCTACCCATTGTAAGAAAATTCCCTTCAAATATTCTGTAACAAAATTATGTGATTTTTAGTAGCTTCTACTTGCATTTCAATTTGTATCAGGTCTTCAAGTTGAAGTTGCACCACAGTTTAGTGTTTACAGTTGCGAAGCTCAATACGTAATAAATATGAATACATAGATAGTTACTGACCACCAGGATCGCTACTATCGCCTCAGCACAGACCTTTCCCGAGCAGACGATAATGTTTGTTCGGGTTTTCTATTTCAGTGTATGGAGCTCAGTGAAATATTATATTATAACTTTATTGCTTATCATAGCTAAGCTTTATTTAATGAAATTTGTCCATAAGTTCCGTTTACTTCTTATTGCATAATTTGTTGCAGAAATAATTACAAAATTGTGTTATTTTAATGTGAAGAGAATTTTACATGTTAACATAATCTCTTCGCATCAACGTTTTAAGTTTAGAATGGAAGCTATTTTGAGGTTTAATAAAAAAGAATTTATATTGTGATTTTAATTTAGCACATCTATCTTCCTTAATTGCAGATAGAAAATTTACCATACCACTTCTATGAAATTAGTGTAACGTACGATTGTGTTACTTCGTCTCTTAGAAAGTAGACAAATACAATAATCCAGTACGTAACGGATTGTAGTATTAAAATACAGACAAACTGAATGTGCCCGGTATCATACATGACATACTTAATTCTAATGTATAATTGCGAATTTAGGAATATAAGATACAGTAAACATAACCTATAATTACCATGTGAATGGCAGGGCATTGGAGACCATTAAAATTAGACAGAAAGGGGCAACTGGTACAGTAAACATAACCTATAATTTGAACATATCTAAATATCCGTGCGGTGCAACTGAAAATTATTGAATCGTGCATAAATGAATGTACAATAATTTCGCAATATTTACTCGAAATAAAGGCAGGTATTACACATACGAACAACATAATTTTCACACCAAAAATAATATTACACCTTAACTCGCAAGTGAATTATGTCTGAAGTGTCCCATAATCATTGTTTTAAATTTTATTAATGCAATTACACACATTTTAGACAAATATATGTTAGATGCATTCCAATTAATTTATATGGTTGAAACGCCGCCCTTCGTGATCGGGTTAAGCGAGTCACATGGTCTGCCTTACGGCCTGTATTAGATCACGATGGCAGTGGCACAGTCTATTGTTCCTAGTACTCACAGCGCTCCAAGCGGCTAGCAACTATCGCGAGAAACGCAAAAAATCATCCCAAACTTCTTGACTGTATATATTAGACTGTGGTTACACGCTATAAATTCATCTCGAATCTTGTTTCTCTCTGACTCTCGTTTTAATCAGATATCCCAATATATAATTCAAAACCCAATCAACATGGATAAAAGTAACAATCGACAGTCACGACCCAAGTTTCGTTACGTTTTAATTAGTTGTGTGTCTCTAATCCAAAGTAATGAAATCGGTTTCCATGGAAACGCCGCTGTCCGTTGGCCTCGCGAGGAGAAAGTGTAGAGAATCTGACATAGGAAAGGTCTCATATAAGCGTTAGCTATTTAATTGATGGTTTATGACAGCCATCAATGAGGAAGTCAACTTTCACCCAGACGGATGCGGCTGTGTTATTAAAACTATGTAATAAAAAAGTTCCATATCAAACAACAGTGATGAGTCTGTATCCGGGAGGTTGCTGCTTCGTGGCTCTGACGTCGGTCATTATGATTACAGATATGCCCGTACTTTGTAACAGCCCGGACGGAGCCAGGTTAATCCCCAACACTTGAGTTCCAAATGGACCATTGTCTGCCTCATTTTTTCTCATTACACGAAGTATAAAGGGAAAGTGCTAGGAAATATTTATACGTTTTCAACATCCCACAAAAGGAAAATATGTTTTCGACGTTCTATTTGTCTGTTTCTGTGTACAGCGAGGTCTGCTAGCTGATTGCATGACAGATATTGCACAAATTCAATACCAACGAGTCAATTCAAATGGGAACTGAGGACTTCAGAGGGGAGGTACACCATTGACCTACCAACATTTAGTGAAATTCATTTTTGCTTTTATGTCGCTACTATTAAAAGCTAAATGAACAAATCTTTTACGCTTAATATACATAGGTTAGCCTACACTTTATAAAACACTATTCAGAATATTAAAATAGCTAATAATTACGTGTAAAAATAATACCGAATTTGCATATTTTTTTCAGCATTTACATAATAAAATATATTTCGGAATACATATACTTGATCCAGGTTTTAAGTGTGTTGGTATATTTTTGGATATAAGAAAAGCTGAATTAAATAAATCGAAATATCTCGCTTATTACTAATTTTCATGAAAAATGTTGCATAACAAACGTTTCTTTAAAAATAATTTGCGATAAGTTTTATTCCTTGAAAAATTTTGATAGGACTGATATTTAATGAGATAAATGAGTTTTAAAATTAAAATAACTGCCATCTAAGGCCGTGTAATGAATTAAAAAACAAATGACTTCGTCTATAAGGGGCCTTGGACAGCAACAATCGAAAGCTATGAAAGATAGCCTACAGAAAATGTTTCTGTGTTTGTATGAAGTAATATCGGAAGCTAAATTAACCGATTTGTATAATTAATTATTTTTTCACCATTGGAAAGTGTAGTTCTCTCTAGATGGACATAATGCTATAATGTCTCTAGATGGACATAATGCTATAATGTTATTACAGTAACTTTCTGGATATAATATAAAATATAATATAATAATAAGATAATATAATATAAAAATAAACAACAAATATAATATAATATAATATAATATAATAAAATAATATAATATAATATAATATAATATAATATAATATAATATAATATAATATAATATAATATAATATAATATAATATGTAATATTATATAATATAATTTAAGTTATTTGAAGGGTTCAGAACCATAGTGGGCCAAGCGCCATTTACTGAATACGTAGAAAACAAGGGTTAAAATTAAGTTATTACCATAAGTGAATGGAAACCTATAGCAAGTAAAATAAAATATACACATTAAATCTAAATGATGTCAATCTTCATTAAACTATGGTTGCATGTAATAAAAATTAAGAAACATGTTAAAGGAATTGTCATTGCACCAAATGAGTGTCTCTGGACCGAAATGATCGCATTTTAATTATTTAAACACAATTTAAATTAAGTAACATATTAAACGATTTATCCTTCTATCAAACACGAATGTTCCCTGGATCAAATGTCCTATTTTAATTATGTAATTACTTTATACTTATTTCTAACGGGTGCAGCGGAGCGCACGGGTACGGCTAGTTTTCAATAAAAATCGCAAATGATCTATTTTACACCCACTGATTGACTTTACCCACTTCTACGGTACAGATAGGCACATGATGCCTGTTCTTGTGTCACTTCATTTTCCCTATTTTTAAAGTACGCAACTATCGAAGAAGACGAGCTTTCCTGCAGCTGCCAGAGCAGTAGCTATGAGTTCAGAAGATGACGTCACAGCCAGTTAATTACTGTATGGAGAGGGTAGTTGGGCACGTCATCGCATATGTTACGCCTATCTGCATATTAATTGGAACAATTCACTGCAGCTACTTCTATAGACGGCGGATGCCACAAGTTCACGCCTCACTGTCTGGTCCATCGGTGAGCAACGAATTAATTAGACCCACCCATCAACAACCGACTTCCTTCTGTGTCCGATCCGCTGTGTAATGGCCGTGTCATGTCCTGTGTTTGAATACCCACGACGGATTGTTATCACATATAGTCATCGAAAAAGTCGACCTGGTTGGCGAGTTGGTATAGCGCTGGCCTTCTATGCCCAAGGTTGCGGATTCGATCCCGGGCCAGGTCGATGGCATTTAAGTGTGCTTAAATGCGACAGGCTCATGTCAGTAGATTTACTGGCATGTAAAAGAACTCCTGCGGGACAAAATTCCGGCACATTCGGCGACGCTGATATAACCTCTGCAGTTGCGAGCGTCGTTAAATAAAACATAACATTTTTTTAATCATCTAAAACTGTATATTACTTCTCTTTAATCACTAGTAGAATCTCACAAAATGAATGAATGAATGAATGAATGAATGAATATATATCTGAGAGGATAAAAAGAAAGGAGGGAGCACTCCAAATATGCTTGATATCAGTTCGACGGATATGACGTCAAACTACACCTCCTATGCCCCATAATCCTCCGCGAAATACCGCCAATCGCCAAATATTTAATTGCTACTATCGGTTTCGGTCATACGTAAACGGTTTAGAATGGATGTGGAGGTAACAGGAGTACAAGCAGATTATTGTATCACTGTAAATTTCACTTTATATTTATTAAAAGTGTTATGGTTGTGACATGGACTGAACATTTCATTTCCACATTCTTTCTTTTATCAAGAAGGATGTTGGCACTCCTTCACATGTTAAAGCATAGGGGGACATATCAACGGACATATTCTACAGTTGAGCTGAGCAGAATATTAGCTTATTTATAAAAAAGTAACACTTGCTGATCTTGACTACACTTTTGAAATATTCAAAACAACACGAAAGAATTTGTAATCGCAATAATACGAACAAAACAGCTGATAAACACACCGGAAAAAGAGATGAACTATGGGTAATCTGACGGCCATATTAGTACACCTTTTTGGTTCCACCGTTTCAAGCTTATGGCCCAGGGTTGATATATATTTATTATTCCATCTTCAATTCAGTAGCTGCTACGGGAATCAATTTCCTAATGGATGATGATATAGTGAAATAACAACTAAAGAAAGTATTTTTTTTTATTCTAAACGCTCTGGTGTAAGAGAAAAGGCCCTATAAATAAATGAATAAATAAATAGATGAATAAATTAATAGGTGTTTTATTTTATGTTTTATTATTATTGTGTTAAATTGTATTGTGTATTCTTATTGTATTGTGTATAAAATTGTATATGTGTTGTAAATTGTATTATGTATTGTAAATTTTATTGTGTATTGCTTATCATTTTAACTGTGTATTGTTAATATTGTATATACCACTGCCACCGGGTGCTTGCCCACTTGCAGTGTAAATAAATACATACATACAATTAAAATATTCCTGCACTAGTTTACTTTTGTGTTCGTCCGTGTATGTATGTATGTATGTATGTACCGGTATGCATATATATGTATGTATGTATGTATGTATGTATGAAGTACGTATGTAAGTACCGGTATGTATGTATGTATGTATGTATGTATGTATGTAAGTAAAATCTTACAGTTGATCAAAACTTGGGTAGTTTCCTAGTAGGCGGTACTCACTACACAAGTCGTTTTTGTGTTTACACAGTTGCAGTGGTTCCTTTCTTAAAAGAATTTTAATAGTTTATTATTACATGTGATTTTTTGTAATGTATTTTTGGTCCACGGAAAACATACATATTTTATGAATATACAAAAATGGCAGAGTTAATTGCTTATGTAACGATTATCGTGTCCTAGGACACTTTTTAAAATTTTATCCTATTTTGTGACACATTTGATAGTGTCATGTAACGTACGCCTACTATCGACGTGTGACCCGCTTCGTACAAAAACAAAACGGTGGATAATACTAGTAACAATCGTTGTTACCTTGCATTCAGTAACACAATCATTACGATCGTACTAAAACAAAACTGTGGATAAATAACAGTACTACCGCTGTTACCTAGGATTCAACCACGTGGCCGTTATCTTGACAATAGTTTAATATAGATACATCATGAACAAGTATTATGCGCAGGTGATAAAAGTGTTGCACAAATGTTTCAAATTTTATGTTATATACACAGTATTTTCTTACATATTGACATCTAATTTATATATTTCTCTACTAAATGAGACTGTGCTAGATTATCAATTATGATCAAAATATAGTGAAATAACGCAGGACGACAGGATACCATATAAGTTTTGGAAATATAGGGGAGAGTCGGGTAGTATCGGACATCGGTTAATATCGGACAGTGCGTTTATTTCATCTACCACCATATGGTAGTACCTGACTAACATGGTTACGTTTCTCTATGCGACATCACAAAAACGTAACCATGTCAATCAGGTACTATCATCGTGTGGTAGATGAAAGAAACTCACTGTCCGATATTACCCGCTGTCCGATACTACCCGACTCTCCCCTAAACCTCGGGGAAGAAGAAATATTGGAAGACTAGCCAAAAGATGGATGGACCAATTTCAGTAGCTGCTACAGGAATCAATTTCCTGATGGATGAAGGATGATGACGATGATGATATAGTGAAATAACAACTAAAGAAAGTATTTTTTTCTATTCTAAACGCTCTGGTGTAAGAGAAAAGGCCCTATGGCCTTAACGTTGTCAGTATAAATAAATGAATAAATAAATAGACGAATAAATTAATAAATACATCGATTATTAAATTTATTATTATTATTTGTAATTTGTGATTGAAAAATTCATCACTTTGATCAGAATGGAACTTTTGTTTTTGAAATTCATATTAATCGTCACACAACATAGCATAATTGACTTTTTCTAATTACGGAGATAGTTTTTTATATCGGCGTTAGGTAGGAATATAGACGCAGAATGAATGGCTATCTTTCACATCCGCTTCGAACGAAGTTCGTTTGAATGACTGGCGGATAAAATTTTTTCCCAGCGCTTACAACCCCCGACAACGCAGCAATATGGTTGAAAAAGGCAGTCATTATTATTCGCCGTGTATAGTAAAATGAGGAGGAGATTGGTTGTAATTAGAGGACTGTATTTTGAAGCGTGTCAGGGTGGAAGTGGGAGGTCCCTGCATTCATTAAATGGATTTGAATTTCCATGCCGTACGCCAAATACGAATGCACGTACGTACGTACACAACGCTACATGCCGGCGAACTTCAACATAGCATACTGTAGTGAAAAGGAAATTAAAATTTCCTTTTGTCGGTTCTTTAGCCTTTGTTAAAATAATATACTTCACTCTCTTTTCAGATTTATTTTATGCTCAATTATTTTCTTATGAACCCTTCCTTTCAAGTAATTATGCTCACCGCCTTGTCTGAACAGTTCTTAAAAAAAAAAACGTAAAAGAGTCCCTTCCATATGTCACCACTGTTACTGTACAATCCTGTGTTAATTTTTCTTCCTGTTATTTTGTATAAGCAAAGACATAGCTAAAGCAATGCGTGGATACCACTAAAAAATGCGCGTTTTTAATACAGTATATTAACATTTTCAAACGATTAGGGAAAACACGGGAATTTTACTTGAAGCAAGTAAAGAGATAGGTTTGGAAGTAAATCCCGAAAAGACAAAGTATATGATTATGTCTCGTGACGAGAATTTGTACGAAATGGAAATATAAAAATTGGAAATTTATCTTTTGAAGAGGTGGAAAAATTCAAATATCTGTGAGAAACAGTAACAAATATGAATGATACTCGGGAGGAAATTAAACACAGAATAAATATGGGAAATGCGTGTTATTATTCGGTTGACAAGCTTTTATCATCCAGTCTGTTGCCAAAAAATCTGAAAATTAGAATTTATAAAACAGTTATATTACCGGTTCTTCTTTATGGTTGTGAAACTTGGACCCTCACTTTGAGAGAGGAACATAGGTTAAAGGTGTTTGAGAATAAGGTGCTTAGGAAAATATTTGGGGCTAAGAGGGATGAAGTTACAGGAGAAAGGAGAAAGCTACACAACACAGAACTGCACGCATTGTATTCTTCACCTTACATAATTAGGAACATTAAATCCAGACGTTTGAGATGGGCAGGGCATGTAGCACGTATGGGCGAATCCAGAAATGCATATAGAGTGTTAGTTGGGAGGCCGGAGGGAAAAAGACCTTTAGGGAGGCCGAGACGTAGGTGGGAAGATAATATTAAAATGGATTTGAGAGAGGTGGGATATCATGATAAAGACTGGATTAATCTTGCTCAGGATAGGGACCAATGGCGGGCTTATGTGAGGGCGGCAATGAACCTCCGGGTTCCTTAAAGCCAATAAGTAAGTAAGTATATTAACATTTTATGTAGAGATTCGTCGTCTGGACTGCACATTCCTAGGAGTCTCACAATGTAGCGGAAAGTTTAAAAATAAGGCTTGTAATAGAATTGCTGTTGGAACCAGCAAATATGTCCATTATGTAGTGACCTACTTCGAAACTGGAGGCATCATTTCATTCTTTGCCTAAAGACAGGTCTTTCACTGCAAGCCCAACATTCTCCAGTCTTTCCTATTTTCTGCTCATCTGATATCTTCTTCTGTCCCGAACTCTTCTCCCGTTCACCATTCCTTCCAGTGCGTCCTTCAGTGGACAGTTTCTTCTCAACAATTGACCCAGTCAATTCCTTTTCCTCTTCCTGATCACTTCCAGCATCATTTTTTTTTCACCGACTCTTTCCAACACAGCTTCATTTCTTATTCTGTCTGTTCACTTCACACGTTCCATTCTTCTCCATATCCACATTTCAAATGCTTCTAGTCACTTCTCTTCACATCGTCGTAAAGTCCATGTTTATGCCGCATACATTGCCACACTCCACACAAAGCACTTCACTAGTCTCTTCCTTAGTTCTTTCTCCAGAGGTCTGCAGAAGTTGGTCCTTTTTTATTAAAAGCTTTCTTTGTCATTGCTATCCTCGTTTTGACTTCCTGGCAGCAGCTCATGTTACTGCTTATAGTACACCACTTATTCCCATTAATCTAATCTGTATATTTTCAGACGAGGTAGTTTCTACTGTTTCATTACCTTTCCATTCCCACTTTCTTTATTATATTTGTATCATGACTTACTTATTATCACTCTCTGGTTATTACTTGTATCTTATCCTTTTTCACCATTATTCCCTTGCCTTACCATCTTTTCTGTCACTACTGCCTCATTTATCAGGGACTGGAATGCTTTACCTGCAGACTTACTAAAGGCTTTACCAACAACCAAAAATGTATTTAAAAATAGGCTTAAGGACCTTACTAATAGACGGTAATTATACACAGTATTTAAAGGATGTAAATGATATGTTGTTATTGAAGTGTTGTATCAGTGAAGAATTATGTTGTGTCAGTGAAGTGTGTTGTGTCAGTGAAGTGTGCTCTGTAAGTGAAACGTGTTCCTGTCAGTGAAGCTTTATAGTTTATAGTGGCAGTGCAAAGTATTTGCACAGTGAAATGTTTTTGAAGTGTTAGTGAAATCAGGATAGAATCAGTGAGATGTGTCGTAGTTCCAGTGCAGTGAGTGAGTTGACAGCGAAATGAGTGTAATGTTAAACGGTACTTGTGCAGGTATGAACATATCATGCTCTTGGGTTTTAGTCGAACTTAGGTTTAAGATACAAATTAGATTTATTTCAAATGTTATTTTAAGTGATCGTTTCATTTAATTTAGTATATTCCCTGTTGTTATTATTATTATTATTATTATTATTATTATTATTATTATTAGTAGTAGTAGTAGTAGTAGTAGTAGTAGTAGTAGTAGTAGTAGTATTAATTATTGTTAGTATTAACTATTAGTATTATTATTAATTGTATTTTAATTAATAAGTTTATTATTATCATTATAGAGTGTAATTAGTTACTACTGCCTCCGGGTATATACCCACTGCAGTGTGAATAAATACATGCATACATTTAGAATTCGCAAGTTTACCTTCTTTACTTTTTTTCCTGTGACAGGCAGGCGATTCTGGTGGTGAATTTGTCAATTAAAATTAATTACAATTGATTTTACTCATTAACTTTATAACTTCTTTACTGTGTTAACTTTAGAAAATTGCCTGGTTGACTGGTTTCGAACTGGTGATGTGTTGTGGGTGTGTTTGTGTATGTCTGTAAATTTTATATTGTTCTAGATTGTCCAGCTTTTTTATTTTTGGCTGAATTGTAGTATTTTCATGTCAGTGTCTATGTTGCTGTAGTTGTGATTGAAGTTTATGATGTGTTGTTCGTAGTTTGAATTGTTGTTTGATTTGGTTATGACTAGACTTCGTGGAATTGCCACGAGAATCGCAAGCTTTACTACGCACGCAGTATACACTGTATGAGAAGGGGGCGTGCAACGGATGGAGTATGCCTCTGATGTAAACACTGAGCAGTATACTGCGGTTACAATAAAACCTGTATCCTGCATTCAAGAAATATAATGAATGATCATTGAAGTAGGAAATGTCTAAACATGTAAATACACAATTATTTTATAGTGAGATATATTAACTCTTAAAATTTAATGTAATATACTCACATCATCCTTGAATATGTGCATTGCAGTGAAGAGTTACGTACATTTTGAGCGACTGCAAAGTAACCTCCTCAAACAGTTTTTATTTTGGGAAAATGTACGTTCAACAACACACGATGTAATACGTACATATTTCAAGAACGGAAAGTCGCTACTTCTTAGTACACCAACTTCAGACATCTTGTCGTGACCTGATAGTACATCATTTATAATGTGAAGTTGTGAATAGGCAGAATTTTTAGCAATAATGTTTCTCAACTTACACTTCACTTTTTCTGAAATTAGTGAATTGTTATTTTGGATAACGGTTTGTGATACTTCATCCACTATGTTAAGAGCTTCAGAGAGTTGTAGTTTAGACGATTTTAACAGGGTGATACTTTTGGACACGATTTTAAAATTAGAATCAATGAACAGAATATCTTCCAATAGCTGTTCAGAAGGCAATGATTTTACAGCTGCAACAGCGGAACTGTCTATGCTATCCAATGCATCAATTACCTCCATTATTTTGTCGTAATATTTTGCATAATAATTAACAGCATCCAACCACGTTTTCCAACGGGTCAATACTGGCTGCGGGGGTAAGGGTATTCCACGGGCAATTGTTTGTAACAGCAACACTCTCATTGTAGTATGTTTGATTGAATTCTTGTCTGCACTGAACAAATGTTAAGCTTTGACTATTCCAACTACAGTAATGCAAAAACAAGTGCTTACATAGGTATACATTAGCTGTAGCTGCTCTATCTATTTGGATCGGTCACAACTCTTAACATGAACTGCTTATACTACGAGACCGGGCGGTCGCTCACCTCCTCTATACTACCGTACATCGGCAACCTGATTGCATGCTGCGTGTGGCAATTCAACGAAGTCTAGTTATGACTGTCACATATTCCTTATAACGTGTCTGGAATGATCTTTCAGTCTGTCCAATGTGGAAATCGTTGTAACTATTACATGATAGTTTGTATATACTTCTTAATTTGTATTTACTTGTGTGTCTTGTCTGTGTGTTAAAATGTATTTGTAGTGTGTTCTGTGTTCTGTATGCAATGTTGTATTTTAGTTTCTTGAAAGATGATGTAATGTATTTGTTTTGTTGTTGTTTTAAGTGGCGTTTTCTTGTTTTGCGTTTAATCTTTCTTGTTATGTTGGGGTTGTATCCAATTTCCTGTGCTATGTATTTGATAGTGTGTATTACTTCCTTATAGTCTTGTTGGTTCATAGGACTTTTGATGAGTCTATGTATCATGGATCGAAATGCCGCGTGTTTGTGTTTTGTTTTGTATGTGTGTCCTCTTGCACTCCAATATTTTTCAAAGATATTATCATGGCCAGCCACTGAAGCACAGATTTTGAGGTGTTCGGAATCATTTCTTGGTTTGAGTTGCACAATGGACAGTTAGGGGACTGATATATTCCAATTCTATGCAGGTGTTTGGCCAAACAATCATGGCCTGTTGCCAATCTAAATGCAGCTACAGACTCATTTTCGTGGTAAATCGGGAATTAACTGTGGATTTTGATGCAGAGAGTTCAATTTTTTCCCTTGAGTTTGTGTTATCAAATGTTGTTTGTTGAAGTCTAAGTATGTAGATTTAATAAATCTTTTCACAGAGTAATACGTAGATTTAGTAACAGGTCTGTAAGTAGCAGTGCTGCCCTTCTTTGCTAAAGCATCCGCATTCTCGTTTCCCAAGATTCCACAATGGGATGGTATCCATTGGAATACAATTCTTTTATTGAGTGACATTAATTGAGAGAGCATTTTTAGTTATTCCTGCTGTTTGAGATGAAGGTGTGTGTTTAGAGACGATTGATAGAATAGCTGCTTTGGAGTCTCACAATATAATTGCATTTTTAAATTTATTGATGTGGCATAGAAGATTCCTGAGACTTTCACTTATTGCAATGATTTCTCCATCAAAACTTGTTGTTCCATATCCAAGAGATCTATAAAGTGAGAAGAGACAGCACGTAACACCTGCACCGGCACCTTGTTCTCTGGAGATCAAGGATCCGTCGTTGTATAAATGAAGCCAGTTTTGTGGAGGATACCTAATATTAATTGTCTCTAAAGACGATTGTTTTAGTATTTCAGTGTTTATTTCTGATTTTAGTATTTCTTCTGTTAAATTTAGATTATATTCTATATTTAATAGAGTTAAAGGGTTTGGTTTAATTTGTAGGGTTTCTTTTAAATTCGAGATATTGGTTTTCTGTTTTAATTCTTGGACAATGGATATGAAACTTTTTTGAGTTTTCAATCTACGTTTTTGTTATTGTGATGTCTAAGAAATTTATGGATTTATTGTTTTTCTGTTTCCAGTGTGTAGTGTAGTTTTGGATGTATTTTGTTTATGTGTTTTGTTAGGTTTTCAATCTGTCTTTTGTTCCCTTTTGTATAGTATTAGTATAATCTTATCTTTGTACTTGTACTTTTTTTACTCTCCTTTTTTGTATTTTCGCGTTTATGTTTTTTTTTGTATTGTAATTTTATTCCTATTTCTTATTTATTTCTTCTGTATGCATTTGTTTCTTGTATTCTGGTGGTGTGGCAGAGAAGGCCTGATGGCCTTAACTCCACCAGATTAAAATAATAATAATAATAATAATAATAATAATAATAATAATAATAATTGATAATGTCTTTGCATTTATCAACCTTTTCCATGCATGTACTGCCGCGTACAGGTCAGCCATGTACATTTTGGGCAAGATATAATTTATGTTCATGTAATTCTGTAGACTAGTCATGACATTTGTATAATAAATCATTTGCTCGCGACTAGGTGTGCAGTTTTTATGACTGGTTGTTGCACTTTACGAATAGAATGCCCACTGTATTAGGCACTCGTATTTTCCCAGTATAGTAGAACTTGGTTATAGCGACCTCGTTTTGTGCGACACCTCGCCTATAACGTCAAATATTCTGTGGTCCCAACTAATTCCCCATAAGACATATGCTTTCCTACCTTGCTTAATACGACAACCGTATATGCGTCTACCTCGCATATAACGTCATTTTCAACCTCAGTTTGGAATAAGATTTTCTAAGAACCAAAGTATTTTAAGAAATATTTTGTTGAAATCTGGCCCTGACAAATTCTTTACAGTCTCCTTCTGTCATAGACCTCTGGAATGCAGGCGGATTCCCCACCCCATTGTAACCTGCCCGAATTCATGCAGTATTAGGTCAGTTTCGACAGGAAGTTTTCACTAAGTGCACGCATTTTAACGCAGTATGGGCACTAAAAAAAGTGAGTGACGCTTTAGAAGTCATTAGAATTATGAACATGTTCTATGAAGCTAGGGAAGGGAGCAGTGAAATTGCAACTGAAATTATGAACATAGAACGTAATTTAGCCCTAGAAAGTGTGTATTGGGCAAGTAGAAGACAACAGAGTAAAATGACTGATTACTTCACTTCTATGTAAAGTAGTTTGGTGAGTACTGAACAAACTGTTTTAATACAGAGTACTGTATTTATAATTGTAGGCCTACGTGTATTTTATTATGTTCATTGTAGGCTTAAAAGTCAATGCATAAATCTAAAATAAGTCTAATTAAGTTTGTTATTTTTCATTTTCCACCTATTAGATTGATAATGTGAATCTCGGTTACTACGACACTCGTTTATAACAACATAATTTTTAAGGTCCCTTGGATGTCGTTATAACCAAGTTGTACTGTACTTTGTTTCTGCAATACCTGCAACAAATTCACTAATCTATGCGTGTGGCATTATTACATAATACTCTCTGACATCCGTCATCGACGTTTGACACTACAGAGTCAAAATAACTTGTGAACATACTTCACTGGCGTGCTGGGTCTTTTATCTGGTGTAATGTAGTAGGAATTTTATTTTTAAATGGGATCTGTCCTTTACTGCGATCGAAGAGGAGGGAAAGAATAAATATTTACCAGACGTCTGCAAAGGCACAGATAATTTGACTCCTCACATAACATAATCGACCACATTATGAATTCCAACATTACTGCCTTTTATACACGGTGGAAATAAAGGCATGACCCAAAGGAATTATCTTTCACAGGATTTAGAAATGCTAAATAAAGACATGGACGTGTTCCGTTTCACTTTCACATTACTAAACGACGTATAAAAATAGAATATTCACATAGTGACTTTCTGTATTGTTATTGAAATGCAGGGTTATTGTAAAGTAATCAACATACTTGGATTATTATCACAAATCACGGACATCATAACAAAACAAAACTATTTCACACACAACAACAAATAGCCTACTACACCCAAACAGAAGGATTGCCAATGGGATCACCCATATCTAGCATACTAGCAGAGATATTTTACACAACATAGAACAAACATACATACTCAACAATGAACACAACAAATATGCAGACAACATAATATACTGGCACAGATACGTAGACGACATACTCATACTATACAAAGGAAACAAAAGACAAAAACACAAACTACACCAATACATAAACAAAATACACCCAGAACTCCAATACACACTGGAACTTGAAAACAATAACTCCATAAATTTCCTAGACATCACCATAACAAAAGTTGACAACAAACACACCTTCAAAATATACAGAAAACCAACCACCACCACCACACACATACACAACACATCTAACCACCCCACACAACACAAACAAGCTGCATTCAGGACAATGGTACACAGATTACTCAACATACCCATGAGCCAACAACACTACAATGAAGAAGTGAACACAATCAAATACATAGCACAAGAAAACGGTTACAATCCAAACATAATAGACACCATCATAAGGAAGACAAAACAAAAACTTAACAAACACAAAAACACAACACAAACACAAGAACACAAGAAATACATCACACTAACATACGAAAACAAAAACACACACAAGATCGCATCTTCATTCAGAAAACAGAAATACAACATAGCATACAGAACAGAAAACACACTACAAGGACATGTCAACACACAAACAACACAAACAAATAAATACGACCACACAGGCGCATACAAACTCACATGCAATAGTTGCGACAGTTTCTACATTGGACAGACAGGCAGATCATTCCAAACTCGATAAAAGAACACATTAAAGCAATAACCAGAGGACACAATACATCTACATATGCCGAACACATAACCAATGCTAACCACACATACAATAACATAAATACAGACATGGAAATCCTACACATACAACCCAAAAACCAAAAACTCAACACACTAGAACAATATGAAATATACAAACACACTAAAACACACCCTGATCAAATTCTCAACACGTAAATCAATTTCAGAACACACACACTATTTGATACAACTCTTCATCACACGAACGCACCCACACAACAAGCAGCGATGTTGAGATGATGCCGAGACACAGAAAGCTCTGAGGATAGTGTCAAGTAGCACCGAAACAGCTGTAAGCCACACATGCTTACATAATTAACACGAGTAAGATCGCCATTTAATCAATTCAAATTCAAATTTATTTACAATTTACATTTGAAATGAATACATGTGAATAGATACCCGAAATGAGCTTATGCTCGTGCTCGGATAGAGTCCAGTAGTCTACATAAATTTTACAGGGATCAAATAATAATGCTGAAGATAGAAATAATAGTAACAATAAAATAATAATAATAATAATAATAATAATAATAATAATAATAATAATAATAATAATAAAATAATAATAATAATCTATACTAATAATAAATCTGTAGCCGAAATTTTTCTGGTAATTTTCGATTTTCCAAAAATAATTGGTCCTAACATATATAATTAACCACCCTGAAACCGAAAATCGCTTTTTTGAAATTTTTGTTTGTATGTCTGTCTGTCTGTCTGTCTGTATGTTTGTTACCTATTCACGCGATAATGACTGAACGGATTTCGATGAAAATTGGAATATAAATTAAGTTCGTTGTAACTTAGATTATAGGCTATATGGCATTCAAAATACATACTAGGTTCAAAAAGTTCCCGGAATTTGCTAGCATCATAGAAACAACGTACCTTAAACACTATTCTACAGCATTTCCTTCAAAATAGTTGCCTTCCGCAACAACACACTTGTGCCAACGCGTGTAGAGTTCCTGGAAGCAGGCCTGGAAGCCATTTTGTGAAACCCGTCTTAGTGCTCTCGTCGCGTTTGCGATAACCTCTTCAGCATTGAATCTCCGTCCTTTCAGATGACTTTCCAGACGGGGAAACAGAAAGTAATCAGGTGGTGAGAGATCAGGAGAGTATGGTGGGTGATCCAAAGCAGTTATGTTGTGCCTGGCAAGAAAATTCTTTACAATAATTGCGCGATGAGCAGGTGCATTGTCATGCATAAGGAACCAGTTGTTTTCTACCCACTTTTCTGGACGTTTCCTTCTCACTGCGTCCCAGAGGCGACGGAGGGTTTCTACGTACAATTCTTTCGTTACAGTACGACCTTCTGGAATGAACTCATGGTGCATGAGACCCTGAGAGTCGAAGAAAACTTCCAACATAACTTTGCTTTAAGTGAGCTTAAATGCGACAGGCTCATGTTAGTAGATTTACTGGCATGAAAAAGAACTCCTGCGGACAAAATTCCGGCACATCCGGCGATGCTGATATAACCTCTGCAGTTGCGAGCGTCGTTAAATAAAACATAACATTTAAAATAACTTTGCCTTTGGAAGTGTGCCTAGGAAATTTTTGCTTCCGAGGAGATGTTTTCGATTTCCACTCAGATGACTGTCGTTTAGGGAATGGGTCGTACAAGTAGCACCAGTTTCATTTTGTTTAAGAAATCACCATCTTCATCAGCCATACTGATCATGTCCCCAGCAAAACACAGAACTTGATGTTTGTACTTTGCTCTGTGGACATAATTACAAAATGCGACGAACAAACGAAACACTATGATAAACAATTGCCTACAACTCAAAACCAATAATTGCCATTATCAACAAACTTTAAGGAAATGACATCATGAATGTTACCAACAAAACAAATGTATAATATCCCTTGTTATATATTAATACGAAAAATGGTAGTAAAATTCCGGGAACTTTTTGAACCTAGTAGTACATTATTTAAAAGGGGGGTTATAAGGCGGCCTGAATTAAATAAATCGAAATATCTCGCTTATTATTGATTTTTATGAAAAATGTTACATAATAAATATTTCTTTAAAACTCATTTCCGATAAGTTTTATTCTTTGAAAAATTTTGATAGGACTGATATTTAATGAGATAAATGAGTTTTAAAATTAAAATAACTGCCATCTAAGGCCGTAATAATGAATTAAAAACAAATGACTTCGTCTATAAGGGGCCTTGGACAGCAACAATCGAAAGCTATGAAAGATAGCCTACAGATAATGTTTCTGCGTTTCTATGAAGTAATATCTGAAGCTAAATTAACCGATTTGTATAATTAATTATTAATTCACCATTGGAAAGTGTAGTTTCTCTAGATGGACATAATGCTATAATATTATTACAGTAACGTCTGAGTGAATCGAGGACAGGTAAGATTAAAATAGATTCTTATGCACCGAAAACTTGATAGGCTATTCTGTATATTCGTTTCCTGTATTTCCTAAACTAATTTTTATGACCAAATGAGTGGTCTCTGGATCAAAATGATCGCATTTTAATTTTTTAATTCAATTTAAATCAAGTAACATAATAAACGATTTATCCTGCTATCAAACACGAATGTTCCCTGGATCAAATGTCCTATTTTAATTATGTAATTACTTTATATTTATTTCTAACGGGTGCAGCAGAGCGCACGGGTACGGCTAGTAATAATAATAATAATAAAATAATCGTGACAGAAATGACACAAAGATTGTAATACAAAATAATTAATTAATTAATAATAATAATAATAATAATAATAATAATAATAATAATAATAGTGATAAAAATATTTACAATAATAAAATAAATACTAAGACGGATAAAATAAAATATAAAACCACTAGCGAGAGTTAACACAACTTAAATAAGCATATAATAACCGGAAATAATGCCAAACTCGAAAATCAACAGAAAAGTTCGTTGTATCGCAGACGACAGCAACCGCCGTATTGACATTGTGTTGTGCATTATTGGTAGTAGGGGGGAGCCGAAAGTTTACGTAACTGCCATTCTTTTCTAATCTTCTCGTACAATCATGGGAAGTTAATGCTGCAAAAACAAAATGTCTACGAGTCAAACTGTTCATTATTACCAGGATAAATACAAATAATACTGAAATATATTAATCTAGTTTCAGTTATAGATCTCCCCTTTTGTGCAAGAGGTATCGTATCAAAATATTTTATGATTGGCAGGGAAAATATAAATTTCAAGAACTCTCTAGTGACAAGAGATAGTGACAAGTACAATCAAGTGTATCTGTGGCGATGCTAAGAAATCATTTATTGGAGATATACACTGTTATTAATTAAGAAAATGATCTATTTATATTTATTACAATGTTTTATCTTATAGGTTACATGCATCAGATAAATACAATAAATATTAGTACCATATAATGCTAGTAACTATAAAAAAATAAATAAATAAAAAATAAAATTTATCAAATATCATACAAACATTTTCACTTTATTTTTAAACTTAAGAATGTGTAGATTGCTTAGGTGTGGATTATTTTTCATTACTGAATTGTATAGTCTTGGTCCATAATTCCTACTGTGTCTTAATCCAGCTGTAGTGTGGCATTTAGGTTCTGCCAAAAAGAGTTGGGACATTTGTTCTGGTGTTATGTAAATGTTTTTCAGTTATAAAATTCATTCGATTTTTGTGAAAATAAATTAGTACTGTGTGTTTATATATTTGCTCAATATAATAAATTTAGCTTCCCTTATGAAAAGGTTGCCAGATTTGACAAAGCGTATTACATATAATTTGCAAACACACCTAAAAGGTAAAATGATACACATTAGAAACGGTTAGGGAATCGAATATACAAAACGTCAGAAAAATGTACACCTAAGTAGCGTTTGTCCTCATTTACAGTTAAGAAAGGGGGGGGGGGATATCATCAGATAGGTTAGAATGATTTGAATGCCATATACCGCGAGAAAAATAATAATACGGATTGATTGGCATTGATATCTAAACCAATCAACAGGCATCGGTTAAGATAACTTGAAATTTCCATTATCACTCCCATACAAATGATTTCTCAATATCTGAATCGATCCTTTGAGGGCACTAATGGCTATTTCCTTCACAATGCTGTGTGTTAGCCCCAGGTTTTTACATTTGTTGGCAAAGAAGGAGGGTATGGTACCTCGTGCTCCCACCATCAGACCTATCACATCAATGTGGGACAGGCTATATTTATCTTTATAGAACGGGATTGTTGGTTCATAGATCCGTTTCTTTTCACTGTCCACCTCATGCGGTTGATCTGCATGTGTCTCAAATCTGATGGTGGGATCGAGAATGTATGCCGAGTTGTTCTTAATGGCAATGATATCAATTCGCCGAACACTTCCTTGTGTGGCTAGTCCCTGCACCTCTTGATGGACTGTAAACCCTACTTCCTTCAGTGCCTCGGCCAGCATAGAACGGACAGCATGGTGACGGATGTTGCGAAGGGTCTCACTATAGGGGCAGAAGCCAAGGATATGGGGAAGAGTTTCAATCTCGCTGAGACAGCGCCTACAGCGGGTATCATCCCGACTTCTACCCGGTACAGCTCGGACCGGAGCGACATAGCCTACCATTTTAAGGGCGTCTATCCATTCCGAGAGGGTTAGACCATTGTGATCTCTTATCCAGCTGTTTGCTGTTTGTTGCAATGTACACCAATTTTCAAATTCTTTGTCTCTTAAAGCGTCTCTAACTTTTCGAGAGTCCACAAAATTTTCACGATTATTGGATTATTTAGTACTTGGAATTCAGAATAAATGAATTGTGTCGGATAATCAAGTGGTTTATGCAGACAAATTTTGATGATACGTTTTTGCAGTAATATTAATTACACTCGTCTGCGATGAAATTCCTGCCTCCAAAGTTTTAATGTTTTTAGAGTATTATTAGCATCCTGAAATCAAATTCAAAGCCAAAAAGTTCCTATCACGTACCATTTTTTTGTTATTTTAATTTTCTTATAATATATTACGACAATTCATAGCGTAATTATTTTAAACTGTAATACTTTAACATATGTAAGTTTAGTATGTTAGGATATGAAAACCAAATGTATTCAACATATTTTTAAGGTGTTTATATTGAAAACCAAGGACACTGGATGTTTTTTAGCAGATAGGGAGTGCAAGCACATAAGGAAGTTAGGGCGAAATAACGTGCAGTCTTCTCATTATTTTTATTTGTGAAAGATAGAAATGTCAGCCACTCCTTGGTGAGAGACTGAACTCAACTTGTGTAGTTCCTTCCACATTTCATTAGTCTGCGTTTCACCTGGAATCGAAACGAAATCAGTTTGAAGCTTTATTGTGGAGTAGAATGTTGAAAGTTTTTAGTTCAGTAAGAAAGTATTTACCATGTTGCATCGAGGATGTCTAAATAATCCAGGCCACTTTTGTTATATAACTTATGTAGGATATACACATTGCCTAAGCAGAGGTGTAATATTACAGATTTTGTGAAAAAGTTACAGATTTTGTGAAAAAGTTATACCATCCCCATTTTGGAATCAAAACTTGTAGACCAAAGTAAAGCTTGGGCACCATATAAAGTATGTAGATTATGCACTGAAGAGCTTCGTCATTTGATCAATTAGAGAAGACCGTTGTTATCTTTTGGAGTACCTATGGTTTGGAGAGAGCAGTCGAACCATAGTAATGACTGCTACTTCTGTTCGTGTGATGTGAAGGGGTACGATTCTAAATATAAAAATCAAATCGTGTATTCAGTTGTTCTGTCAGCCATTTTACCTGTGCCTAATGTACCAATCCCTGTGCGACCAGAAAATCTTAAACAAACATCTTTCTATTGGTACTGACAACGTGAAATAGGCTTTAAATACTTTTTCTCCGAAGATGATAATCTTGGATATTGCAGTAATGTGAAAGAATTTATGCTAAAACTTGGACTTCCAAACTATGACCTAAGTGAATGGAGACTCTTCATTGCTGCATCCAAGCGAAGTTTAAAGGATTTCCTCCTTCATAACGGAAACATTTTTGGTTCAGTGCCCGTTACCTATTCAGTGATCCTCAAAAAATCATACTCAAATTTGCAACTGCTGTTATTGCGACTAGATTATAGGAACACAACTGGCAAGTTTGTGATGATTTCAAAGTTCTTATTATGTTGCTGGGTCAACAATCTGGTTTTACCAAATTTCCATGCATTCTTTGCCTGTGGGATAGTAGGGCACGAGTTGATCACTGGACTATGAAAGACTGGCCACCTCGACAAATTTGGAAGTCGGTTGTAAGAATGATGTGAACCAAAGCCTTGTGAGTTCTTCTAATGTTGTGCTGGCATCTCTCCACATCAAGCTTGGCTTAATGAAACAGCTTGTAAAAGCTTTCAATAAGGAAGGAGGCTGTTTTAAATATATATGTGAGAAATTTCAACTACTATCTGAAGCAAACTGAAAAAGATATATATATATATATATATATTTAATGGTCCTGACATAAGAAAACATGTCTGGTGCAGCATTTAGAAACAGTATGGATGAAAAGGAGAAATCAGCATGGATGTTGTTTTAAAATTTCTTGGCAACAAGGATCCTAATTACCGAAACATTGTGGCTAACATGCTTGAAGCATACAAGGAATTTGGTTGTAACATGAATATAAAAATTTTCTGTTTTCTCAGCTATATTATTTCGCCGAAAATCTAGGATTTTTCAGCTAAGAGTAAGATGAACGATTTCACAAGGATCTGCAGGAGTTCGAAAGAAGGTACCAGGGACGCGGGAGTATCAGTATGCTTGGTGATTATTGTTGGATGTTAAAGCGTGATAGGAGGACAGGACGACTTTCTCAACTAAGAAGCAAGTTGTGTAATTTTTTGTGTGATATATTGTGCTAATTTGTACATCCAATAGTGAAGTAAACAAAACAAAACAAAAACACTCTAGTGACATGTATGAACAATCATACATATAATTTCAGCAAGTTTTTTTTTTTGTGATTGTATATACATATAACTCATGTTACAAACATATGTGAATGGTTAAATGACACGCATTAAATTATTGCCAAGTACGAATATCAGTAATATGAAAGGTTTAATTTGAATTTGTTAATTATGTATGTATGTATGTATTTATTTACACTGCAAGTGGGCAAGCACCCGGTGGCAGTGGTATATACAATATTAACAATACACAGTTAAAATGATAAGCAATACCCAATAAAATTTACAATACATAATAAAATTTACAACACATATACAATTTTATACACAATACAATAAGAATACACAATACAATTTAACACAATAATAATAAAACATAAAATAAAACACCTAATTTTACAACACAACCTACATAATTATGCATAGGTCCTACATAATTTTCAATAGTCTTTCACTTTACTCTCATCTCATTCCCTGTAGTTGTGTCTTTTAAATACTGTTTTTGAATTTGAAATAAAAAAGTGAAATGAAAAAGTTTGTGATGAAATTCAAGTATTTATAAAATACATTTAAAGTGATTTTGCTAACAAACCTGACATGATAGAAGCAAACGGATTGAAAATTCGGATTCAGCATTTCGACATTATATAAAATCACATTACTTAGTTTAGGCAACAAACACAAAGTTGAAATTCGCAGGCTAGTGTTATTTATATGTTTCAGTTTCACAATCTCAACTACAAAACAGCGAGGAATTTCAGCACCGGCGTGATACAGTATATTATTCGAAACTTCTCGAAACAACCATTGATAGCTTACGCCCTTTTTCCATGGAAGCAATCCATTGTTAAACACAACAGCAGTTCGTTTGCTCTGCTCCACCACGAGGCTGTATATTCGCCCCCATGGCAGCTTATTGACTATTGCTTTTCGGTAAATTGTTACGAGTATAAGCGGGCAACACAAACTTTTGCTATTGCTTTGTGCAGCGCTACCGGTCCTGTGAACTGGATTCAAACAGTAAAACAGAGATGGTTTGTATTGTTCATTACCTCTAGTTACTGTGCAAAACACATTATATATTCAGCGGCGTTCTGCCTGTACAATTAACGAGAAACCCCGGAAAGACTGGTGTACCTCGAACTGCCTCGACGATCCATAAGCATAATTCATATTCCTGGCAGTACCAGTTTTTGTGCTTCAAGATACCGATCTAATATACTGCACAACGGAATGAGTTTATATAGAATGCTTGGCAAATAAGTGCATATATTGGAATTTTGGGGCGGTAAGTGCTTGTGTTCTGCTCTTACTTACTTACTTACTGGCTTATAAGGAACCCGGAGGTTCATTGCCGCCCTCACATAAGCCCGCCATCGGCCCTATCCTCAGCAAGATTAATCCAGTCTCTATCATCATATCCCACCTCCCTCAAATCCATTTTAATATTATCTTCCCATCTACTCTCGGCCTCCCCAAAGGTCTTTTTCCCTCCGGCCTTCCAACTAACACTATACGCATTTCTGGATTCGTCCATACGTGCTACATGCCCTGCCCATCTCAAACGTCTGAATTTAATGTTCCTAATTATGTCAGGTGAAGAATACAATGCGTGCAGTTCTGCGTTGTGTAACTTCCTCCATTCTCCTGTAACTTCATTCATCTTAGCCCCAAATATTTTCCTAAGCACCTTATTCTCAAACACCCTTATCTGTTCCTCTCTCAAAGTGAGAGTCCAAGTTTCACAACCATAAAGAACAACCGGTAATATAACTGTATTATAAATTCTAACTTTCAGATTTTTCGACAGCAGACTGGACGATAAAAGTTTCTCAACCGAATAATAACAGGCATTTTCCATATTTATTCTGTGTTTAATTTCCTCCCGAGTATCATTTATATTTGTTACTGTTGCTCCCAGATATTTGAACTTCTCCACCTCTTCAAAAGATAAATTTCCGATTTTTATATTTCCATTTCGTACAATATTCTGGTCACGACACATAATCATATACTTTGTCTTTTAGGGATTTACTTCCAAACCTAACTCTTTACTTGCTTCCAGTAAAATTCCCGTGTTTTCCCTAATCGTTTGTGGATTTTCTTCTAACATATTCACGTCATCCGCATAGACAAGCAGCTGATGTAACCCGTTCAATTCCAAACCCTCTCTGTTATCCTGGACTTTCCTAATGACATACTCTAGAGCAAAGTTTCCTCCAGTAATACTAATTCAGAAAAGAAAAATTAAAATGGCTTAATAAACCTCTTGATTACTCATCCGAACTTTTCTTCAACGATTAATAAACTTCATACATAAAATAGCAATAAATTCAAATTGTATCATTATAAATACAGAACTAAAAGACCAGATTTTATACGACTGAAGGAACCTAAGTGTTTCACAAGCACAGCGCTTAGTCATGGTACATACTTTGATCCAAGGTTATATAATAAAATAATTGAAAAATACCCAAGTTTGGAAATTTTTCATGTCAATAAATAAAAAATTTGCATTGGGATTTTAATTTTTAATGAATGTAAATTTATTTGAGGATACATAGAAGAAGACCGAAAAAAGGAACGACTCAAGAATGCTGGGTTTGCAGTGAAATACCTGCCTTGGACAGAACAACAGACTATGAATGAATGAATGAATGAATGAATGAATATATTTCTTTATATCTATATGTACAAAATAAATTGTTAAAATTGAAATTCTATTGCTTTAAAGGAGGAGATGGGTGAAATTTCTAACTTTTGTAGTTTTTTAGTTAGTTCGTTCATTTTGGCATATTTTACATATTTCACATATGATATATATACAGGGTGTTTCCGGGCCAGTGTTACAAACTTTCAGGGATGATGAGGAAGGGCACATGTATCAATTTGAGACAAGGAACCCTGGTCCGGAAATGACTGAGTCGATTTATTTATTGGGTTATTTTACGACGCTGTATCAACATCTAGGTTATTTAGCGTCTGAATGAAATGAAGGTAATAATGCCGGTGAAATGAGTCCGGGGTCCAGCACCGAAAGTTACCCAGCATTTGCTCGTATTGGGTTGAGGGAAAACCCCGGAAAAAACCTCAACCAGGTAACTTGCCCCGACCGGGATTCGAACCCGGGCCACCTGGTTTCGCGGCCAGACGCGCTGACCGTTACTTCACAGGTGTGGACTATATATATATATATATATATATATACGGTCTTACTAATAAAAACTCTATATACTGACGTTTAACTGTCTTATACTTATACAATGAGTAGCTCGTTTATAAGTCGTGTGTAAATTCCTTACTAATAATCACTACATACGTCGTGTATAACAGTAGAACTGTTATACACGTCATAGTTTCGTCATTATTTCGTTACGAAAGGTAATAGAATATCAGAGATTCTCTATTGCATCCGGTAGAGCGCTCTAGTGTGGCGTGTTAAATATCGATAGTACAACGGCACTAATCGATGATCACACTATATTTTGGTCAAAGAGTACAAGCTACAGCAATATTATTTTGTGCTGTTTGGTTTGTTCTTCTGTGATTACAAGGCAACCATCATAATAAAATGACGGTCGACACGAACAGCTGTTAGTGGGACGGCCATTTTTTCCCTATATACAACGGTTAAACAAGGGGTTTCGTGTATATAACTACTGCAAAGCAATTCCCATTGTATAGTTACAGCCTGTTTATACATCCATTGCTTATGCATGGTTTATTAGCAATGTTTTCTGTCTCAACTCTGCATAAATCTCGTATAAAAACTATACACGGTTTATTAATAAGACTGATATATGATAAAGTTATGCAATTTGTGTTCTTTTGCTGTGTGTGTTTTTGCAAAATATAATTTCAATTAATGCTCCGCCATAAATGTTGTAACTAAAACCTTGTGCATCCCTCGGGTTTATCGTACGGCTCCTCCTCCCCCACACGTTACCTGCACTTCGGTTACGTTTTCACTGTGCCTAAACGATTTGCTCTATTGTAGAAGTAGCAGTAGCAGTAGTAGTAGTAGTAGTAATGGTAGTAGTACTAGCAGTAGTAATAGTAGTAATAGTAGTAGCAGTAGCAGTAGTAGTAGTAGTAATAGTAGTAGTAGTAGTAGTAGTAGTAGTAGTAATAGTAGTAGTAGTAGCAGTAGTAATGGTATAAGCAGCAGTAGTACATTAATTGTAGGATGTGATTCCTTAAAATAGCAGTAGTGTAGTAATGAGTAAAAGTAGCAGTAGCAGTAGTAGTATTTTGCTCGTTTTTGCAGCAGGCAGTTTGAGTAGTAGTAATAGTAGCAGCTTTTTAGTAGCCTAGCAGCAGCAATAGCAGTAGTAGCAGCAGCAGATCATGCAGCAGCAAGCAGCAGTAGCAGTATAGCAGCAGCAGCAGCAGCAGCAGCAGTAGCAGTAAGTAATATAGTATTTAGTAATAGTAGTAGTAGTAGCAGTAGTAATAGCAGCAGCAGCAGCAGCAGTTAGCAGTAACAGCAGTAAATAGTACATTAATTAATAGTAGCAGAGCAGTGAGCAGCAGCAGCAGTAATGCAGCAGCATATAGCAGTAGCAGCAGTAGTAGTAGTAGCAGCAAAAGTAGTAGCAGCAGTAGCAGTAGTAATTGCTCAGTTTTTAGCAGAGGTTTTGAAGTAGTAGTAATAGTAGCTTTTAGCCCATAATAGCAGTAGTATTTCAGTAAGCAGTAATAGTATAGTGTAGTGCAGCAGCAGTAGTGTAGTAGTAGCAGTGCGTGTGGTAGTAAGCAGTATAATAGTAAGTTAGCAGCAATTTGTGTTCAGTTTTCTTTGTGTGTTTAGTAGTAGTAAAGCAGTAGTAGTAGTAGTTAGTAATAGTAAGTGCTCCGCAGTAGTAATAGTAGTGTAGTAGTAGCAGTAGTAGTTTTAGTGCAGTCCCCATAGTAGTAGTAGTAGCAGCAGCAGCAGCAGTTAGTCAGTAGTAATAGTAGTAGTAGTAGTAGCAGTAGTAGTAGTAGTAGTAGTAGTAGCGTTAGTAGTAGTAGTAGTAGTAATAGTAGTAGTAGTAGTAGCAGTAGCAGTAGTAATTTGTAGTAGCAGTAGCAGTTTTCAGTAGTAATAGTAGTAGTAAGTGCAGTGTAGTAGTAATAGTAGAGTAGCTCAGTAGTAATAGTAGTAGTAGTAGTAGTAGCAGTAGTAATAGTAGTAGTAGCAGTAGCAGTTAGTAGCAGTAGTAGCAGCAGTTTAGTAATAGTAGCAGCAGTAGTAGTAGCAGTGGCAGTAGTAGTAGTAGTTAGTAATAGTAGTAGCAGTGGCAGTAGTACAGTAGTAGTCATATAGCAGTAGTAGTAGTAATAGTAGTAGTAGCAGTAGTAATAGTAGTAGTAGTAGTGCAGTAGTAGTAGTAAACAGCAGCAGCAGCAGTAATAGTAGCAGTAGTAGCAGCAGTAGTAGGTAGCAGCAGCAGCAGTAGTAAGCAGCAGTAGTAGCAGTAGTAGCAGTAGTAGTAGTAGTAGTAGTAGTAGCAGTAGTAATAGTAGTAGTAGTAGTAGCAGTAGTAGTAGTAATAGTAGTAGTGTAGTGTAGCAGTAGTAATAGTAGTAGTAGCAGTGCAGTAGCGGTGGTAGTAGTGTAGTGGTGGTAGGTAGTAGCAGTGCAGTAGTAGTAGTAGTAGTAATAATAGTAGCAGTAGCAGCAGCAGTAGTAGTAGTAGTAGTAGTGGTAGCAGCAGCAGCAGCAGCAACAGTAGTAATAGTAGTAGCAGTAGTAATAGCAGTAGTAATAGTAGTAGTAGCAGGTAGTAGCAGTAGTAGTAGCAGAGCAGCAGTAGTAGTAGTAGTAGTAATATTAGTAGTAGCAGCAGCAGCAGCAGTAGTAGTAGTAGTAGTAATAGCAGTAGTAGTGCAGTAATAGTAGCAGTAGCAGCAGCAGTAGTAGTAGTAATAGTAGCAGCAGCAACAGCAGTAGTAGTAGTGGCAGTAGGTAATAGTAATAGTAGTAGTAGCAGTAATAGTAGTAGTAATAGTAGTGGGTAGTAGTGGTGGTAATTGCTAGTAATAGTAGTAGGTTATAGCAGTAGTAGTAATAGTAGTAGCAGTAGCAGTAGTAGTAGTAGTAGCAGCAGTAGCAGCAGCAGTAGAGTAGTGTAGTAGTAATAGCAGTAGTAGTAATAGTAGCACTGGTGGCGTAGTAGTAGTAATAGTAGTAGTGGTGGCAGTAATAGTAGTAGTGGTAGTAATAGTGGTAGTAGTAGTAGTAGTAGTAATAGTAGTAGTGGTAGTAATAGTAGTAGTAGTAATGGCAGCAGCAGTAGCAGTGTAGTAGCAGTAGTAGTAGTAATAGTAGTAGTGGTAGTAATAGTAGTAGTAGTAGTAGTAATGGTAGTAGTAGTAATAGTAGTAGTAGTAATAATAGTAGTAGTAGTAGTAACAGTAGTAGTAGTAGTAGCAATAGTAGTAGTAGTAATAGTAGTAGTAGTAGTAGTAGTAACACTTGAATTATAAACTGTAGTTATACGGGTTATTTTACGTCACATTAGACTTCATTAATATACATGTGAAAAAGAATGTTCGAAGTTAGCAACAAAAAGAAATAAATCACGCAAGTATCCAAGAGAAAGCGGTAGCACACATCAAATCTTTTTACGCCTGCAAAATAACAGTAATAATGCAACAAAGAAGTCAAAAGTGAAGTTTTGCATGAAAGGGAATTTTAATGAATTTGGAAAGCATTTGCCTCTGGCTCATACAGATTACATAATACATGCATTTTTCCTTTTCCTTTCTTCCTCATCGACGGTTATGTAACAGGTAATAAGTGTCCTGCAATCTGGCATAATTGCACAAGGAAGATAATTTATTTATGCAGTATAAAACTTAACACTTAGTCTAGACGTGCAGAAGCAACTCTCAATTTATATGGAAATCTAAAATCCTCCATCATTAGACCCTTGGGCCTCATGTACTCGGCGAATTTAATCACCAAAAAATAACATCGTTCGTCCTGTCCCAAAGGATATTCTGAATATTTGAATTTCTCTTCAGTGCTTCGGAAACGAGTAGGGCAGACTTGGCTAATTTCGTGATACAGGTTTTGGTGCAAAATCACCATTATCATAATCATTAAGAATTGAAATCGGTTAAAAATGAATAGACGTTATGTGTAACATATGACAATAGGAACAGAATCTCAACAACAATCCACGGCCTACTGATATAATATAACCAAAGATACTACGAACATGATACTTACTGGCTTTCAAGGAACCCGGAGGTTCATTGCCGCCCTCACATAAGCCCGCCATTGGTCCCTATCCTGTGCAAGATTAATCCATTCTCTATCATCATATCCCACCTCCCTCAAATCCATTTTAATATTATCTCCCAACCACGTCTCGGCCTCCCCAAAGGTCTTTTTCCCTCCGGCCTCCCAACTAACACTCTATATGCATTTCTGGATTCGCCCATACGTGCTACATGCCCTGCCCATCTCAAAGGTCTGGATTTAATGTTCCTAATTATGTCAGGTGAAGAATACAATGCGTGCAGTTCTGTGTTGTGTAACTTTCTCCATTCTCCTGTAATTTCATCCCTCTTAGCCCCAAATATTTTCCTAAGCACCTTATTCTCAAACACCCTTAACCTATGTTCCTCTCTCAGAGTGAGAGTCCAAGTTTCACAGCCATACAGAACAACCGGTAATATAACTGTTTTATAAATTCTAACTTTCAGATTTTTTGACAGCAGACTGGATAATAAAAGCTTCTCAACCGAATAATAACACGAATTTCCCATATTTATTCTGTGTTTAATTTCCTCCCGAGTATCATTTATATTTGTTACTGTTGCTCCAAGATATTTGAACTTCTCCACCTCTTCAAAAGATAAATTTCCAATTTTTATATTTCCATTTCGTACAATATTCTGGTCACGAGACATAATCATATACTTTGTCTTTTCGGGATTTACTTCCAAAACTATCTCTTCCAGTGAAATTCCCGTGTTTTCCCTAATCGTTTGTGGATTTTCTCCTACAATATTCACGTCATCCGCATAGACAAGCAGCTGATGTAACCCGTTCAATTCCAAACCCTCACTGTTATCCTGGACTTTCCTAATGGCATAATCTAGGGCGAAGTTAAAACGTAAAGGTGATAGTGCATCTCCTTGCTTTAGCCCACAGTGAATTGGAAACGCATCTGACAGAAGCTGACCTATACGAACTCTGCTGTACGTTTCACTCAGACACATTTTAATTAATCGAACTAGTTTCTTGGGAATACCAAATTCAATGAGAATATCATGTAAAACTTCTGTCTTAAGAGAGTCATATGCCTTTTTGAAATCTATGAATAACTGATGCCCTGTACCCTTATACTCCCATTTTTCTCCATTATCTGTCGAATACAAAATATCTTATCAATAGTAGATCTATTACGCCTAAAACCAGACTGATGATCCCCAATAATTTCATCTACATATGGAGTTAATCTTCTTATGTATTCTTGATTTATTCTTGATTATTCTTTATATTCTTGATATTCTTTATTTATTTCTTGATTGATTCTATTCTTGATGATCTTATTCTTATGTATTAAAATGTACCCTAGAATTTACGTCCTAGAACGTAAGATTACCAGAGAATGTTGGTAGAAAGACAAGAGAACACCCTTCATAACGTCGGCTTTGTCTACCACAAATGCATCCGCGACATCGTTGAGACTTGAACTCAGGTCCGCGGCCGTCGTAAGCCAGCGCTCTGACAACTGAACTATCAAGGCGGAGATGGAGACAGAATAAACTAAAGTTGTGCTTTGTAGTCATAATTACACGATGATAATGATTGCTCATTATGAAAATTAAAAAACAATGTAGAAATCGTTAAAATTGTGTTATGGAATGTCGATAACTGACCGGAAAAAATCGTAATCCCAAAACTGACATACAAACAGCCTTGGCAATAAGCTGTAACGTATCAGACTTGTATAGCGAAAGCTACGTGGTGCAATATATGTGGAACTTCCTGGTTTCTGCCTTATATTTCACGGTCAGTAATCTTTATCGCTCTCCGTAATTCTAATGTTTGTAGGGAACCTAACGGCACTCAGTGAGAAAGAGAGAAAGCAACAATCAAACTCAGAACCTGTACATACACCTATCTACAATCGATGGTTATACGACGCATTTCCACGCTTTCTAGACATCGTAATGCATGTAATCCCTTCGCTGAGGATTGAACCCGGACTCTCAAGCTGTCATCTGATTGTGAACACGCAAAATGCAAGTAATGCAGACCATTGCCGTCCTCCGTCATTCAGTACATCCGAGATTTGAGGGCGTTGGTTTTCAAGGGACGATCAAAATCCTTAGTAGCGCCTCCTTCGAAAGGAAAGCAAAATCCAGAGTTCTCGTATCTTAGATTTAAAGTCCATAAAAGAAAAATGATTTTACATATTTTGGTACATATTCAGCTTATTTTTCCTACACAAATATGTACATATTTCACACCTTGCTATTACATAATAATCCGGTCTCTACTACTTATAATTGACATGGCAAATGTGGTGGCAATAATAATAATAATAATAATAATAATAATAATAATAATAATAATAATAATAATAATAATAATAATACTTACTGGCTTTTAAGGAACCCGGAGGTTCATTGCCGCCTCCACATAAGCCCGCCATTGGTCCCTATCCAGAGCAAGATTAATCCATTCTCTATCATCATATCCCACCTCCCTCAAATCCATTTTAATATTATCCTCCAATCTACGTCTCGGCCTCCCTAAGGGTCTTTTTCCCTCCGGCCTCCCAATTAACACTCTATATGCATTTCTGGATTCGCCCATATGTGCTACATGCCCTGCCCATCTCAAACGTCTGTTCCTAATTATGTCAGGTGAAGAATACAATGCGTGCAGTTCTGTGTTGTGTAACTTTCTCCATTCTCCTGTAATTTCATCCCTCTTAGCCCCAAATATTTTCCTAAGCACCTTATTCTCAAACACCCTTAACCTATGTTCCTCTCTCAGAGTGAGAGTTCAAGTTTCACAGCCATAAAGAACAACCGGCAATATAACTGTTTTATAAATTCTAACTTTCAGATTTTTTGACAGCACACTGGATGACAGAAGCTTCTCAACCGAATAATAACAGGCATTTCCCATATTTATTCTGTGTTTAATTTCTTGCCGAGCATCATTCACATTTGTTACTGTTGCTCCCAGGTATTTTAATTTTTCCACCTCTTCAAAGGATAAATCTCCAATTTTTATATTTCCATTTCGTACAATATTCCCGTGTAAATCAACACAATGCATATAAATAATTATAGCCTGAAAGTAAACTGAAAAACCTCGACTCCCACGTTCGTAATTAGCGAAATAGGATGAAAGGGTAACATGATATTCGAACAGTTATTTTATGTGACAGACATGTTTAAATCGTTCATTATGTACTATTAAAAATATTAGAAAATGGAAAGTGCCTAAGAAAAAACACGTTACATTTTCGGATCATAAAACAGGTCCACAATTTTTGTGTTCAATGCAAAGGAAAGTTCGTCAACGTATTTTGGAGCATAGTAAATTATGTAAATGTAATAATAACTCAAGAAAATAAACTGCGAACAGAAATGTTACTTGTAACTTGGCAAAAAGCCAAATTAATAGAAATCATATCGATTTTTTAATTCTATTGAATCTAATTTGCGGTATATACAGAATGTTTCCGAGGTGGCGTTACAAACTTTCAGGGATGATGACGAAGGGCACATGTATCAATTTGAGATAAGGAACCCTGGTCCGGAAATGACTGAGTCGAAAGTTGTGTGGAAATGAAATTGTAATTTGGTACCACGTGCCCTCCTTCCCTTAACTTTTGGAACAGTCGTGGAAAAATAATATGGGCCGGATGTCTCCTACGTGTGTACTTGTCCCGATATAATCTCTGAGCTTGCCTGCTGTTCCCATTGGCTCATCCGTATTCGAAAATCAGGTTTGCTTATTCCGCTCTCGTGTACTCCTCCATTTCACTAGGACTGATCGACTGGACACTGCAACTTGTACACATACACTGCTGTCTACAGACGTGCATATCAGGACCGACCATGTCCGTTACACATTACGCTATCTGCATTGCTTTAGTGTAGTTTCCTGTCCCCATCCCTCAGACAGCGCACTGAATGGAATACTGTAAGTAGACAACGTAAACAACGTCAGATGAATACAGTATGTGTAAGATGTACAGATAAATACACATGAATAAGGTGTACAGAGGAATAAAATTATTTCATTTCCACAGAACTATTTTTGCTTGTAACTTTCGAGTCAGTCATTTCCGGACCAGGGTTCCTTATCTCAAATTGATACATGTGCCCTTCGCCATCATCCCTGAAAGTTTGTAACACCACCTCGGAAACATCCTGTATAATCAGCTCTAAAATAAAACGAACTCTTATTGTGCCGACGTTGTAAAATAATGCAGGCTTAACACGTATCCCCTGTCCAGATGACCTGTAATGCAATTAAGAATCCTTCAATCATGAAATAAATACGAGATCTGCAATCTAGTGCTTATTCATTTCGTCATTAAGGAGGGCAGCGACAATTAATTTTATGCGGCATGGTATGAAACCAGCCTGACGAGACGTGACAGTAGGCTACAGATTATTCATCTTCCGGAATGGAATCTACCGGAACCCTCCCTCTTTGTCTTCTAGCAGGAAGGCAGAGGTGAAAGTTGAGAAATACTGTTTCTTCTTTGTTTGTTTTTTTTTTTACTTCCGTTAATACATGTAATGACTCTGAATGTTTTATATTTCTCCGCTTTGACAACTGAAAAGCCCCTGAGGTTCTTTTATAGGGTCGGGGTTACTGGAGAAATACAGAACAACTGTAACTATTTTTCTGTATTTCCAATTAGCATGCAGCGAAGAGAGTAGTTTCAAATAATATGTAAATATAATATCTGAATAAAAAAACCAGGAGAATTTTTCATTTTGTTATCAAACGGCTGCTATTGTTTCATGTGTTTATTTATTCTTTTGTTTATTTATTTATTTATTCATTCATTTAATTATTTATTCATTTCATCATTCATCCAATTATTCATAAATTCAACCATTCATTGATTAATTAATTCAATAATTCATTCATTCAATAATTCATTCAGTCATTAATCAATTAATTAATTCATACCTACATTCATTCATTCAATAATTCACCCATACAATCATTCATTAATTCAACCATTAATTAATTCAATCATTCACTAATTCAATAATTCATGCATTCATTTACTAATTCAACAATTCATTCACACCATTCATTCATTCAGTCATTCATTCATTCAGTCAATAATTCACTGATTCAATCATTCATTCATTCAACCATTCCTTCATTCAATCAATCATTTATTCATTTTTTAAATTATTTCTTTACTTTACTTATTTCTTTGGTTTATTTATTCATTTATTTTTTTCTTTTTTTTTCTTTCTTACGTCTAAATTTAATTCCTTATTTATTTATTTATTTATTTATTTATTTATTTATTTATTTATTTATTTATTTATTTATTTATTTATTTATTTATTTGATTTATTTGATATTTATTTATTTACATGATATGATATGATATGATATGATATGATATGATATGATATGATATGATATGATATGATATGATATGATATGATATGATATGATATGATATGATATGATATGATATGATATGATATGATATGATATGATATGATATGATATGATATGATATGATATGTCTATGATATATCATATCATATTTATTTTTAGTATGTTATTTTACGACGCTTTATCAACAGCTCAGGTTATTTAGCGTCTGAATGAGATGAAGGTGATAATGCCGGTGAAATGAGTCCGGGGTCCAGCACCGAAAGTTACCCAGCATATGCTCATATTGGGTTGAGGGAAAACCCCGGAAAACCCTCAACCAGGTAACTTGCCCCGACCAGGAATCGAACCCAGGCCACCTGGTTTCACGGCCAGACGCGCTGAGATATGATATGATATATGATATCATATGATATGATATGATATGATATATGATATGATATGATATGATATGATATGATATGATATGATATGATATGATATGATATGATATGATATGATATGATATGATATGATATATGATATATAAATGTTATGTTTTATTTAATGACGCTCGCAACTGCCGACGTTATATCAGCGTCGCCGGTGTGCAGAATTCTGTCCCGCAGGATTTCTTTTACATGCCAGTAAATCTACTGATATGAGCCTGTCGCATTTAAGCACACCGCCCACCGAGGGCGACGCCATCAGAATAAGAAGGCAGAGGACGGACACTGGAAAGTTTTCTTTTCTCAATCGTACTATCAGGGACTGGAATGCTTTACCTGCAAACTTACTAAAGGCTTTACCAACAACCAAAAATATATTTAAAAATCGGCTTAAGGACTTTACTAATAGACGGTAATTATACACAGTATTTAAAGGGTGTAAATGATATTTTGTTATTGAAGTGTTGTATCAGTGAAGAATTATGTTGTGTCAGTGAAGTGTGTTGTGTCAGTGAAGTGAAAAACGTGTTCCTGTCAGTGAAGCTTTATAGTTTATAGTGGCAGTGCAAAGTATTTGAACAGTGAAATGTTTTTGAAGTGTGAAATCAGGATAGAATCAGTGAAATGTGTCGTAGTTCCAGTGCAGTGAGTGAGTTGACAGCGAAATGAGTGTAATGTTAAACGGTACTTGTGCAGATATGAACATATCATGCTCTTGGGTTTTAGTCGAACTTAGGTTTAAGATACAAATTAGATTTATTTCAAATGTTATTTTAAGTGATCGTTTCATTTAATTTAGGATATTCCCTGTTATTATTATTATTATTATTATTATTATTATTATTATTATTATTAATTTTTTATTTTTATTTTATTAATAAGTTTATTATTGTCATTATTGAGTGTAACTACCACTGTCATCGGGTATATAGACTTACCCATTGCAGTGTGAATAAATACATACATGTCAAAGCACTACAATTTTTCTCTGTTCTACCTCGAACATAGACGATTCATGTCACAACTGCCCCTTTTATACAATTTTCATAATATATTAATGTCCCATTGTTAAGAAACATGCTATCCATAATACGGTTATCCCCATTTCGAACCATCAATGTCACACCGTGATACTTGCCACGCTACTTCACGCAGGGCAGGGAGTAGAGAGCAAACACTGGCAGGCGGTGTTGACAAGACCTCTACAGAGGTTTGGGGGTTGAAGAGCAGTGAGGTATACCGCTTAATTAAGCTCTTTAACTGTGATCTGCTGTTACCTCCCCTCGGGCTGTACCTGCAGTGCGACCCGCAAGGTTCAGTCTCCTTTCTAATTGTCAAGGTCCGATTATCTCGGCACAAGAGGTTTGTCAGCTTTCTGCTCACGGGAAGTCTTTCACAGTTACGACACACTCTCTCACGTAATTCAAAAAGCATTAATGCCACTCTACTAGAAGGAAAGCGTTTCCATTAATCACTTTGGCACATAAAATTGGGGACGAATGATAAGGCCTAAGCAAGAGTCCTTACTTACTTACAAATGGCTTTTAAGGAACCCGAAGGTTCATTGCCGCCCTCATATAAGCCTGCCACCGGTCCCTATCCTGTCCAAGATTAATCCAGTCTCTATCATTATATCCCACCTCCCTCAAATTCATTTCAATATTATCCTCTCATCTACATCTCGGCCTCCCCAAAGGTCTTTTTCCCTCCGGCCTCCCAACTAACACTCTATATACGTTTCTGAATTCGCCCATACGTCCCACATGCCACGCTCTTCTCAAACGTCTGGATTTAATGTTCCTAATTATGTCAGGTGAAGAATACAATGCGTGAAGTTCTGTGTTGTGTAACTTTCTCCATTCTACTGTAACTTCATCCCTCTTAGCCCCAAACATTTTCCTAAGAACCTTATTCTCAAACACCCTTAATCTCTGTTCCTCTCTGAAAGTGAGAGTCCAAGTTTCACAACTATACAGAACAACCGGTAATATAACTGTTTTATAAATTCTAACTTTCAGATTTTTTGACTGCAGACTAGATGACAAAAGTTTCTCGATCAAACAATAACATGCATTTCCCATATTTATTCTGCGTTTAATTTCCTCCCGAGTGTCATTTATATTTGTTACTGTTGCTCCAAGATATTTGAATTTTTCCACCTCTTCGAAGGATAAATCTCCAAATTTTATATTTCCATTTCGTACAATATTCTGGTCACGAGACATAATCATATACTTTGTCTTTTCGGGATTTACTTCCAAACCTATCGCTTTACTTGCTTCAAGTAAAATTTCCGTGTTTTCCCTAATCGTTTGTGGATTTTCTCCTAACATATTCACGTCACCCGCATAGACAAGAAGCTGATGTAACCCGTTCAATTCCAAACCTTCTCTCTCATCCTGAACTCTCCTAATGGCATATTCTAGAGCGAATTTGTCAAATCATGGGAATTAACTTGCGATATTTATTATCATCAGTTAAAGTTATTTTTTCATTATTATTATTATTATTATTATTATTATTATTATTATTATTATTATTATTATTATTACTATTACTACTATTACAAATACTCCGTCAATTTAGTAGAATACGTTTGAGTCTAAAGAAAGGACCACAACGTGGTCTGTTGTGGTAACGAGAATCCAAACCCCCACATACCGGTAAGACATCATGTCACAAACACTTCCAAGTCTGAGTATTTCTGATAAAGTAAACATTATTTAACACCTTGAAAACGGCACAGATGTTAAGGATATTGCTGGACAAAGTAAGATACCTAATATTTATTTTTCTTTTATTTATTTAATTCTTTATTTATTTATTTTTTTTATTTATTTATTCCTTTAATTAATTCATTATTAATTCATTCATTCCTGCATAACTTCACTCAATCACTCATTCCTTCCTTCCTTTACCTATTTATTAATTAATTTATTTATAGATATTTATTCATTCATTTATTCATATTATATTTGTTCATTTATACATCGTGCTGACCACACGGTCATGAAGGCCAACCATGTGAGAATGTTTAATGTTGATGGAAAGAAAAGCCAAATATCTACGTGATGCTGAAACCCTTCAATAATAAGTAATATCATCATAATCATCAATGTGAAATTTATTTTTCCAAGAGAGAGTAGATTTCACTGTGGGCTAAAGCAAGGAGATGCACTATCACCTTTATTTTTTAACTTTGCTCTAGAATATGCCATTAGGAAAGTCCAGGATAACAGAGAGGGCTTGGAATTGAACGGGTTACATCAGCTGCTTGTCTATGCGAATGAGTTGAATATGTTAGGAGAAAATCCACAAACGATTAGGGAAAACACGGAAATTTTACTTGAGGCAAGTAAAGAGATAGGTTTGAAAGTAAATCCCGAAAAGACAAAGTATATGATTATGTCTCGTGACGGGAATATTGTACGAAATCGAAATATAAAAATTGGAAATTTAACTTTTGAAAAGTTGGATAAGTTCAAATATCTGGGAGCAACAGTAACAAATATAAATGATACTCGGGAGGAAATTAAACACAGAATAAATATGGGAAATGCGTGTTATTATTCGGTTGAAAAGCTTTTATCATCCAGTCTGCTGTCAAAAAATCTGAAAGTTAGAATTTATAAAACAGTTATATTACCGGTTGTTATTTATGGTTGTGAAACTTGGACTCTCACTTTGAGAGAGGAACATAGGTTAAGGGTGTTTGAGAATAAGGTACTTAGGAAAATATCTGGGGCTAAGAGCGATGAAGTTACAGGAGAATGGAGGAAGTTACACAACACAGAACTGCACGCATTGTATTCTTCACCTGACATAATCAGGAACATTAAATCCAGAAATGCATATAGAGTGTTAGTTGGGAGGACGGAGGGAAAAAGACCTTTAGGGAGGCCGAGACTTAGATGGGAAGATAATATTAAAATGGATTTGAGGGAGGTGGGATATGATGATAGAGAATGGATTAATCTTGCTCAGGATAGGGATCAATGGCGGGCTTATGTGAGGGCGGCAATGAACCTCCGGGTTCCTTAAAAGCCAGTAAGTAAGTAAGTAAGTAATTAAGTAAAAGAGAGTAGATTTCTCTCTCTCTTTCTCTGTCAAGTATCGAAAAACTGTATTACGTAAATTTATCGATGTGTTAGGAGTATACAGCAATGAAAAAGAGGCTCTACATGTAAACGTCCCAACGAAGTTACTACAAAATGTAATGGAACACTCAGTACACACTTAGATTTGAAGTTAACTTGAACGAGTTTATCATGTTTAGAATCATAACTTGCAACACTACGTATGTCGCATTTCTCCTTCGTTGCTTTTTCTCAACATTTCCTCTTGAACTTTCAGTCGGTGTTGTTATGACGCTTCAAAACAGACGGAAGTTGCACAAGTTTCTGGAAAGAACAGCTTGGTTTAGTGTAGGCTCTACAGCAACTGCAATTGTACATCTAAGTAAAAAAGTTTCTTGTTTGCGAAATGCGATGACACAACTGGAAGCGTGCCGTATTACACGCAACGAATTTTGCTCAGTAGGCTTATAAAATCTCAGGAAAGAAGTCCATCACTTAATAACATCACAATGCGATTTGTAGACTGAATAATTGTGAATCTGTTGTTTAACAACACTGTAGCAACCACAGAGTTATCCAGCGTCTGTAAGTTTGGTAATATCCAAATGGTATTGTATTGTATTGTATTGTATTGTATTTATTAACATTCCATGGTATTCATACATTGCTTTACAGCTAGAATATGTAACAAGTCAAAAAATTTAATACTATTATAAAATCTTAATTTATAGTCACAGTCTAGATGAAATATATAGACGAGATTTACAATATAGTCTACTAGTACAACACAAAGTTTTAGTATCAATTTCATGAAGTGTTATTGAATGTCATGAATTCACCTACAGAATAGAAGGCGTGAGAAATTAGGTACTTCTTTAATTTGGCCCTAAATAATTTTATGTTTTGAGTTTCATTTCTTATATCGATAGGGAGTCTATTAAAAATTTTTACTGCCATATAACGCACTCCTTTTTGATAGCACGATAGACTTGCCGATGGAGTATGAAAGTCATTTTTTGACGTGTATTTATGCCATGAACTGTTGAATTAGTTACAAAGTTTTCACGATTACATACGAGGAAGATTATTAATGAAAGATATACTGACAAGCCATGGGCATTATTTGTAGTTTTTTTAAAACAGTCCTACACGATTCCCTAGATTTGGCACCTACTATTATTCTAATTGCTCTTTTTGTAATAGAAATATACTGTTACTATCTGTGGAATTTCCCAGAATATTATTCCAAAACTCATTACCGAGTGGAAGTATGCAAAGTATATTGTTTTTAAGGTATTGATATTTACTATCTTTTGCATAGATCTAATAGCAAAACAAGCTGAATTTAGTTTGGAGGTAATTTCTTTAATATGATTTTTCCAATTTAACACATTATCGATTTTTGGTTGTTGTTGCTTCTAATAGGGATCTATTGTTAATTATTGCGCTAGAAATTTTCGAGGTTGAGTTTGGACAGGATTTAAATTGAATTATGTTAGTAATGTAATAATTATCTGGCGAAATTAGTACGAGAAATCGACGTGGGATTGCGTGACATTTGCCTTATAAATGGAAAAAATGCAAACAAATAAACTGTATCCAAACGCAAAGTAAGGTCAATATTCCAGCACCTCACCCAGAGACTAGGTCGATAACTGCGATTTGTATGGGATGACAAAGATTTTCACATCACTACGGAAAGCATTCTCATCTCAGTTACACACTTCCTATTCCTGACGGAAATTTTCATTTTCCTCGCTGCGTTTCTCTTGATATTACTGAAGTCAGTTTTACAGGGAACTATTATCTGACACCCAGATTTGTATATCTAATGAGAAATGTAATTTGTATAACTTATGTAGAGATGTTTTAATTAGCAAATAGATTGCAATTGACGAGATATTTTCCTAGAAACCTTAAAAATAAAATATGTTTATGGTTACAGGAATAATAATTATTCCCCCTATATATGGAGTACTAATGATGATTATGATGATAATGATAATATCACCAACATCAGCATAAAGCCTGGTTCAGAATAAACCGGGAACGAGAACCAGAATGAAAACGAGAAGCAGAGGACATGAATATGAAAATTTTTGTTTCACAGTAAACCGAGAACGTAGACGACTATGCATATCGATATGTATATCAATAACGATATATAAAGTCGATATTACGCATTCTGATGTTATTTGTATATAATTGACCAATGCCGTTCTCTCATGAGTACAAGGCACCCAACAAAACACAGATTAACCAACTTCGAAATTTCAACTGAAACATTTCATTAGGTACGGTACTATAAATATGCTCATGCATCTTTATTATCACAACCTATTTTAAGTCTACCATAACGTAAAATAATTAGAGAAGAAACATTTGTAATAGAACAAAAATGAACACAACAGTAGTTATTGAATTGAAGCACGAATATGTAGTGTGTAATACAACCAATACAGTAATAAAATATGATTCGCTTACGATCGGTGTTCAAAGATGCAGCTATTGAAAGCCACGTATTCTCCTTCATTTTCTCATCTTTATACGAGGCGCGCCGCTTATCGTAAACGTGAGGATTTCAATATTAGAATCTCATCAAATAAAACTTGCTCCATGATGCACAGCACAGAACAAAATAATGCATAGGTTATGTCACGGTCTTCTTGCTACAAAATATACGACGACAAAATAGCTTTTAGATGGCAACAGAATGAATCTAGTGGACAGTGATCGGAAACGTGAACGCCAAAGTTGAAACTTGGCCAACTCTCCGTTCCCGATCCCGGGCTCCGGCAAGCTTTTCGTTGATTGTGAATGCTCACATTAAAATATATGCATTTTAACAATTATACCGTTTTCGTTCCGATTCTCGTTTCCGGTTTATTGTGAACCAGCCTTAATGCTACGATCTTTCTGAACGTGCGATGGGATAGACAGTGTTGGGCTCGAATTTCGCAACCTCCAGGAAATAGGGTAATTTTCGTCCTATACAGGGTGTTTAAAAATACGGGGCATAATTTCAGGTATGTATTTCCCACATGTAGACAATCAAAATAGTCCATTACAACATGTGTCCGGAAATGCTTTATTTCCGAGTTATAGCCTTCACAACATTGAAATTCACCGGAACCATACCTCATGTTTTAGAAGACACTCCACTGATCAATCGTCAACACATTCACTTCTTGCATGATGGCGCTCCTGCACACTTCAGTCGTACGGCTCGCCGGTATTTGGATCGAAGGTTTTCTGATCGATGGATAGGTAGAGGTGGCCCAATTGCTTGGCCTCCACGCTCACCTGATCTGAACCCTCTCGATTTCTACTTGTGGGGCCATTTAAAATCATTGGTTTATTCGTCTCCCGTGCCTGATTTGGAATCGCTTCGGAATCGAATTGTGGCATGTTCTGAGGACATACGCAATACTCCTGGAGTTTGGGATCGTGTTCGCAGGTCAATGAGACATCGATGTGAGGTCTGTATTCAAGCAGGAGGTGGACATTTTGAACATCTTCTGTAATGACAACGACCTGCGGAAAGAAAAACGTCCCGGTGAATTTCAATGTTGTGAAGGCCATAACTCGGAAATGAAGCATTTCCGGACACATGTTGTAATGAACTATTTTGATTGTCTACATGTGGGAAATGCATACCTGAAATTATGCCCCGTATTTTTAAACACCCTGTATACTACCTTGTATTTAATCCCGTAAGGATAAACAATGTCAGAAGAGTTACAATGCTAATAAATTCTTGAATACGAGCAATTTTCTCCTTCGTTTAATACTGTACTCTTCACAAATGCCGCTTTCTGTGGAATTAATCAACAAAAATATCTACACTACTGATGTGGTCTTTTCCTGAAGTGTTTCTAGAAGCGACAGGATTCATACTAAACGTTAATTCCAACCTACAGCCCTGTTCCTTCTCCATCAAGGAGTGACGCTTCTGCCGACCGTTCTTCGGATCGTGCACTGCATAGTAGTGTAGCGTCATGGTTGAAATAACTCACACAAAAGCTTTGTTCATGATCAAGAGTTCAGCTTACGTAACAGGTATGACGTATGCAAAAGATACAATTTGAATAAGTTTCAGAGAACAATGAGAATCACTCAAGAAGACAGAATTCACTTCAGCTACTTGGCAGATCAATGAAAGGAACTTATAGTGAACTGGCAAATATTTTCTTCATATCAAAAGCTTTAAGGACCCAGTGGAATTTATCATAAGCCAATATTTATAATGTTCTTAAACATAACATTATATGAGATATAGTCAGATTCCCATAACGTCTTCAGCACGACGGAAAACGACAAACACCAAATCAAAATTAATTTGTGGTAGAGAATTTCTCCCATTCCACAAAACGATTGCAAACACTAAACCAAAATTAATTTTTTAAATTTCTCCCCATTCCACAACAACGGCAAACACTAAACCAAAATTAATTTGTCGTGAATTTCTCCCCATTCCACAACAACGGCAAACACTAAACCAAAATTAATTTGTGGTAGAATTTCTCCCCATTCCACAACAACTGAAAGACTAAACCAAAATTAATTTGTGGTAGGGATTTCTCCCCATTCCAAACAACGGAAACACTAACTCCAAAATTAATTTGTTTAATTTCTCCAACATTCCACAACAACACAAACACTAAACAAAATTAATTTGTATAAAATGGAATTTCTCCCCATTCCACAACAACGACAAACACTAAACCAAAATTAATTTGTGGTAGGGAATTTCTCCCCATTCCACAACAACGACAAACACTAAACCAAAATTAATTTGTGGTAGGGAATTTCTCCCATTCCACAACAACGACAAACACTAAACCAAAATTAATTTGTGGTAGGAATTTCTCCCCATTCCACAACAACAGAAACACTAACCAAAATTAATTTGTGGTAGGGAATTTCTCCCCATTCATCAACGTGGTAACACTAAAAAAAATTAATTTGTCCGATAATTTCTCCCCATTCCGACAACAACCCAAACACTAAACCAAAATTAATTTGTGGTAGGGAATTTCTCCCCATTCCACAACAATGCAAACACTAAAACAAAATTAATTTGGTTATGTAATTTCTCCCCATTCCACAACAACGACAAACACTAAACAAAATTAATTTGTATAAATATCTCCCCATTCCACAACAACATCAAACACTAAACCTTAATTTGTGGTAGGAATTTTCCCATTCCACAACAACGGCAAACACTAAACCAAAATTAATTTGGAGTAGGGAATTTCTCCCCATTCCAAACAAAAAACACTAACCCAAAATTAATTTGTGGTGAAATTTCTCCCCATTCCACAACAACCAAACACTAAACCAAAATTAATTTGTTAAATTTCTCCCATTCCAAACAATATGCAAACACTAACCCAAAATTAATTTGTGGTAGAACTCCCCTTCCACAACAACGGCAAAACTAAACCAAATTAATTTGTGGTTGGGAATTTCTCCCCATTCCACAACAACGGCAAACACTAAACCAAATTAATTTGTGGTAGGGAAATTCCACAACAAAAACACTATCTCCAAAATTAATTTGTGGTAGGAATTTCTCCCCATTCCACAACAACGACAAACACTAACCCAAATTAAGAGGTAAACTCAACAGAAAACAAAATGTGCAGTAAAAAGAACAGATGCTTTATACTCCACTTCAGTCCCAGCTATTCGAAGCTTAAATAAATAAATAATGAAATATACAGAAATATGAAGGGAAATCACTGGTGGAATAAATACATCATAATATAATAATCATGTCATGTCATGTCATATTGTATTGTCTTGTATTTTATAACATATGAAGAGTCCACTGCAAGAATGATGGATGTCATTTGGAATACATTTGCAGGAGAAGCAATTGAATGCTTGAAATGTCGCTCAAAGCTTAACTGTGATTTTCCGATCATTCCTGGACAATGACTATCAGTGTTAATGCCATATAACTCTCTATGTACATTCTATATGTCTTAAGCTATGCATTGACAGTCTTGGTTCATTTGTACCGTTATAAAAGTGACATCCATCATTCTTGCAGTGGACTCTTCATATCTTTATATATAATTTGAACTGGTAATGGAAATCACAGAAAACGGCTGAACGGATTTTAATAAATGACCCCTCATTTTGAAGCTTGGAACCCAAAATTTTACGGAAAATAGTAGTTTTCAGTCAAATGTCAATTTTCCTACATAATTTTCCTATTTTCCAAAATCCATCTGTTTCAGTTTTGAGAACTAATTTTAGTGAATCAGTCCGACTTGATTTAATTTCAGAACAAAACACACACTACAATAAACAATAGGCTATTACAGGAAGGCCATGACCTGCAGGATTGCCGACATATTTAGAGCTCAATTCAATTTGTTAAAAAACTGATTCTGCAGTGTATAATTTTCTAAGTACAGCTGTGTATTGGATATTCAAATCTACAAACTTGACGTGGTTTGATGACATTGTTACCATTTGAAATTAAATAAATCATGAATTAATATCAATGTCTATTTTTCATTAATTGTACATAAATTGATGCTATATTGATGACATGAAAGTGAAACGTTTTGAGGTTATGTAAGTAAATGTAGAGAATATCTTAATTTAGATCTTCATTTCTATAATTTACTGATCTGCATATATAACTACAAAACCTAAGTAAGATAATAATATTGTTATTAAAAATCAAATATTTTTATACTTATTAACCAGTGGGGTTGGGTCTTTTCATATACTTAATGGCATGTAGTGTAGATATTGATGTGTGTCATTGTCTTCAGTATTGGCTCGAAGAGTCCACTGCAAAAATTACAGTTCATTTGGAAAGATAAAAGGTTTTGCTGATAAAATAAGAGGCCTAGAAAATTTTGTAGTCTCCAGATCATTTCAGCAAGATCTCATAGTAGGATAAAATGATTTTAACTCTACATTTCAGGTTCTATTAGCTATGGAAAATGCTATTGTTCAAAGCTTAGCAAACCTGACATTTTTATCTTTGCCTACAATCCACAATGACCTGAAATAGCTACTGCTATCGTCCTGACATTGATACTTGCGTTTTCGACAAACTCAAAAACTGAAGTTGGATAGGTTCAAGAAAAAGTATTTGGCAAAAAAATCCATCAGAGGGAGTATTTTCATTATTATGGAAGCAAATAACTATCAAAAAGACAAGTAGGCTATTCTTCATTGAAAATAAATCTGAAAAATTTTTATTTGAACGTCTAACGAACTTAGTTTGCAGCAGCATTCGCTGCATATCCACTAGTATCATATCATATATCATATCATATCATATCATATCATATCATATCATATCATATCATATCATATCATATCATATCATATCATATCATATCATATCATATCATATCATATATCATATCATATCATATAGTCGGACTGGTTGACGCAGTTGGTATAGCCCTGGTGTTCTATGCCCGAGGTTAAGGGTTCGATCATGGGCCAGGTCGATGGCATTTAAGTGTGCTTAAATGCGACAGGCTCATATCAGTAGATTTACTGGCATGTAAAAGAACTTCATGCGGGACACTGATGACGTTGATATAATCTCGGCAGCTGCGAGCGTCGTTAAATAAAACATAAGATTTATATATTATATCATATCATATATCAAGTAAATAAATAAATAAATAAATAAATAAGTAAATTTAGACATAAGGAAAGAAATAAAGAAAGAAAAAGAAATGAACGAATAAATAAATAAAAGAAACAAGTAAATAAATAAAGAAAGAAATTAAAAATGAATGAATGAATAAATAAATAAATAAATAAATGGATTGAATCAGTGAATTATTGACTGAATGAATGGTTGTGGGAATGAATGAATTGTTGAATTAGTGAATGAATGCATGAATTGTTGAAATAGTAAATGAATGCATGAATTATTGAATTAGTGAATGATTGAATTAATTAATGGTTGAATGAATGAATGATTGAATGAGTGAATTATTGAATGAATGAATTAATTAATAATGAATTATTGAATTAGTGAATGAATGAAATAATGAATGAAATTCAATGAATGGTTAGAATGTATGAATAATTGGATGAATGAATGAAATGAATAAATAATTAAATGAATGAATGAATAAATAGATTAATAAACAAAAGAATAAATAAACAAATGAAACAATAGCACTCGTTTGATAAGAAAATGAAAAATTCCCCTAGTTTTTTATTCACATATTATTTGAAACTACTCTCTTCGCTGCATGCTAATTGGGAACACAGAAAAATAGTTACAGTTGTTCTGTATTTCTTCAGTAACCCCGACCCTATAAAAGAACCTCAGGGGCTTTTCAGTTGTCAAAGCGGAAAAATATAAAACATTTAGAGTCATTACTGTGTAATCTTTTGCGTGGTCGAAGGATTTGAGGCTTACGCTATTATTTCTAATCCACTAGGGCGCGGTGGTTTCGTCTTGTTTCTCTTCCGAGGTTCGAAGCTAACTGCGTTAGGTTGCTTCATTGGTTGCTTTGGACTTTAACAGTTTTTCGTGTTTTCCTTCGGAGCAACTCATTCTGTCTTGGCAATGGCCTACGAGCGAGTCATCGAGTAATATGTCTACTAACAGGGAACGACGTAGTGTGGAGTCTCCTGATAGGTATTTTGAAAACAATAAACTAATTTCGGTAAAATAAACTGGTTAGTCACTATACATTTTATCATCTTTCAAAAATGGGCTACCAACAAGCAGATCCAAATTTTTGTTTCTGTTTTCGTTCAATTTTACCTGTGACTAAAGGCTCATTCACAATGAAAATTAAACATAACGTAAGCGTTAACTTAAGAATATAAACGTTACAGTAAAATCAAGAAGTCATACCGTCATTCACATGGGAACATAAACATAACAGCAAACATACTTGGTAACCATGGAAACATAACAACGACGCCATTCCCTCATATTCAGCGCTCCACGATTGTCTTCTGTTTGCAAATCACGTAAGTAAATCCTTACGTTTTCCATATTAACCATTTGTATTAAATGAGTTGCTTTTGCTATATTCCAATGTATTTTACTTTCTTTTTTCTATTATGGTATTATTTTCATGTTGTTTAGTGTCGATTTTATTATGCTATTATTATTATTATTTTATTATTATTATTATTATTATTATTATTATTATTATTATTATTGTAATATGTTAGTATTCTGTTCTTTAACTTTTTGTTAAATTTTAACTGCTTGTATACTTTGTGACCTGGTAGAGTGTAAGAGAAGGCCCTATGGCCTTAACTCTGCCAGTATAAATAAAGAATTATTATTATTATTATTATTATTATTATTATTATTATTATTATTATTATTATTATTATTATTATTAAGCATGAAAGTTTGGAGTTTGCAAACTTTCATGTTAACGTCTTACGGTAATGTTTATGTCAATGCTTATGTGAATCATTGTGAATGATCCCATTTGGTAGCCTGGGCGCAAACTTCTTTGTTTATGTTACGGTTATGTTTAATTTTCATTGCGAATGGACCATAAGACTAGCCTATTTTATCGGAAAAATCAATCTCTAAATAATGAAATTTTTCATCCTTTTTCAAAGAGCGTATATTAGTACATGAATTGACACATAATGGTCTTTCGTGTAAGTGATTATTTTCAATAGAGATGGAAAAATATTTGTTAGGATTTAGAGACAGGCCAATCTCTTGAAATCGTTGTATTGCTATATTTGTGAGGGCAATGGCAACTTCTCTGTTTTTCACAACAATGACTATATCATCTGCGAGTCCTAAAACTTTAATTTTCTTCATCCCTGAAACGAATTCACAGCCGTAAGTTTGTATGATCGTATCCTGTCTGAGCTCGTCCAAGATGGACAATAAATACATTTCCTGTTTTCCTGATTAGTTTGAGATAAGAGAATCTTCTTCCTGTGTGTCATGTGTTTACAGGAACTGTTTTCTGAGTAATCCGTAGAATTTATGAAAGACTAAATTATCTGAACTGCCCAACGAAGCTTCTTTGTATTTATTTATTTACATATTTATTTATATATTTAATTATTTATTTACTTATTTATTTATTTATATAATTAATTATTTAATTATATACTTATTTATTTATATACCTAATTATTTATTTATTTAATTATTTATTCATATACTTAATTATTTATTTATTTATATGCTTAATTATTTATTTATTTATATTCTTAATTAATTATTTATTTATTTACTTATTTATTTATTTACTTACTTATTTATTTATTTACTTATTTATTTATTTATTTACTTATTTACTTATTTACTTATTTATTTACTTACTTATTTATTTAATTACTTACTTATTTATTTAATTACTTACTTATTTATTTAATTACTTACTTATTTATTAATTACTTACTTATTTATTTAATTACTTACTTATTTATTTACTTACTTATTTATTTACTTACTTATTTATTTACTTACTTATTTACTTACTTACTTATTTACTTACTTTATTTTTACTGACTTACTTATTTACTTACTTACTTATTTATTTACTTACTTACACACTTATTTACTTACTTACTTATTTATTTACTTACTTATTTATTTACTTATTTATTTATTTTACTTACTTATTTACTTATTTACTTATTATTTACTTACTTATTTATTTACTTATTTATTTATTATTTATTATTTACTTATTTATTTATTTACTTACTTTATTTATTTACTTATTTACTTATTTACTTACTTATTTATTTATTTACTTATTTTATTTATTTATTTATTTACTTATTTATTTACTTACTTATTTATTTACTTATTTATTTACTTACTTACTCAGTTACTTACTTATTTATTTATCTATTTATTTATTCATTTATTTATTTATTTATTATTTTTTATATTTATTTATTTATTATTCCTGTTGTGAAGTATTATATTATGGCAGGGCTGATCATATTATGAAGTTTAAATACAGAAAACAAAGAACAGACGCGGTAAAATGTTTCTTCATTAACCGCACAATAGTAGATTGACAATCTTTCTGCGTGGTCCACTCAAAAGCAATACATTTAAGGAAAGGTTGAAAAGATTACGCTGCGATTTAATAGTGATGTAGGTGGAGTGTAATTATTATCCAAGTTGTGATTTGTAACCACTTAAGTTGATAATAGTTGGGTTTTATACACCGTGTCCCGCATAGAGGATCCAGAAATAAATGCTAATCATTTAAAATCAGATAAAGATATTGTTTCATATACATCTGACAAGATGCAGAAACTGTCAAAGTTTATGCAACAATGGTTTAAAAACAGTTGCATGTTCATGCGCATGCGCACTAACATTTATCGTGGAAACAAGACTGACGCCATTCAGTAAACATTCCGTCATTGGACCATTATTCTTCAACGAGGCGACAGTCACAGAGAATGTGTATCTGGACATGTTGTAGGACTTTTGTTGTTGATCAACTCCTCCCAGAATCGGTTTTTCAGCAACATGGGGCTTCCTGAATGCAAACTTTCCCAATAGATTGATCGGAAGAGAACCCTTGCCTGGCCACCTAGGTCACCCGACTTGACGCCCATTGATTTTCCTCTGGGGCTTTGTGACAAGTGTTGTGTACCAACGTGATACAGTTGACACTTTGGTAAAAATTGAGACAACGCATTATAAATGTAGCTGCGCTAATCACTTCACAAATGTTACGGAACACTTGACAGAAGACTTAGTACCTTTGGATGTCTTCAGGGTAGCTCGAGATGCAGACATCGAGTTGCACTGTCCATTCTCCGAAACTCGGAGATCCCTCTAAGCGAACACTGTGTATTAATATGTTTACTTGTAAGTTAGGTTTACTTTTGCTTAAAGGAGGTGTTATTTATAGCATAGTTTATATTTATAGTCCTAGGTTATGTACAGGGTGATTCAGACCACCCATAACAGTCATTTATTTCGGAAACTAGTGCATGAACATTTTCGAGACAAAAATACAGGGACATCATTTTATTTTTACTTGCATTGTTATTGTACCTGCATTTCTGAATGTACTTCACTCCCTCCCCTTCACTAATGTCCTTGCTCCTGTCAGACACACAAACTTACGGCCGCTGTTGCATTCGAAGTCTTCAAGCAGTGAAGTAAACACTGCAGTGTATAGTGTGTTTCAGAAATATGATTGCGTTTTCTATAGAAGAAAGAACCTATATTAATAATATCGTACTAAAAATTATATTCAAGAAACGATAAATTCAATTTCAGAGAATATGCTTCAAAATGTTTTTAATAATATACGTAAAGAATTGAAGCCTGCATTGTAATGAACGGCAACCATTTTCAGCAACTTCTTTAAAAATTCAGATTAGCTTATTTTGAATTGAGGTGGCTAGAAGCAAAGGAATGCTAGTGACATTTGTAATAACATGAGTTAAGTGCATCCAGTGTAAGCTAAAGTATCTAAAATTTTAGTGGCAAAGGGATATTTTAATCGCATCACACATTAAAATTTAAATACAAATTTCACCGATTTTACGAAAGCTTAAATATTTAAACCCCATTTTCTCAAAAGTAACTTAAGTGCACTTACAGCTCTTTACTTATGACCCCCAATTTAAATGCACTCCTATATTGTATGATAACATCAATAATTAATATGCTAAATAAAGTAGACATTACATAACGAACATAGCCGCCTGAAAAGTTGAGTTTTGGAAGAAAAAAATGTTACTACTCTACTGTATTTTGATAAATCCCGTAAAAATGATGATCAAACTGAAAATCGTAATATCATATTTCCCTACAACATAAATGGATACACTACTTTTCTCTCCTCCTATACCTAGTAAAATGATTTGTTTACATATCCCACTAGCAACTCCAAACTCCTGTAATGGAAGGGGGCAACAGTGTTTCCGAGTATGGCCAGGTTAATGTTAAAAATGTTGGTAAAAATGAAGTGATGCCCTGTATTTATACCGTAACTGAACCACATGTGAACTTTCACTTTCAATCAGCTCTAAGAGGAAATAGGGTCAGTGGCGTATCACTTTAAAATTTGAAATGGGATTCGGGGTCAAATCGGGTACCATTTGATAGAGCTCTTCAAAACAAACAACTTTCATACGAAACGTTTTTATTAATTCCTACTCTTTCAATGAGAAAACGTACGAAAAGCAATGGGTGATTCGGACCACCCGAAAGTCATTTATTTCGGAAACTAGTGCATGAAAATTTTCGAGAAACACATATTTATGACTAAACCACATGTGAACTACTATTTTTCTGAAAAACTTTGGGTCCCAAGCTTCAAAATGAAGAGTCATTTATTAAAATCCGTTCAGCCGTTTTCCCGTAATTTCCATTACCAGTTCAAATTATATAGCCTATATAGATAGATAGCCTATTAACCTGTTGTACCCTATAGGATACTTTGCGAATTGAAGGGTTGAAATTCATCGACTAGATTTGAACCTGTTTTCTTAATAAAATAATGCTCACAGGTCCAAACATAATGTATATCATGTAACAATATCTATTCGTTGCTTGAACTAGCAACATCCTATTGATTACAATGTTAACAAGTGTGAGTAAATAAATATCGAATCACTGTTTCCACTCCCGGAAATTTTAAATCAAGGTACGACAGCATTAAATTAGACAACACATCATTCGCAGGTTCATTTGAATATTCAATCGTGTGGCCTTGTCCACATGGATATACTTTCTGCGTGACTTGGCCTGAGCGTGGGACTAATCCTGCCAAATTCACAATCGCAGTTTAAGTGAAATTATAAAAACCCACTCAGCGTTCTTTCAAGGTGTTATGGAACAAGGCCACATATCTGCTACTGTTTGAGAATTCATCTTTTTTTCTTCTTGTATTTCAGGATGCTGCGCGCCAATCATCATCAAGGATTGGGTTTCTTTAATCATTTTGCTTCGTTCTCTGCGGCGAACTTGTGACCAGGCAAACTAGCCAGCTGTCTAGGGTTCCAGCCTCGGAGAGGACTCGGCAAAGGAAAATAATAATAATAATAATAATAATAATAATAATAATAATAATAATAATAATAATAATAATAATAATAATAATAATAATAATAATACCACTTGCTGGCTTTTAAGGAACACGGAGGTTCATTGCCGCCCTCACATAAGCCCGCCATTAGTCCCTATCCTGAGCAAGATTAATCCAGTCTCTATCATCATATCCCACCTCCCTCAAATCCATTTTAATATTACCTTCCCATCTACGTCTCGGTCTCCCCAAAGGTCTTTTTCCTCCGGCCTCCCAACTAACACTCTATATGCATTTCTGGATTCGCCCATACGTGCTACATGCCCTGCCCATCTCAAATGTCTGGATTTAATGTTCCTAATTATGTCAGGTGAGGAATACAATGCGTGCAGCTCTGTGTTGTGTAACTTTCTCCATTCTCCTGTAACTTTAACTTCATCCTCTTAGCCCCAAATATTTTTCTAAGCACCTTATTCTCAAACACCCTTAACCTATATTCCTCTCTCAAAGTGAAAGTCCAAGTTTCACAACCATAAATAACAATCGATAATATAACTGTTTCATAAATTCTAACTTTCAGATTTTTTGACAGCAGACTGGATGATAAAAGCTTCTCAACCGAATAATAACAGGCATTTCCCATATTTATTCTGTGTTTAATTTCCTCCTGAGTATCATTTATATTTGTTACTGTTTCACCCAGGTATTTGAATCTTTCCACCTATAATAATAATAATAATAATAATAATAAATAATAATAATAATAATAATAATAATAATAATAACGAGTAAAATTTGCATTGGAACCCATACGTTAGAACAGGTAAACTCATTTAAATATTTAGATTATAATTTGGCATATTTACCTGTTACTGATATATCTGAAAATATTTAACATTTTAATGGAGTCTTAAGAACCATCAACCAGGTTTTCACAACCACGAAAACCCAAAAACATACCAGGTTAAAAGCATATAAAGTTCTAGCAAGATCTGTCCTCATGTATGGTAGTGAGGCCTGGACTGTCCGAAACTCAGATGTTCAAAGCCTAACAACTACGGAAATGAGATTTCTAAGGAGGACTGCCGGCTACAGTTTGCTTGACCACAAAAGGAAATGAACTAATTAGAAAAGAATTGAAAATTACACCTATTTATGAACATCTCAAACACTATAGACAAAAATGGCTTAACCATGTCAATAGGATGGACCGTTCCAGACTCCCAAGACAGATTCTCCGCTATATACCGCATGGAAGACGATCTTTGGGACGCCCCCTGAAAAGATGGACGGAGACCGTAACAGGCCACTAGGCCTAATATCTACAAGGATGTTAATGTTATGTTTTATTTAACGACGCTCGCAACTGCAGAGGTTATATCAGCGTCGCCGGATGTGCCGGAATTTTGTCCCGCAGGAGTTCTTTTACATGCCAGTAAATCTACTGACATGAGCCTGTCGCATTTAAGCACACATAAATGCCATCGACCTGGCCCGGGCTCGAACCCGCAACCTTGGGCATAGAAGGCCAGCGCTATACCAACTGCGCCAACCAGGTCGACACATGCAAGGATGACGATGATTATGATGATGATGATGATGATTATTATTATTATTATTATTATTATTGCGCCCCGGTAGCTCAGTTGGTAGAGCAGCTGGCTACGGACTGGAAGGTCCGGGGTTCGATCCCAGGTGGTAACAGGATTTTTCTCGTTGCCAAACTTTCAGAACGGTCCCAAGGTTCACTCAGCCTCCTATAAAATTGAGTACCGGGTCTTTCCCGGGGTAAAAGGCGGTCAGAGCGTAGTGCCGACCACATCACCTCATTCTAGTGCCGAGGTCATGGAAAGTATGGGGCTCTACCTCCCCCAAGTGCCTTTATGGCATGTTACGGGATACCTTTACCTTTTACCTTTATTATTATTATTATTATTATTATTATTATTATTATTATTATTATTATATTTTATTATTATTATTATTATTATTATTATTATTATTATTATTATATGGTGAACCGTGAATAATGTCATTAATTTCAGGAGTTATTCTTCGAGATATTTCAACCAAAAAGTTTAATGCAATTTTCCTCGTTTTTTTCTTTCTTTTCAAGATTAAAATTGTGTTATATGAAACATTTCATAGAGTGTTTTGGGAAAGCCATTGATTTAATTCCCAATATGCTCAGTCAATTTAAGAGAGCAGTGTATTATGATAATAAATGGTTGAAAGAATTTTAGTTTTGTCATTTTAATGTGCAGAAATCTGATGCGAACAAATGTAACTTTTCGTTCTGCAAAGCAATTTTACAATGTTACATTTGCAAATTTAGTCTTACAGGTGAAGCTCCCTGTGAAGCAGATTTGAATAATTTCGAGGGAAAAATTGTTCCGGGGCCGGTATCGATCCGGGACCTCTGGTTGAACGTACCAGCGCTCTACCACTGAGCTACCCGGGAACTCCACCCGACACCGTCTCAACTTTTCCCTTTATATCCACACAACTCACGTGGGCTGACGAAACGCCAGAGACCCACAACGAGTGCACACAATCTCTGTGTGACTTGGAATTGTGGTTTTCTGTTAACGTACACAGTGACGTATATATTATGCAAATCTAGTCTTTCAGGTAAATCTCCCTGTAAAGCAGATTTGAATAATTTCAAGGGAAAAATTGTTCCGGGGCCGGGTATCGATCCCGGACCTCTGGTTGAACGTACCAGCGCTCTGCCAACTGAGCTACCCGGGAACTCCACCCGACCCCGTCTCAACTTTTCCCGGAACAATTTTTCCCTTGAAATTATTCAAATCTGCTTTACAGGGAGCTTTACCTGAAAGACTAGATTTGCATAATATATACGTCACTGTGTACGTTAACAGAAAACCACAATTCCAAGTCACACAGAGATTGTGTGCACTGATGTAGGCCTCTGGCGTTTCGTCAGCCCACGCGAGTTGTGTGGATATAAAGGAAAAGTTGAGACGGTGTCGGGTGGAGTTCCCGGGTAGCTCAGTGGTAGAGCGCTGGTACATTCAACCAGAGGTCCCGGGATCCATACCTGGCACCGGAACAATTTTTCCCTTGAAATTATTCAATGTTACATTTGTTCGTAACATATTTCTGCACACTTAAAGGACAAAACTAAAATCCTTCCAATCATTTTTCATCATAATACACTGCTCTCTTAAATTGACTGAGCATGTTGGAAATTAAATCAATGGCTTTCCCAAAACACGCTGTGAAATGTTTAATATAAAATAATTCTTAAGTCGAAAAGGAAGCAAAAACGAGGAAAACTGTATTAAACTTTTTTATTTGAAATATCTCAAAGAATAACTCCTGAAATTAATGATATTACTTACTGTTCACTCTATATGTGTCAGAAGAAGAACAAATGTTTGCATACTTATTGAGTCGGATTAGTGAAATATGTTACTGATCAATGATGTATGCAATGGAGTGGGAAAGGAACTGGTCACCCTACCCCAAATATATTTTTAGTAGGTTATTTTACGACGCTTTATCAACATCTTAGGTTATTTAGCGTCTGAATGAGATGAAGGTGATAATGCCGGTGAAATGAGTCCGGGGTCCAGCACCGAAAGTTACCCAGCATTTGCTCATATCGAAAAATCGAAGGAGAATTGGGAGGAAAATTTAAAAGGTACGCAAAACGCGTCCTTGCAAGGGGTTGGGGCTGTACAAAACTAAATATGTGAGCTCCAAGCCTGTTGGCCACTAGTCTCACTCCGGGTTACGCTGCTCCTCTGAAGGAGCTCTAGAAAATTTTGAAGGGGAAGCCGAAATTGGACGTAACCTCTTAGGTACCACATACGCGAGGGGGCTGAGATTGATCAAGTGATCACGGAACGGGCGAGGAGGAGTTGGCTGGTGTTTGCCGTTAGAATGGCAAGACGCCGTCATCTGTTGTTCGATGACAAAGCATGTGAAGGCCGTCGGAAGAAGCGCCGTGTAATCTAATCTGCAATTTGAGAGGTCCCTGTCCTTTCAATTTGCGACTTATTGAGTGACCTCGTATATTTAATAGACTACTTATATTATCTGAACTAGGGCATACATCGTTTATAATAAGGGTGGAATATATATGGGGAAGGGCATATAGGTCCGTGGTCCATTTCTTATAGGGCTCATCCCGACATTTGTCTTACGCCTGAGGAAAACCACGGAATACCTTAGAGCATTTGCTCATATTGGGCATGGATAAATATATAGGAAACGAAACTCCTGTCAGCACCATCTGGCGGCGGGGGCTGAAATAAGATGATCAGCGCCCGACGTCGTAGGTGGTGAACATTAGAACTACGTGTTGAGTACATTACCCAGAGTTCTCTATTTATCCGTTCGAGATATTGCTCGAAGAGACAAGATGGCAGACAGAAACTTGCTAATAAGTGAACATAAAGTGATACTATGTGTGTATAAGCAGTGTATGTTAAACAGCGATGTTCTTGCGAGATCGTGCGTATTTGCTTGTTTTCCGCACAAAACCAATACGCGGTAAGTGTGAAATACCACATTCAGTATTCCCAACGTAACACACAACAATTTCCCTCTTCTTACCGCTTAAGAGACATATTCATTTTACTGCTTTAGGCTTTTAACATATTATTTTTAGAGACGTTTAACATAGTAATAATTATAAATTGAAACTTACCACTGCAATTTCACCTAAATTGCACTGTTAATTATTGTTTTTAAATATTTGCAAAAATTAAGTAAACTCTACAACACCACAAAAGTTAATGCATTTGTAATGCAAGTAACATTAAGGAAGCCGTGAAAAAATCAACAAGATTCCAGATGCCGATGTTATTACTGCAATATGTTATATAAATAATATTGTTAAAATATTAAAATGAAAAATAAATCATTACATAACCTTACCGTTTGTTTTAAGTTCGCATTTATAGACTGGGGGAAAGACAGACGTATATCACGGCCTGCTGGAATATAGTAAACACAGAAAATATTTTATAGTAACGATGTTGAAGATAGATATTTTAGTTTCTAAAAGTTGCCGTCATTGAACAGAAACCAAGATGGAGATTTCATTGCAACTAATTAGAAATTCCTCTTTCAGGTATGTAATAAACGATCTCCGCACAAAATAATGTACGATACACGAGCGGTATGTCTGTTTTCATGTTCTCGGAAATTAAAAAAGCTCAACTACGTTTCGCTTTTTTCAATCTTTTCCTCGAACATGAAAACATCAACATACCGCTCTTGTAACGCATATTACTATTATGGACGTTGTAAAAATAGTGTTGTTGAATGTATTGTAAAGTAATAGTAATATAATAAATCGAACTATCTAAGTAGTTCTTGCAGACTTTTCCATTGCGCTGTACAATAAATACCCAAAGAATACAATCCCAATTAGCTAACCTTTGCTTTATTTTTTGTCTCTGTCTGGTTATATTTTAATCGGGTAGTGTAAAATAGATCGTCTCTTTTATCTTCCTGTTGGCTCCGGTAAGAATTTTCAGTAGATGATGCTGTGAGGAATAAAAATGTAAATGTTTTATTTTAAATTGTGTTAGTTTTGAATATCGATGAGGGTGGGAGGGAATATTTGCTGCACAGTTTAACATTTTCGTCACCAGGTGCGCTGCTAAATGCATGGAGTAATTAGTTGCTCTTTTCTCTACCTGGTGCGCTGCTAGATGTAATAACGCCCCTCCTCCCAACAGGTGGCAGCAAGATCAATTTCTACAACAGCGCCTCTGGTATGTGTTACGGGAAACTCAGTAAGTTTCGCATCCTATTATATATCCATCATGTATTGGGTTTAGGGAAAATCCCGGAAAACCTCAACCAGGTAACTTGCCCCGACAGGGAATCGAATACCCCAATATCTCCTGGCTTAGTTGCCCCATGAGTGATACCTTATTGGTGTTACTTATGACTATGAGATTCAACTTTTCGTCTGATAGTTGACTAAACAACAACAGTTCCGAAGTTATTATGAAATATCAGAAAAAATTCACCCAATATTGAAGCTGTTCGTATATTCATCCTCAAAGGAATATTAAATATGACCGTAAGGAAATTATTTACTTTTCTTCCCTTCGCTAGTCCATAATCGATGGAACACTGATGAACCAAATGCAGTAACTTAGTAGCGTTACATTGCCGGTCAGGGACGCTGTAAATAATAAACACTTCAACTGTTGCTATCGATTTTTAACTTCAAGCCGGAGGCACGCCTGCCAAACAATGCTGCGGCCGTAGTTGTACAAATCCATTCACTGCCCGTCCTTCAAGAACAGAGCCGCGCTGGTTAGGCACGTCCCACTGCTTTTATTATAAAATCTGATAACTGAACGTTTTGGAGTACTAGTCCCGAAAAGGAAGTACGCCTTTGTTAAATGATCGTGTGAGTGTGTGGTGAAGATTTCAGATTATTCTGCACGGGAGAGAAAAAGGAGATATTGTGAAATGAAATTGGAGTCAATAAAAATGAGATAATTCTTTAACATACGGTAGTAAAACATTGCATTTCCATTTATTATTATTATTATTATTATTATTATTATTATTATTATTATTATTATTATTGCAAACACCATCATAGTATTCTCGCGCGTTTGATAGCTTCAACATTCCTTCCTAAAGATAGACGAGTTCGTACTAGTGTTAAAGCTCATTCACAATGAAAATTAAACATAACGTAAGCGTTAACTTAAGAATGTAAACGTTTCAGTAAAATCAAGAAGTCATACCATCATTCACGATGGGAACATAAACATAACAGCAAACATACTTGGTAACCATGGAAACATAACAACGACGCCATTTTCTCATATTCTGTCGTATACTTCAGCGCTCCACGATTGTGTTCTGTTTGCAAATCACGTAAGCATAAGCATGAAAGTTTGGAGTTTGCAAACTTTCATGTTAACGTCTAATGGCAATGTTAATGTCAATGTTTATGTGAATCATTGTGAATGATCCCATTTGGTAGCCTGGGCGCAAACTTCTGTGTTTATGTTACGGTTATGTTTAATTTTCATTGTGAATGGGCCTTTAGAGTTAAAAGTTGTAACCTACACAAAGGTGACACATGCTTTCCCGTGTGTTTCACTCCTTCGCAACAATTCAGTACTGTTAGTGTTGCGGATAACATCCCCATTTATAGGGTACCAACTTATTTTTACGTAGAAGTACGTACTTCTTCTAACAAAATATAGTGGATAATTTGGGAATACCATAAAAGTGCACCCCCTCCTTGTTTTTCTTCTTTCCCCATTGTTTTCCTCGTCTTCTCTTCGTTCTTCTCGTCTTCTCCTTCTTTTCCATGTATTTTCCTTGTTCTCCCTGTCTTCCCCTCACCTGCCTGTATTTCTCTTCTTCACCTTGCCGTTCCCCTTTTCTCCTTGTATTTCTATTATTCTTCTTATCATGCCATTGTTCTCCTTGTCCTCCTTGTATTCCCTGTGTTCTTCTTGCATTCCTTTGTCCTCCTTGTATTCCCTGTGTTCTTCTTGCATTCCTTTGTCCTCCTTGTATTCCCTGTGTTCTTCTTGCATTCCTTTGTCCTCCTTGTATTCCCTGTGTTCTTCTTGCATTCCTTTGTCCTCCTTGTATTCCCTGTGTTCTTCTTGCATTCCTTTGTCCTCCTTGTATTCCCTGTGTTCTTCTTGCATTCCTTTGTCCTTTTTGTATTCCCCATATTCTCCTTGTATTCCCTTGTTCTCCTAGTAACCTCTCTTTCTTCTTGTCGTCCCCGTTCCTGCAGATATTCCTATTGGTTTTCCTTATCGTGCCATTATTCTCCTTATTTTTGAGTTCTTATTCTCCTCACATTGTCTTTGTTCTCATATTTCCCCCTTGACCTCCTTATAGCTCCCTTGTCCCCTTGCATTCCCATTGTCCTACTTTTGTCGGCCTAAGTAGCGTAGTCGGTATAGCGCTGGTCCTCTGTGCTCGAGGTTGCGGGTTCGATCCCGGCCCAGGTTGATGGCACTAGAGTGTCGTAGATTAATAATAATAATAATAATAATAATAATAATTTATTTTAGCTGGCAGAGTTAAGGCCGTAAGGCCTTCTCTTCCACTCAACCAGCAAAAGTATATATATATATATATATATATATATGCATGAACTTACAAAGAATTCAACAATTTGATTTAGATGAGAGTTACATGTATACAAGAGTTATTTACGAATTAAACAACAAAATACTATGAACTATTAATTAAACACTGAAATAAACTGTGTAGCAGAATTAAACTAAAATACATAGAATGTTAATGTATTTCAAATAATATTAGATAATAGAAAGAGATTATTATGAGACAATTAAAATACAGCACAATCAGGATGGTGTCTAAAGAAAAAAGCAACAGTGTAGTCAGTGATAGTTTAAATCAGTATGATTGGAGTGAAATGCTACTAAGGTTATCTTTTAAGCTGTTCTTAAAGGTGTTTATTGTCTTGCAGCCCCTAATACTTTGTGGCAAGGAATTCCATTGACGCGAGGTGGATACTGTAAAAGATGAGGAATAACAAGATGTTCTATGAAGAGGTATACTTAGCGTGCCACAGATAAGTGATCTGGTATTTACGTCGTGGTTAGAGTATAGATAAGAGAAACGAGACGAAAGGTAATTTGGTGTTGAGGTGTGCAAAATTGGAAAGAGTAAAGACAAAGAGTGTAAAGTTCTGCGTTCTTTAAGTCGGAGCCACGAAAGACTTGCGAAGGACGGTGCTGGCATGTAAAAGAAATCCTGCGGGACAAAATTCCGGCTCACCGGCGACGTTGATATAACCTCTGCAGTTTCGAGCGTCGTTAAATAATAGTACATTATGCAACGAGCCTATAATGATAGTAATTAAGATTCGAGTATGGATATTTATGAAACGAACGCAAGCGAGTTTCATAATTTTCATACGAGCTTCTTAATTACCATTATAGGCGAGTTTCATACGACTTTTTATGCCCGACCATATTTCTAACTTGAAATTACCGGTATTCAGATGTATACATTTTATTTGTATCTGACAAGATCGGAAGTGACGTTGGTCTAGGTCGTGAATTGTGAGATGTGCGCAGACGCGAAAGTATTGATTTTTTTCCGAGGAAGAATAATGTCATTGACCTTGACGTAGTCCCGTTAAACTTGATAATATTATAATATTATAACCTTGATTATTGAATTCGACATTGAAAAACGAGATGACAAATTGAATTTATTTGAATATTATTTACAATTAACGGTAATTATTATAGTAACAGAACATAACCTTCTGCGACAGTATTGGATTTCCAGCTTCCGTGACTTTTCGCTAATTCTCTTTCGATTGCATATCCGAGAATAATCGATACTTGCGGTTTTACAACGGTACAAAGCTTGGCTGAACACATGTAAGCTGAGTTATCATTGGCTGAACACATGTAAGCTGAGTTATCATTGGCTGAACACATGTAAGCTGAGTTATCATTGGCTGAACACATGTAAGCTGAGTTATCATTGGCTGAACACATGTAAGCTGAGTTATCATTGGCTGAACACATGTAAGCTGAGTTATCATTGGCTGAAGACCTGTACTTTAATGAGTAGGTGTACTTTAACGACATGCATTAAAGGACTGCTATCAGATGTATAATTACTACATTTCGGCATGGTCGAGCATAAAACATAATTTAATTTAATTTTGTCCTACTTCTGTTCTCTTTAATCTCTTTGTATTTTCTTTTTCTCCTTTTATTCTTCTTACCTTCACCTTGTTCTCTTTGTATTACCCTTGTCTTCCTTTTATTGCCCTCGTATTTCTTGTCTTCATCTAATTCTCTTTATATTGCCCTTTTCTCCTTATCTTCCCCTTCTTCTCTTATATCCCCTGTGTCATCGCACTCACACGTAATTCTACGAAAATATATGCAGCATATTAATGCCTTGCACATGTCGATTTATTTCATTATCATTCAAAATGATGCAGCTTTAGTTGCTTACGATTAATAATATTTCACGGGTGGTCGTGTAAAGCGGGTTAAGTCAAATTGTAAGGTATGTAAACTACTCTCCTCTGGTACTGAATAAAACTCCTTTGTCACAAACTATGTAGCACTGTAACTACATCACAGATGGAAGAATAACACAAGAGAAAAGTAATTGTAGATACGATGAAAGAGTAATGGAACGGAGAAAAATTCTCTCCGGCACTGGGATTTGAACCCGGGTTTTCAGCTCTACGCGCTGATGCTTCATCCACTAAGCCACACCGGATACCCATCCCGGCGTCGGACAGAATCGCCTCAGTTTAAGTTCCAACTCTTCCAACTGAGACATTGTGTCCTTCTGAACCAATAACTTATTTGCTAATATCAAAGGCTGATTGTCAATTATTAATAGCATATGCTGATGACGCTTTCGTCCTAATAACAGCTGACAATATAAACTGTATTGAAAACAAAGCCAATGAAACGCTGACTTCCATATCTAAGTGGTGAAAAGACAACAAACTGCAGTTCAACCCTCTTAAGACAAAAGCCTTGCTGATTACAAGGAAAAGAAATTACGACCTACCACACATACAGATGGACACGAAGGATATCGACATAGTAGAGACACTCTTGTATTTAGGCGTCACTCTCGACAAATGAATGTCTTTTAAGGCACATATTGATTCACTAGTCACTAAATCACACCGGCTTCAATCTGCTTTGCATAGGGCCACCAGACCAACCTGGGGTCTTAGTCCTGATATATTGCGAACAATATGTCATGGCGCTAATGGACAGTTCTCTTTAGGTGGGTGAAGGCCCATGTCGGAATAGTAGGGAATGAGATAGCTGACCGTCTTGCCAAACAAGCCTCCATAGAAGATGAAGGGAAATAGCTTATAACAAAATACCGAGAGATACCATAGTAACAGAAGAGAGAGAAAAGACCTTAAGAAAATGGCAAGAGCAGTGGACTATCTCAACTAAGGGCGCAATAACGAAATCATTCTTTCCATCAATTAAAGATAGATTGAAGATAAATTTACCTGTCGGGGCAGAATTTACTTCTATTGTGACAGGTCACGGCTTCACAAGATCGTACCTTCACAGATTCAAGATTATTCCAACTCCAACGTGCCCTTGCAGACTAAAAGAAGAGCAGACAGTCAACCATATAATATTAAGATGTGCCACACTGACAAAAGAAAGAAGAATCCTACGAGCTAGTATAATACGCACAGGTCAAACCTGGCCTCCACCTTTTGATCAGTTCACAACAGCATACCTCAAAAGCTTCAGAAAATTTATAAAATCCATAGAATTTGGCAAAATGTAACAGAATTGAAATTAGAAATAATATTAACAATGATGGTAACCTAAAATATAAGAAGTACTATTAGGCAACACTTGTATCTATAAGAATTTCAAGATCGCAATCAAAATTGTAAATATCTTGTTCTCATAAATTATGTAACTAATTATTGTAATATTTTATGTAAAGCATGTAGTATTACTCCAATGTAATGGAGCATGCTGATATACAAAAAAAAAAATGTCATGGCGCTTTCGAACCATTGATATTATACTGTGTGTCGTCATTTCAAAATATACTTGACAAAAAGTGGATTCAAAATAAATTAATACAAATCCAGCTTGGATTCATTCTACGAATCACGAACGCTTTCAGAACCACATCGACAGACGCAGCCCTAGTGATCGCGGGTATACCACCATTGTTTTTAACAGCCATGGCTAAAGCTGAAATCTCTAGCGTGAAAAGAAATGGGATATTTATAGAACAAGAATCATATCTTGAGGTGGAAAAAGATCACATTTTCAATTAATTGGTCATCCGAAAGATTTTCACCGTGCATCAAATACATGTACAGATCGACATGAATACAACATCTATACTGACGGCTCTCGGTTGCAAAAGGAGAACGACGTCACCTTGGTGGGCTGTGCTTTTGTTACCTACTACAACACTACTGAAGTCCACTCTGCCACGTTCCGCCTGGCGCCCATGTGCTCCGTGTTCCAAGCAGAACTCTTTGCCATCTTGCAAGCAGTGAAATGGAGCATCACCAACGGGATTGACTCATGTTTGCCTTACAAACCATTGACGATAAATACAACTTGCATTCCATAGCAGTCGAAATTAGATCCTTACTACTTAAATTTGAAGGTCGTATTTGCTTAATGTGGGTGCGCGGCCACACAGGTACCGAAAGAGCGGATACGTTTGTAAATTTAATAATCTGATTGGCTATGTATTGTATACTTTTAGTAGAGCCATCGACGTAGCTCAGTCGGCAGACTCGCTGGGCTGCTGTTCCGGAGCTGCGTTCGGGCTTGGGTTGGATCCCCTTTGGACTTTGGTTTCTTCCGAGGTTTTCACAGCCGTGGGACTGAAGCCGGATGGTCTATGGCGAGTCCTTGGCATCAACACCTTTGAGTTGATTACCCCTTTGATTTGATTACCTGGTTGGGTTTTTCCGAGGTTTCCCCATCGAAAAGGCAAATGCCGGGTAATATTTTGGCGAATCCTCGGACCTCATTTCATCTCACTACATCTCGCCAAAATGTAAAAAAATTGTACAACATTGTAAAAATTGTAGAAAATTACTAAATTGTAAAACTATAAAAATTTGTAAAAATTGTAATTGTAATATTGTAAAATGTTGACACATTCCACATCTTAAAGCTTCATTGCTCATGTAAGATCTATGGAATAAAATAAATGAATGAAAATGAATGAATTAGCGAAGCAAGCAGCCTCAACCAACTCAGAATATCAATATTCCACCTGTCCTATTTCATACATCAAGCACACAATTACACTCAAGTGGAATACATACTGGAACTCTAGTGTTAAAGGCTCTGTGACCAAGAAATTATTCTTTCCCAATGTACAAGACAGACTATGTTGCAGTCAGTTCTCAACTGACTTCTTTTACACCCAATTTATGACCGGCCATGGAAAATTCGGTTCCTACTTTGAAAGATTTAGGATCAAAAGTGCAGAAGAATCTCTGTGCATATGCAAAGACAATCAGACTGTTGAACATTTGATTTTTCACTGTACAGTGTTCGAAAGGAAAAGACACTTTTTAAGATATCATATCTCGGATTGCAATCTAAATTACTGCACATCCCTTTACCATTTTCTTAGAAAAAAATGTTGTTACAAACAATTCACAGAGTTTATACACCACATCCACGCAAGACTGTAGCTATTAATTGTATGTAAATTAATGATGATATAAAATCCTAATGCACTATCTAAAACAAGGTGTCTCTCTTTGGGACATAATAATAGTAATAACAACAATAACTATGTTTCTATTATAGATTTTACTATTGTTCAGTATTTGATGACAGTATTTGATAGCTTGTAACCATAAGTAATTTTGTTTTTATTTTTTTTTTACTATCGCAAACCAACTATATAATCATCATCATCATCATCATCATCTCCTTCATGGATTAGATCATTACCGATCTGTCCCGGCTCCAAAGTACAGTTGATCACTCCATCTTTTGGTTGGTCGTCCTCGACTTCTGTGACCTTGAGGCTTATAATTTAGGATCATATGGGGCAGTCTTTCTTCATTCATTCTGCTGACGTGTTCAAACCATTTATTTCTATATTCTTCCATTTTTGTTAGTATGCTATTTGTAGTTCTTTGCGAATATCTTCATTCCTTTTCCTGTCTAAAAGAGTATATCCTGCAACATATCGAAGAAATCTCATTTCTGCTGCTTCCACTCTTCTTATCATGCTTTTATTAAGGGTCCAGCATTCCGAGCCATACATCAATACAGGCAAAGCTAAAACGTTATAAAACTTGAGTAGAGTTTCTCTTCTGGTTTTCCTTCCTAGTGTTCTCTTAATTGTACCACAAATATGTTGGAACAGATTTAATTTTCTGTTAATATCCTTTGTCCTATCATTTCCTAGGAAGACCCCTAAATAGTTAAAATCAGTTACCTGTTCTATTAAAATATTGTTCATACTATTTTGGCTCTTACTATATTCTTCCCATGGAACGCCATTACTTTGGTTTTACTTGGCGATATCTGTAGGTTATATTCAGCAGCAACTCTTTCTAATTGAAAAATGGCTCTCTGCAAGCTGTCCTCGTCAGTTGCTATCTCTGCCTGATCATCTGCAAAGAGGAGTGTATGTAATTTTCTATTATCTACTCTAAACTTTTCTGATAAAATATATTGCCATTCCTTATGACATCATCAATATAAAGGTTAAACAGAGCGGGTGCTAAAGGGCACCTTGTCTCACACCTTGATTTATCTCTATATTGTTAGTCGACTGTCTGTTTCCATTTTTTATTTTTATCACTGTTCCAGCGTACAGGCTTTGAATTGCTCTTATTATGTGACTTGGAAAGCCTCGTTGGTTCATTATATGCCATATTATATTTCTTTTTACTTTATAAAAGGCAGACGACGTTCAATTGTATATTTCAGCCCGTCCCGACGCACTAAACGATAGCATTAATAGTCTGAATGAAGATCTTGATTCCATCTCTTCCTGGTCTCAACAATTTGGGCTTAACCTAAACGCATGTAAATCACAGGCTATTCTGTTCGCGAACCGTAGATTAATTCCTGAAGTCAACGACCTGAATATTCCACCTGTGAAACTGAATAAAACAATCATCCCGTTTAGCTCTACCGTAAAAATCTCGGAGTACATTTCGAATCTAATCTAAATTGGGATACGCATATTAAATATACATGTAAGAAGGCATTCTCTATTCTCCATTCACTAAAAAGATTGTATCATTATCCATCTAAATTAAAACAGACGCTGGTACAGACACTCATTCTACCTCACTTCGATTATTGCGACGTTTTGTTCAGTGATCTCAGGATCGATTCCGCTCAGAAACTACAGCGTGTTCATAACGCGTGCGTCCGCTTCATTTGTAATGTTCGATACTATGATCATATCTCACCTTCTTTCAAGAAGTTATCATGGCTTAGGTTACATGAGAGGAGAAATCTGCACTCACTTTCTCTCTTATATCGAATTATGCACTCTTCATCCCCCTATTATTTATTCGCTCGATTTCATACTCCCTCTCGCTATCATAATATTAATACTGATCACAACGCGATAACACGCTAGAAATTCCACTTCACGCATCGTCTCTGTATTCCTCATCCTTCACAGTTGCTACCTCTCGTCACTGGAACTCTCTGCCGCCTGAAGTCAAGGGCTGCTGAACATTGAATTCTTTCAAATCCAAGTTAGAAAATTATCTTATGACGAGTTGCCAAACTAACTTACTATTATGACAAGTGTTGTATTGCATGTTTCCACGTATTCACATTTTTTTATGTTCTAATGATATTCAACTTATTTTATATTTTTGTTTTCATATTTTCCGATAATGTTATATCTCTAATGTGATAAGTTGAGCTATATATAATCTTAATTTTCCTTATTGTGTGTACTTAGAAATATTGTATTCACTGTATACTTTGTACTGCACTATTTTATTACTACTATTAGTATTATTATTATTATTATTATTATTATTATCATCATTATTACTATTCTTCTTTATTATTATTATTATTATTATTATTATTATTATTATGAATAATTGTCTTTTTTGTATGCCTCATTTATTTTGACGTGCTGTTCACATATTATTATGCTTTTTTCTTTCTTTCTGTATGTTATATATTATGTCTGATTTCTTCTTATTTGTTGTTTATTTTTTATTATTATTATTATCTTATTCAGTTTTGTGTAAAATTGTAGTGTAATTTGTTAATTTGTAGTGTTTTTGTAACGCAGTCTTTACTCCTGGTTGAGTGTTAGAGAAGGCCGTATGGCCTTAACTCTGCCAGGTTAAATAAATCATTATTATTATTATTATTATTATTATTATTATTATTATTATTATTATTAACATAATCTATAAATGCTATAAAAATTGGCACATTATATTCCTTTCTTTTCTCAAGCAATTGCATTATTGTAAAAATACAGTCACAACAAGATCTGCCTTTTCTGAACCCATGCTGTTGTTCCAAGAGAAATGTTTCCATTATATTATTAATTCTATTTCTCAAAATTTTTGCATATATCTTGCAGCATGAGTTCAGCAAACTGATTCCCTGTAGTTGTTGCAGTCTCCTTTATTTCCTTTCTTAAACAATGGGATAACAATTGATTCTTTCCATTCCTCTGGGATACTTCCTATTTTCCAGCACTGGTTAAGAAAGTCTAATATTCTTTTATGCATAGATGGTGAACCATATTTTATTAGTTCTATATTTAATGTGTCTGTTCCTGGCGCTTTTTTGTTCTTAAAACTCTCTAATGATTCTTTGAATTCTTCTTCTGTAATAGGATCAACATTCGGATCACTATTCATTAAAGAGAATGGTTCCTGTCTTTTTCTTATCCACAGTTCTTTATAAAACGTTTCCCATGCTTTTATATCTATGGGATTAATTCTAATTTGATCTTTCACTTCCTTATTTAGATATGTCATGGCTTTATACGCTATATCTTGTCTTCCATGTACATCATCTTCTAAATGTGATATATATCGGTGCCACCATTGTGTATTTATTTTTCTAGTTTATATAATAGGTGTTTTATTTGTAACTAAGCCAATTCTGTGCATTATCTCATTACTATTGCTTAAAATTATGTATAAAATCACAAATTAATGTAATAATCTTGCAATTTCTCTACACCTTCGATTATAATTTCTAATTTTATTTCATTTTGTTTTAACTGAAAGTAATTATTGCATAACATATTTTGTATTTTATTTCAATGTACCGAAGTATATGATATTTCCAGATATTCTAATCATACGATGGAAGAGTAATGGAACGGAGAAAAATTCTCTCCGGCGCTCCGTTCCATTACTCTTCCATCGTATGATGACGCAGAATATCTGCATGGAAATATCATATGTACTTCGGTACATTGAAATAATATATGATATGCGTAAATCACGAAGTGATTTAAGACGGCGCTTATTCCGTCGGATCCCGGCCAACTAGTCACTCATAACGAGTGCACCTGAGCACATGTGTGGACTTCGGTCCGATGTTCATAGACATCTATGACGTAGTGCAAAGGGCGGCCACTAGAGGGAACCCAAGAGTTGGAACTCAATCAGAGACGATTCTGTTCGGCGTCGGGGTTGTATCCGTTGTGGCTTAGTGGATAAAGCATCAGCACGTAAAGCTGAAAACCCGGGTTCAAATCCCGGCGCCGGAGAGAATTTTTCTCCGTTCCATTACTCTTCCATCGTATATTTTGTATTGTTTACTGTCTCTTAATTAGTGTATTTATATTGTAACTATGACTCAGACCTACTATTAATTCTTTAAAATTGTGTATTATCTCTACATAATGTATTTCACATGTAACAAACTACGACCCTAATATACCAAAGGTAAAATAGGGTTTCAATATTTGGATAACAATAATAATAATATCAAAGGCTCGTGGAGTAGAAAACTACAGCTCCATACTCACAAGAAGTTTTACTCGCAAGTTGTAGATCATGGCTCCACACGTTTGTGGTAGAGGTCCCAGGTCGTTAAGGGTAACGGTGCGGCCGATTAAATGCCTGATTAATAATACGTCCACCTGCTTCAGGCGGTCGGTTAATGATGCTAAGTACTGCATAAAGACGGAACACAGCTGCGGTACATTTTATCTTCTGCATTAACAACACTAATGTCCGGACGGAAGACGATTCGGAGTGGAAGGATGTGGCGCGCAATTAAAATAATAAACGACAGATACGCTGCCGGAAGGAAGAAATGAGAGACAATGGCTGTCAAGAAGATAAAGCATTCAATTTGCATATACACTGTGACAGTGTGAACAAACAAAATCGTACCTTTCTAAGAGGAAATGCACGAAAAGAATCCCTGGATCACACGCTTTGTTGCTTATGCAGATAAGTAAAATTAATTCGTGATGGGAATGTAATCCTATTAAACAAATGAACCCCTTCTCGTCGAAGATATTGCACGTTGTAAATACTTTATTAAAATCGCTCCGCTCAAGCTAAACAGGCCTTTGATATTCCTCCTTGATTCCTGCACCGCCAAGAAAGGTCAGTTTTTTTATGATAAGGTTATTGTGTCTTCCACTTCAGCATGAAAAAAATCACTAAATTTCCCTCTAAAATTAAGAAGTTCTATCTATCTATCTATCTGTCTGTCTGTCTGTCTGTCTGTCTGTCTGTCTGTCTGTCTGTCTGTCTGTCTGTCTGTCTGTCTGTCTGTCTGTCTGTCTGTCTGTCTGTCTGTCTGTCTGTCTGTCTGTCTGTCTGTCTGTCTGTCTATCTATCTATCTATCTATCTATCTATCTATCTATCTATCTATCTATCTATCTATCTATCTATCTATCTATCTATCTATCTATCTACCTACCTATCTATCTACCTACCTAATCTATCTATAAGATAAGGTTATTGTGTCTTCCACTTCAGCATGAAAAAAAATCACTAAATTTCCCTCTAAAATTAAGAAGTTCTATCTATCTGTCTATCTGTCTGTCTGTCTGTCTGTCTGTCTATCTATCCGTCTGTCCGTCTATCCGTCTGTCTGTCTGTCTATCTATTTATTTATTTATCTATTTATGTCCATAACAGGACAAAGCCCCAATTACAATAGACAGTACAGATAAAAAAACATAGAATTGCATATAACACGAAAAAGGAGGTAAAACAGATACAAGTGTAATTACAAATTAAAAAAAAGGTAAGGAAAAAAACAAATAGATACCAACTAAATAAAAACGACAGATACAGATATAAATGAAAAAAACCAAATACAAACAAATCAAAAAGAGCCAAGTACAGACATCACAGCCAAAAACGTAAAATTTAGGCGTAGCTATAATTGGCAAATTGCAGAGCAAATACAACACCATGTTAATAAATTCAATATACAGAACTACACAGCAGGCCCAATAGGCTCAATTAATTCATTAAAAAAACTCGCCAAATAGAACATGTGTTTAATGTAATGCTTTACATAACTTTTTCTTGTACATATTGTACGATAACGAATAATCTAAATCCTGTTTATTTGATAGATAATTTTAAGTTAGAAGCATTAATAAAAGTGGAGACATTTTATGAGATTGTGTTTTTGTTGTCTGTAAATAAAAGAGAGATCGCTTTCTCAAATTTGATTTACCAATATTGAAACTAATTAGCTGTAGAAGATCAGGGTTGTCTATTAAGCCATTTATGGTTTTGAACAAATACATTTGTTGTGCTCTTACCCTGCGACTACTGAGAGATGGTGCATTAAATTCAACCAGCATGGATTCATAAGATTGGAATATGTTGTAAAATGAATGTTTTTTCATATATAGCAGTTTTAAGAATTTAGCAATTAGGAGTAAAGAGGAAAATTCTATAAGGCATTATATACAAGGTAAGTAATGTCTTTTATTTCAAGCGGTTATTCTTTGAGATATTTCAATTTCGAACGGTTTTTTTTTAGATAAAAATTGTTTTATACAAAATATTTCATAGTGTGTTTTGGAAAGTCATTGATTTAATTCCCAGTAGCCTCAGTCAATTTAAGAGAGTAGAGTATTATGATAATAAATTATTGGAAGAATTTTAGTTTAGTTCTTTAAGGGGTTGGTACAGCTTCCAGTAGTAAAATTTCTGGAAAATATTCAACATTTTTTCCCTCCATTACTGTATCTTGTACAATAATGAAAACTGTTAAGTGTAAAACACTGTCCTGCTATATGAAAAAAATATTTTTACGATTAAATTTTTTTTTTTCAAATTTCAAAATGGTGGCAGTTCAGTGTGCAGTGATGAAGCATTTCCCTCATAACTCATAAATCTGTTAACTTTTTCATGTTCTCTCTCTTTTAATTTATTGCTGAAACTCATATTTACAATATCATGATCTTTCAACTACATTCCTTAATAAATATTATTTTTATTTTGTGTTAGAAAAAAATACTGATATTTGACCATTTTCTAAATTAATTTATTTTTCATCCGACAATCTATCAAAGGTAGAGAAGTCATCTTGCATCATATTGTAGATATAACATGTATAAATACACACAAAAATTTCATCACAGAATGTTGTACAGTTTTTTAGTTATGTGGTAAACGCTTCATCACTGCACAGTGAACTGAATTTTCCTATTTTCCAAAATCCATCTGTCGTCAGTTTTGAGAACTAATTGCATTTCAGAATAAAACAAAACACACATTACAATAAACAGTAGGCTATTACATGAAGGCCATGACCTGCAGGATTGCTGACATATTTAGAGTTCAAATTCAATTGGTTATTAAAAACTTCAAGACTTACTAAAAATAATTTACAGGTCTGATTCTGCGGTGTGTAATTTTCTGAGTACAGCTGTGTATTGGACATTAAAATCTACAAAACTTGAGGTGCTTTGATGACATTATTACCATTAGAAATGAAATATTATTATAGTTAATGCTATGATGTAAAAAACTACAAAACTTGCGTAAGATAATAATATTGTTATTAAAAATCAAATATTTTTATAGATATTAATCAAGTGGGGTTGAGTCTTTTTCATATATTTAATGGCGGTGTGGTGTAGATATTTATATGCGTCATTCTCTTCAGTATTGGCTCGAGAGAGCGCTAAAATTACAGTTCCTAAGGAAAGACCAAAAGGTATTACTTACTGATGAAATAAGAGGCCTACAAAATTCTGTATTCTCCCGATCATTTCAGCAAGATCTCTTATCAAGATAAAATAATTTTACCCTTTACATTTCAAGCTGTACATGCAGCAGCTATACCAAGATGCTATGTCTATTGTTCGAAAGCATAGCAAACCTGACTTTTTTAAACTTCCACTTACAATCCACTATGACCTGAAATAGCTATTGCTTTACTCCCACATGAAAAAACCACTGATCGTCCTGACATTGTTACTTGCGTTTTCACGTTGAAACTCAAAAACTGAAGGTGGATAGGTTGAAGAAAAGGTATTTGGCATAAAAAAACATTCAGAGGGAGTATGTTTCATTATTATGGAAGCAAATAACTTTCAAAATATCTGGTATTTTTCACTGAAAATTAATCTGAAAAATTTTTATTTGAACGTGTGATGAACTTAGTTTGCAGCATTTGCTGCACAAGCCACTAGTATATATTAGATTAGATTAGATTAGATTAGATTAGATTAGATTAGATTAGATTAGATTAGATTAGAATAGATTAGATTAGATTACCCAGAGAGGCAGACAGACAAACAAACAGAGAAATTAGATAATATTAAAAAGATAGACACAAATTAGATTAGATTAAATGGGCGTACAGACAGATAGACAGGAAAGGGAGTTCTCCGTTCGCAGTCGAGTGCTGGTAAGTAAATTGAACATTTTTGCAGTCTGTATAGACTTGGGAACTCTACAAATTACGTTCAGTTCTCACTCAGACTCGATTGCAAGAAGTTACCTCGCAATCTAATTTCTCAGATATATTTTGCACGCTATTACAGAACAAATGAGCATGCAAATGAAACGTAAAACCTTTCTGAGCAGAGGTTCGCCGCAAGATGCTTGTTCCCGGCACGTAGATGTTAATTCTCTCTGTAAAGTGAAACAAGGTACAATGGAAGTGAGAGTCTGTCGTCTAGCGTCTCATGAGTTCCCTGGGGGGGGGGGCGCTCCTCTTATTGATTCAACGTAACGAGTTCACTCGACTAATTAAACAGCGAAGAGAGCGCGTCGCATTACGCGTCTTCTTCAGCATCATTTTCAAATAATAATAGAAACGTGACAGACAGTGCAGTACTGGCTATGTACGGGCTATTCCATATGAAATCGATCAGTAAAAAACCTCGCATTTTTTTAATACTCTAATTTTTTCCCTATTTATACGAGGTACTGATGAGGGTGCATTTTCAAAAATATACTATCGAAAGTCAAACGGTTTTCGTACTATTGAGCGACAAATTTAGCGTATTTTAGGCCCGATTATATAAAACTCCCTGACTAAAGATTAACTTTTATCGAAGATCGAAAAGTCAACCGAGTTCAGACACTTCTTCTATTGTATAAAACTTTTCTGCGATCAAATCACCTTGGTTCAAATGCAATCTAAGTTCACGTGAAAAGGATTTGGCAACATCGCATAAACAGGTGAAATACGTGATGCGCGGACCATGTTGTACAGGTTTGTTCAGTGTTACCAATCTAGCGACTTTAACTCTTTTTCAACAACAATTTCTTTTAACTTTTATATTGCTTAAATAGGGATTTAATGACCTTTTTAGCACCCCATAGTGACAAAATTTAATTTTTTTTTTTTTTGATAATGAGAAATCTAGCGACTTTACAACTACTTTTTGGCGACTTTCCGTACATTCTGTTGGAGAAACTGTTTTTTGTGCAATGTAAATAATGGCGGACAATAAGAAGAAGGTTGACTATTCTCCGAGTTGTTATCATGTTATGGTGTTTGATACTGCTAAACATAATAAAGCTTTATAAAACGACAATTTTCGTTTAGTAATACAGTTAATTGAACATTTATGAATGTACCTATCATATCCATTAATAATTAATGGTTGTTATAAACATAATATAATTATAGGTTATGTTATTTGATACTGCTGAACACGATAGAGCCTTATAAAATATAAGAATGTTTGTGTATTAAGGCAAGAAATTGAAAGAAATATATATAAATGTACCTAACATATCTATTAATATTAATAATAATGGATATTTTATTTGCACAATCTGTCACTCGTATATTTCAAACAGAAAATAATTAACTGAACTTGGATCATCTAACTTAATCGGAGAAATTTTTTCCGTCAAAGTTAACTTTAGTTTCAGACAAATTAATCTCAGATTAGACTTTATACAACACAAAATTCCAAGTTCAGCTGAAACAAGGACCAATTTAACCTCGATCTAAGATTAAATGGTTTATACAATCGGCCCTTAGAAAAACAAGCATCTTTCAGCGCTCAGAACTCTGGAACCATTTACTGCAGAACATTGAACGAGAGCTCATTTTGAAGCTGACATTTGGTAGGTTATGTTAAGAAGTAATCCTTATTTTTATTATACACAGAGAGACAGATAATCTGATTTTATTTACTTTTAGGCTTTTGCCCATTTTTTAAAATGTAAAAATATTGAGAAAAAAACCTTGCATTATTAAGAGGGATTCGGCATTGTTTGCTTAGTGGCTCGGCAATAAGTTTCGAGGGTATTAAATAAATTATTTTCACACGCCTACACTTGAACGGCGCAGTACCTCACGCACTGGCCGAGAGCTGAAGATAAGCGAGCGTTGGGCGTCATTTTACTTCTGTGTTTATGAAAACTTGTGATAAAGCTAGCCAGTCAGACGAAACATCACGTGTTTGTCTCCTGGCCTTCTTGTCTCGGCTAGCTCCCGTACAGCTGGTTATTTATTTTATTTTTATTTGATATTTTCAATACTCTCTTATCAACATACCACCAGTAAAAAATATATGTTTACTTGTACTTTCAATGCGGAATCTAATCATATATTTTAAAAATATTTTTTCGTGGGCAAAGGCGTTTTAATGAACAAAAATCTAAATTTCTCCATTTCCATAAAAAATAAGAAAAACGGTTTACATGTCAATATAAACTTTAATTTCTCAGCATCAAAATAAACCATGATTTTGATCATTGGGTGAAAGGGTTTCGGAGCCACAACAGTTTAAGTTGCTAATTTTATGAAAATACGATAAATTTAAATATTTTTAATTTAAACACTATGAAGTTCTGATGCCACAAACTTTGCACAAAGCATTGTATCACAGTTCTCTACGTACAAAAAAAGTTTCATTGTATTTAAAAATTGCAAAGGTCAATTTTCTCTATATTTCGGTCGATTTGAGATGGAATAGCCCGTACGGATCTTAAACTAATCACTCGAAAGAATTTATGTAAGTAAAAAAAAAAAAAAAACTAAAAATCCAATTATAACTAACCAGGGGATGAGACAAAAGTGTCCCCTCTAAAACCACGGCATGGCGCGTCCTCAGGTTGCGAATAGAGGAGACGGCCTCCAGATATGGAGGGTAGCTGCGAATATATTGAATAAGCAGTCGTGGACAGCCGATAAGGCGTGGTCCTCTAGTTTGGGGGTTGGGCGAAGGCCTAACAACCGTAAAAAGCAGCTTGTTAAGAAACCAAAAAGTACCTTTGGTGAGGCCGAGACGTAGATGGGAGGATAATATTAAAATGGATTTGAGGGAGGTGGGATATGATGGTAGAGACTGGATTAATCTTGCTCAGGATAGGGACTAATGGCGGGCTTATGTGAGGGCGGCAATGAACCTCCGGATTCCTTAAAAGCCATAAGTAAGTAAGTAATAATGAAACCATTATAAATGTAACAGAGAAATTTAAATACACACCTGCCTACACATAACAATACATTACACTTCTTGTAATTTGCAGACGACCAGATTTTATTTGCAGGAGATGAAGAAGGTATGGCTTACATGTTGAATAAACTAACGGAAGAAAATATAATATTACTTTACAAAATTAATATATTATGTAATGGGAAATGAACTACTCACTGAAAAGGGAAAATCACAAAGTGTGAGGTCCACACCTGTGGAGTAACGGTCAGCGCGTCTGGCCGCGAAACCAGGTGACCCGAATTTGAATCCCGGTCGGGGTAAGTTACCTGGTTGAGGTTTTCCGGGGTTTTCCCTCAACCCAATACGAGCAAATCCTGGGTAACTTTCGGTGCTGGATCCCGGACTCATTTCACCGGCATTATCACCTACATTTCATTCAGACACTAAATAACCTAGATGTTAATATAGCGTCGTAAAATAACCCAATAAAAAAAGAGAAAGTGTGAGTCTTTTAAATATTTAGTGTCAGTTATTAGAAAAACAGGAACATGTGAAAGATATATACAAACAAAAATTGATTTGGAAAAAAAATGCTACCAGATGGGAGGAGTGATAGTAAGAGAAAGAAGAATAAGGCGCATAAGATTTGTTGATGATATGACGTTGTCAGCAAAGGAGGAGATGATACTAGGGGATATGCTACTGAAGCTAAATGACAGCTGTGAGCAGTATGGGATGAAGATAAATGCTAACAAGACGAAGACCTCTAAATGAGGCAGTAGAGCAAGTGGACAGCTTCAGATACTCGGAGTGTACTATAAGCAGTAACACGAGCTGCTGCCAGGGAGTCAAAAGGACAGCAATAGCCAAGGAAGCTTTTAAAAGGAAAGGACATCTTCTACGCAAAAGAGCTAAGGAAGAGACTAGTGAAATGCTTTTGTGAGTAGAACAGGTTCAAAGGCATATGATACTATATATTTAATTATTTACCTGCATATATTTATACATTTACGGTCCTTACTAATAAAAACTCTATAAAGAACTGTCTCATAATACAATGAGTAGCTCGTTTAAGTCGTGCTTACTAATAATCACTACATACGTCGTGTTTAAGTGTACACAGGTCATTATAGTCCATTACTTCATATCGAAATCTGAACATCTGGTTCAATAAGCGCTCTAGTATGGCATCGATAGTAAACTATATTACCGTATATATTTTGGTCAAAGAGTATCTTTAATTATTCTATCTTTGGTTTGTTCTTCTTTTAGGCAACCATTATTGACAGTCGATAAAGGGGCGGCATTTTTCCTCTATACAAAAACAAGGGGTTTCGTGTATAAACTACTGCAAAGCAATTCCCATTGTATAGTTAAAATCCATCGCTTCTGCAATTAGTAAAGTTTTCTGTCTCAACTCTGCAGAAGTCTAGCAAAAACTATACATTGTTTATCAGTAAGACTATTATTGTGTAGCATCTTATAAATAAACCGGAAAATAGATGGTTTTAAGCATTAGCAACATACTAAGAAAGCCCGTTTGATGCCCAAGTGCGTAACAATAGCTATGTGCAACTTGTGCCTCGAACCCTGACCTGTATGACGGCTATGGCAGCTGCGTCCTTCATTGCAACACAGGTGCCATGTTTATTTATATACGTGCGTTTGTTACCAATGATGAAAACATCTGAGAAGTGTCATGCGAGCTGTTTCCGTGGAGAAAGTGTGTACCTGGCTGGGAACATCACAACCGAAGGCTCACAAGCGATGCAGGTCTAGACGCTAACTCTTAATTCAAAGATATTTATCAGTCACAGATTCCTACCGTTCTCTGAAATCACATATCATAAGATTTCCAACATAACGACAGAAGTCAAAATATTCCGAGTAAATCCAACCTCAATAAATATAAGTAGGTCTATATATTAAATTTTACAGAAGTCAGCGGCAATCGGACTATTGTAACATTTCGCATTGTTGCTTAAGAAATCCCGCCAATTTCGCTTACAGATATTAGCTGCATTGTTGCAAATGAGCATACTGCAGGCCTAATTTTTGTAGTTGAAAATTGGATAAACTGTGCGGCTTATATTCGGGTCAATACGGTATCTACTCAGCGATGTATGCAATGGAGGGGGAAAGGAACTGGCTACCCTACCCCCCATTATCTTCTGGCCTACTTGCCTCATGAGTGATGACTTGTTGGTGTCACTTGTGGGATCCAGACCTGTTTTCGGACAGTTGACTAAACAATAACAGTGATATTCTGACTCCAACCATGAGAAAGTCTCCAGGGAATGAAACGAAGCGGGGTGATGCTGTAAATGAATGTTGATGTCATGAGATGTCATAAGATCTATTGGCTATCTTTCAAAGCACAAACCATAACACTGATATACACATTTTTACACTACCCTAGTTACAAAATTAGATCACTGTTAATATCCTGGGGCCGTATTCATAGACATTCTTAGCGCGGGCTTCCGGTGGATGATCAGCGAACTAACGTTTTTCGTATTCATAAACCAATGTTAGCGATATGGTATGATATGAATCCTGTACAAGTAATCAGTCGATAGCCGGGGCTAGTTTAGCACGCTCGTAGCGCGGGCTAGAGAAATGTCTATGCATAGCACCCTTGGTCTTTTAATCCCTCCATACAGGAAATAACATATGCAGGAGAGCGCATGATTTTTAAACTGACGTTATAACTCTAATATTATCCATCTACTTCGCTCCAATAGATGACGCAATAGTAAGCACATTCCTTTCACGGTTTATCTCCTGGTTGGAGAACAGTACTGCTATTGCTACTCATATTGACGAGTGAGTGAGTGAGTGAGTGAGTGAGTGAGTGAGAAACATTAAAAGGGTAAGCGAAAACGTGTCCTTGCAAGGGATTTTGGGGCTGAGGGAAAAATTGAATATGTGAACTCCAAGCCTGTTGACCACTTGTCTCACTCCGAATTTCGCCATTCCACTGAAGTAATTTTAGAGAATTCTGAAGGGGAAAATCTACTAGTGCAGCTGTTGCTACGCAACCTCGGATCTGCAGGCAAACGCACTGATATGCAATACTACAGCGCTGCTCTCACTCGCTGAAGTGGAATCGTACTGTCAGTTCATCAAATTTAGATGACATTTTATACCACACAGCCGACAACTCCCTTCTCCTTCAATGTGTCAACACTGTACTATTCGCTACCACCACAGTCTACTATATACAATCACGAAGATTGGGATGATTTTTGCATTTCTCGCGATAGTTGCTAGCCGCTTGGAGCGCTGTGAGTACTAGGAACAATACACTGTGTCACTGCCATCGTGATCTAATACAGGCCGTAAGGCAGACCATGTGACTCACTTAACCCGATCACGAAGGGCGGCGTTTCAACCATATAAATTAATTGGAAAGCATAAACAGTAACATATGTTTCTCTAAAATGTAGTGTAATTCCAGTAATAAACTTTAAAACAATGATTATGAGACACTTCAGACATAATTCCTTACGAATTAAGGTGTAATATTATTTTTGGTGTGAAAATTACGTTGTTCGTATGTGTAATACCTGCCTTTATTTCGATTAAATATTGCGAAATTCTTGTACATTCATTTATGCACGATTCAATAATTTTCAGTTGCACCGCACGGATATTTAGATATGTTGAAATTATAGGTTATGTTTACTGTACCAGTTGCCGATTTCTGTCTAATTTTAGTGGTCTCCAATGCCCTTCCACTACATATGTATGTTATGTCATATGGAAATTATAGGTTATGTTTACTATATTTAACTTATGTTCCTATATTGGCAATTATACATTATAATTAAACATAATGTCATGTATGACACCCGTCACATTCTATTTGTCTGTATTTTAATACTACAATTGAGTACTGATTATTGTATTTATCTACTACCTAAGAGACGAAGTAACACAATTGTACGTATACTAATTTCATAGGCGTGGTATGGTAAATTTTCTGTCTATAATTAAGAAAGGTAGATGTGCTAAATTAAAATCACAATATAAATTCTTTTTATTAAACCTCAAAATAGCTTCCATTCTAAACTTAAAATGTTGACGCGAACAGATTATGTTAACATGTAAAATTCTCTTCACATTAAAATAACACAGTTTTGTAATTATTTCTGCAACATATTATGCAACAAGAAGTAAACGGAACTTATGGACACATTACACTAAATAAAACTTAGCATGATACGCAATAAAGTTATAATATAATATTTCACTGAGCTACATACACTGAAATAGAAAACCCGAACAAACATTACGGCCTGGTCTAGATCGAAAAGGCATTGACTGTGCCGTATTTCGCATTGTTGTGAAAAGTTGTGTAAACTGTGAAATTTTCGTTATCGGTTGTAATAACTGTAAATGACTAAAATACAATAATTTGAATAATAATATGGGACAAGGAGACGTTTGTAGTACTATAAATATTGTAAGAAAAAGAGGTCAGAGTTAATCCTTCTTCCGAAAGATCCAGGAGGTGAGTTTATAAAAATATATATTTTTATTTAAATTCAAATATACAGAATAAAGAAATATAATTACAAAACAAACAAAGAGAAATACAAATAAAATAATACAAGTTTGTCAATGTTGCAGATATAATATTAAAATAAAAATAATAATATAAAATAAATAAGTAAAATAAAATAGGAACTAAAATATAATTACAGCGGCAATGGAATTATATAATATAATATTAACACTAGAGAAGAATAATATCGCACGTGAAAAGTAGGACTAATATATATTTCAAAATTATAGAATACAAATATAATATAGGTTGATTAATTCATACACATAGGCTATAAATTTATTTAATCAAATTGAAGATATTAACACGTTTCTAATTTTCTTGTTATATGTTAGTGGGTTACATATTAGAAGTTCTGGGTGTAATTTAGTTAAAGCATTGTACAACCGAGGGCCAAAATTAATGCTATGCTTTAGACCAGCAGATGTGAGACATTTAGGTTCTACTAATGTTGAATTAATATTTCGTCTTGTGTCATAATTGTGTGTCTGTAATACAAACTTATTACGATTTTTATGATAAAATTTTAACAGCGTATACTTATAAATTTGTTCAATATTAAATACATTAAATTCAGAATAAATTAATTTAGTTGGATAATCGAAACGTTTCTTCAAACAAATTTTAATTATTCGTTTTTGTAGTAAATTTAACGGACTAAGATTAATTTTTGTACTTCCACCCCAAACAATTATACCATATTGAATGATAGACTGAAAATGGCCAAATAAACATTTCGTAGAACTCTAATGGGTAAGTAGCATCGAAGATTAACGAATTTATAAATTGTTTTACGAAGCCTCTTACAAAGATAAGTAATGTGATGAGGCCATTTTAAATTCTGATCAATAATGATACGGTACCCAGATATTTGACATACGTGGCTTCTTTCAAAGGTGGACATTTACAACTTTTGGGATCTAAACAATTTTAACTGTGTATTATTAGTCTATATTCATCGCTAAATTTTAAATTTTGAACACTGGCAGCTGTTAACGAAAAAGGAACTAAAGTTGATTTAGATATATTTAAAGAAAGGAAGTTGGAATTAAGCCATTTTTTAACAATTTTAGCACCTATATTAGCATTTCTATATGCTTCCTGCCAAGAAAAACCACTGAAAATAACTACTGTATCATCCGCATATGAATATATAGATCCATTAAATTTTTCTAAATTTATATTTAGCAGATCATTAACATATATTAGAAATAAAATAGGTCCCAAAATTGTTCCTTATATAATATATACTTTATGAAAATAATATCTTATAAACCTTATGTATTTCATATTTCAATAGTGGAAGGAAGGTGTTAATTTTTTCAAAAGATTACTATAAAATGTATCGTCTGCTAGGGAAAGAGTCTGTGATGAGGCGATAGTAGCGATCCTGGTGGTTAGCAACTATCTATGGATGCATATTCCAACTGTCTATGTTTGCATATTTAGTAAGTATTGAGCTTCGTGACTGTATATACTAGACTGTGCTACCACTCCAGACCACTCTCTCCACTCGTCTACAAAACTATTTCCTGTTTCGTGTGTTCAACAATTATTGAAATGCAATGTAAAGAAAGCATCATACCTTCACCTTTCTACGTTCTGTTCACCTCAATGGCGTGTACACGAACACCTATGCCTTTTAATTCATGCTCTTTAAACTAAGTGAGAATGAAATTGTAAATTTCTTACACGTCTTCTCCTTAATATAAACCTTAGAATACTAAAAATAGCACTTAATACTTTAAAATTATGGAGGAGAATTGTAAAGGGGTTTTAATTATAGCAACAAGTTCCTTCAATACTGGGAGAGCGAGGTAAAAGTCTGTATTTACATTAGCCACCCACAAATAAGGCTCATTTACACAGATGTGTCCAGATTACAGGGCTGTTGGTATCTAATTATCGGTAATTGTGGCGCGGTCGTGGGTACCTTCCCAGGGAAGTAATGAGGTCGATCCCCGGAACGTTGCACCGAAATACCCAGCCGTGAGACCACCAGCTTGGTAATTAGCCGGTAACAGCAGCAGTGACCATGGCAACCATCTCCCGCGCATTCCGCTTTCTCTCGCGTCGAGCCTTACATACTTCAAAAGACTTTCAGTTTTCCTTAATCTCCCAGGGCAACAGCCTGCATTCCATGCCCACGCAAACAAACAAAAAACAAACACATACTCAAATATCCTGTTGCCCGGGTTAACTCAGCGGACAGAACTACTGATTTCGACCTGAAATGTCGCAAGTTCTCTTTCAGACAAGGTCGTTACCATCACCAGCACAATAATACCACTTACTGACTTACAAATGGCTTTTAAGGAACACGGAGGTTCATTACCTCCCTCAAATAAGCCCGCCATCTGTCCCTATCCTGAGCAAGATTAATCCAGTTCCTACCATCATATCACACCTCGCTCAAATCCATTTTAATATTCTCCTCCTACCTGCGTCTCGGTCTCCCCAAAGGTATTTTTCTTTCAGGTCTTCCAACTAACAGTCTATCCCAGGGCTGGGCACATCACGTGATTCTGAGAAATGAGCGCTGTATGCTTTAAAGTACGGGTCTTGCGAGCGCTGTGACGTATGCATACTGTACGTCATTCAGTGTCGGTGCAGTGGTGACTCTGCAGTATGATGGCGAACTTTGAAGACGGAGCTATGATGGCGAACTTTGAAGATTAAGAAATTCTATCCAACTCATACACTAAAGCATCCTGAATATGACAAATATATTTCCAATTAATACACTTTTAAAATATCATGTATTTTGGTAGAGAGCAGTGGATTAGCAGATATTAAAGTGTTTAATTTGGCATAAAACACTCCAACTGATTAAGAAGTTCAATATCCAACGACATTATTCTTTTCTCTTCCATCCTACAACATGCTACTGAATATGATAAATATGTTGGTAATGAACCATAAAAGAAAACAGAGATTAATACAACTTAAAGAAAATGTTTCTAAAATTATATCACAGTATCTATTTGATATTTACATTGCATTGTAAGTTACTATACATTTAGTAATATATAATTTTAAATTATATCATAGTACAGTATATTAAAGAACATGATATATCATATATCATATTTACACATATATCATGAACTGTAATGTACTATACTATGATATATCATAATATTTGTATAATTTAAAATTACATATTACTAAATGTACTCTAATAACTTATAATGCAATATAAATATCGAATACATACTCTAATATAATGTACCTGACAAACATTTTCTTTAAGTTGTATTAATTATGGTCTTATCATATATATTATATTATATTATATTATATTATATTATATTATATTATATTATATTATATTATATTATATTATATTAACAGGATGACAATAATGCACTTAGTGAATCGGCTATGAGAATTAGCTACAAAATTTGCCACGAAACTGCAAAGGAATTGAAAACATTCAACGAAGGTGAATTCATCAAGCGATGTTTAATTATATTGGCAGATGAACTCTGCCCACAGCAAGTAGGGGAAGTGGAAGCCATACGCCTGTCTCGTAGAACCGTGGTGAGGAGGTTGCAGTATGTGCGTATGGGTTATGTAAATAAGCCTAATGATTTGTGTGTGTGCATAGAGCGAAGTTTATTCCATTAAATTAATAAGAGTGTTATAAATTCTGTACTGTACAATGGATTGATGTAATATCCTTATAAACTATTATGTACTGACAGACTGAATGACTAGGACAACCGTGGCTCTTGTTACATTAATGCAGGGAAGGTAGCTGTAATGCGAGTCCGCCACTGCGTGAGCGTTCTGCTCCGGCTTGGAACTGAAGTGCCTTGCGGAGCGAGAGCAGCTCTGGCCGACTAAACGGAGCCGCTCTCATGCCCGGCCCTGGTCTATACTCATCCGATCTTTTGTTCACTGATTTTAATGTTTTGAAAATTAAACAGATTTATTATATTGCCTTATTAAACTTCATACATAAAAATTGTAATAAATTCAAATTGTATCATCATAAATATGGAACTAAAAGATCCGATTTTATACGACTAGAGGAACCAAAGTGTTTCACAAGCACAGCTCTAAGCCATGGTACCTACTTTGGTCCAAGATTATATAACAAAATAATTGAAAAATACCCAAATTTGGAAAATTTTAGTATCAGAAATTTCAAAAATAGCGTTAGGAATTTAATTGTTAAACAATATATGTTGATTTAATATGTGTATGTATTTGTACGATTTAAATTGTTAAAATTGAAATTGTATTTTTAAAGTTAATTTATTCCTATAATTGTTTTTCTTGACCCACTTTGTGTCAAATAATTATCTTTGTTTGTGTTAAGTATGTGTTTAGATAACTCCCTGAGCACGAGTTTTTACTCCTTCAGGGAAGAATTACGACTGAATTTTTGTACATGTTACTTTACTAACAATAAACAATAGACAATATGCATTTCTGGATTCACCCATACGTGCTACAAGCCCAATTTATCTCAAACGTCTAGATTTACTTACTTACTTACTTACTGGCTTTTAAGGAACCCGGAGGTTCATTGCCGCCCTCACATAAGCCCGCCATTGGTCCCTATCCTGAGCAAGATTAATCCAGTCTCTATCATCATATCCCACCTCCCTCAAATCCATTTTAATATTATCTTCCCATCTACGTCTAGGTCTCCCAAAGGTCATTTTCTCTCCGCCCTCCCAACTAACACCCTATATGCATTTCTGGATTCACCCATACGTGCTACAAGCCCTGCGCATCTCAAACGTCTGGATTTAATGTTCCTAATTATGTCAGGTGAAGAATACAATGCGTGCAGTTCTGTGTTGTGTAACTTTCTCCATTCTCCTGTAACTTCATCTCTCTTTGCCCCAAATATTTTCCTAAGCACCTTATTCTCAAACACTCTTAACCTATGTTCCTCTCTCTCAAAGTGAGAGTCCAAGTTTCACAACCATAAAGAACAACCGGTAATATAACTATTTTATAAATTCTAACTTTCAGATTTTTTGACAGCAGACTGGATGATAAAAGCTTCTCAACCGAATAATAACACGCATTTCCCATATTTATTCTGCGTTTAATTTCTTCCGAGTATCATTTATATTTGTTACTGTTGCTCCCAGGTGTTTTGAATTTTTCCACCTCTTCAAAAGATAAATTTCCAATTTTATATTTCCATTTCGTACAATAATAATAATAATAATAATAATAATAATAATAATAATAATAATAATAATAATAATAATAACTCAGGTGTAACTCCTGTAAAGTTGATTTGAATAATTTCGAGGAAAAATTGTTCCGGGGCCGGGAATCGAACCCGGGACCTTTGGTTTAACGTACCAACGCTCTACCAACTGAGCTATCCGGGAACTCTACCGGACACCGATCCAATTTTCCCCTCTATATCCACAGACCTCAAAGTGGGCTGACAACCGTCAATTCATTTTATATATCAATATGCCTGGTAAATTATTAAATAAGTATATAATAAATTTCAATCTTAAGACATATCAACTTGCAAATGTTTATTTGCTATGTAATAACAATATGAACGTTTTCGCCGTTTAGGGCATCTTCAGATATAACAAAAGACATATAATCTGGACCTATAACAGTAAATTATGCAAATGACAAAGAATAGAAAACAATATATGTAATACATAAGATTCATGAGCTATATGTAAATATGACATAATGCAGGATGAATATAGAGATAACCTTCGAATTTTAAAATTAGACTAGACGAATATTTTATACATATAGCTCATGTTACAATTAAATACACAATGGTTGAAATTTGTCAATGATGTTAAAATTAAAAATGTATAATGATGATAATAAAATATTTTAGAGTAATCATAGCTGAGAATTGTCGTGAGTTACAAGATAGTTTGCGTAGCTGATGTTCGTGTATTTTGTAATTGTTTCATTTAGAGAGATCGTTGGCTTTTGAAATGGATGTTGTTTGACGATTGGTGACTACTCTAATTTGACATCCTATTACGTGTCATCACGTTTATTGAAGTATATAAAATGAAGATGTTATTTGTATGTGCTGGTGTTGGTGTGTCATATTTACATATAGCTCATGAATCTTATGTATTACATATATTGTTTTCTATTCTTTGTCATTTGCATAATTTACTGTTATAGGTCCAGATTACATGTTTTTTTGTTATATCTGAAGATGCCCTAAACGGCGAAAACGTTCATATTGTTATTACATAGCAAATAAACATTTGCAAGTTGATATGTCTTAAAATTGAAATTTATTATATACTTATTTAATGACAACCGTCAAGCAACCAACATTGAGTGCACACTAACTCTGTGTGACTTAAATTGTGGTTTTCTGTTAACGAACAGTGACGTGTATTATGCAAATCAAGCTTTCAGGTATAACTCCCTGTAAAGTTGATTTGAATAATTTCGAGGAAAAATTGTTCACCCACAGATTTTATTACGGTTGGTACCGTTTCACTATTCCCAGTTTCAATTTAATTTTCTCTAAACACATGTCCTCCTCTAGCATCCTGAACTTCCCAACATGGGACTCCATGGCCTTTAGTAGGAACAATATGACCATTTTTACCAGGTGTTCAACTTAAGAAGAGGAGAGGAAAAAAGAAAGTTTTTTTTTTTTTTCAGCCTAAAGAAATCCACTAATTGGTAGTCGTGCATCGAGCAAATGCAGAAACTAACCCACCGCAATTCGTCTGTGTAAAAAATTGTCCCGACTAAAAAGGAAAGCCTCACTACACCCGAAAGTCACCCACCACGCCCATCTAGAATGCGTAATGAGGGAGTCGTACCGCTCTTGCAGGCCACATCAGGGGCCGTTGACTCCTCGGCAGTGTCGCCAATTCAGCGGTTTTCCCGCTAAATCTAGCTTTTTTTGGATAATCATCTCGCGGGTAAAATTATATTATCCCGCTTAGCGGGAATACTAGCGGTTTTTAATCTTTAAAGTTTCTGAAATGAAATTCATATTAGCATTATAAGCGGCTTTCATAATTACGTTTAATTCGTTCAATGTGTGTTCTGTGAAATAATGGATGTGTTAATGTAGTGGTAATGCCATATTATACAGGGACATCATTTTATTTTTACTAACATTTTTAATATTAACCTGGCTATATCTTTGGATTAAAGGTCTAGAACCGGAAACACTGCTTGCTCCCCCTTCCACTACTGGAGTTCGATGACACTGGCGTAAAATACAAACAAATCACTTTACTAGGTATAGGAGGGAAGAAAAGTAGTTCATCCATTTACGTAAACTAGGAAATATCGCAATTTTGAGTTTGATAATTTTCATTAGGTTTTTGTTTAATCAAAATACAGTACAGTATTAACAATGAGTGTTTTTAATCACGAACTGAGCTATCCATTCGGACGTATTAATTATGCAGTGTATATAGTACTGTTACAACACATTAGCGTACAATATAGAGAATGAAGTTAAATTGAAAAATAATCATAATATAGATATTTAAACACATTTTTTAAACTAGAGCCGTTCATTTCGATACAGGCTTCAGTTCTTTTGTGCATATTATCGCACTATAGACTATTGTACCTAATTCCAATTACCAGTTTCGTCCTTCGTACGAGTAACTCATGTTGAAATAATTCTATATCTACTCTATAAAAGAGTACCTTACGTACTGTAAATTCAATCTTCACTTCTGCTCGATCCGAAAAGATCAAATTACTCAGACATGCTATCTACTGTCCGTTCAAGTGGTTTTGTCGCAGGGTCGTAGAAAGGGGGGGGGAAATCACGTGACAGTTAATTACTTAACGAGGCCCTTTTATTCAAGTTATTTTAAACAGTTGTATAATATTACGTAGACGCCTAATACCTAACAGAAATTAATGTTTTCAGAAAAGAGCTAAGACAGCCCAGCTACTAGATTTTACAGAGGGACGAACAGAAGCAGGTGGGGGAAACCGGGATGCGACGTAGGCAAACGGACGACAGTACCTGTGCGAAAATATGATTCAATATTGAAAGCTCTTTCGTCACAGGAAAACGCGAACATATTTCTGGAACGTACTATACTCACTAACTCAGTACGCGGCCTCGGTTCTGGGTGGAGTATGGTCGGAAGTTTATTAGTAGAGGGGGTGGGAGTGAAGTACATTCAAAAACTCAGGTACAATAAAAATTGAAGTAAAAATAAAATGATGTCCCTGTATATGTTACCGTTAAAACCCGAAATCCGTCAAAACCAGTTTCAGCTAGTAAAAACTAGTTTAAGCAAATAAAGATAGAACGTGAGTTTTCGTATAATCTAGAATCAATGTCAGGTTAGGTAGGATTGGTTTGTTTAGGTTTTTGTTTGGTAAAAGCCTAAAAAAAAAAAAAACTATACAAACCAAACCTGACCTGTCATTGATTCTAGATCTTACGAAAATTTGCTTTCTATCCTATCTATATTTTAAAATTACTTTTTACTAGTTGAAACTGATTTTGTGGGATTTTGGGTTTTAACGGTAACATATATAGTGCAATAAGAATTTAAATAGGTTGTGTCTGTGATAAAAGTGTTTAAAATTGCTTTATAGCGCCACATTGAGAATGAAAAAAGTATGCAATATCCGTTACATTGGCTGGTGGATGCTCTATCTTGACCATTATTATTATTATTATTATTATTATTATTATTATTATTATTATTATTATTATTATTATTATTTAATACTATTATTATTATATTACTATAACTATTGGGCGGCCGGGTAGCTCAGTTGGTAGAGCAGCTGGCTACGGACTGGAAGGTCCGGGGTTCGATCCCAGGTGGTGACAGGATTTTTATCGTTGCCAAACTTTCAGAACGGCCCCATGGTTCACTCAGCCTTCTATAAAATTGGTACCGGGTCTTTCCCGGGGTAAGGCATCTTAATCCACACCACCTCATTCTAGTGCCGTGAGGTCATGGAAAGCATGGGGCTCTACCTCCATTCCCCCTATGTGATGGCATGTTACGGGGATACCTTTACCTTTACCTTTTACTATAACTATTATTATTATTATTTATTTATTTATTTATTTATTTATTTATTTATAAATGATATAAGTAAAAGAATAAGTTCTAGCTGCCTTTTATTTGCGGATAATCTCAAAATCTTTCGCAAAATTAATAGTTCGGCTGATTGTCAAATTCTTCAAAATGACATTAATTCAATTTTACAATGGTCTGTTGAAAATGGAATGAAAATTAATCAATCCAAAACTTTTGTTATTTCCTTTTCACGGAAAACTACTCTAAAACAAACTATTCTCTCAGTAATGTCGATTACTAGGACAGATTGTATTAGAGATCTTGGTGTCCTACTTGATTCAAAATTATATTTCCATGATCATGTGCAATATATTTATGCCCATTCGTTAAGAATGCTTGGTCTAAATAATAAACCTATAACTTATTCTTTTTCCACTCTATGTGTTTATTAATTTTATAAAATACGTTGGTTAGATCCAAAATTGAATATAATCTGTTGTATGGAACTCCATTACTTCCACTGACTCTGCTAAATTGGAGAATATCCAAAGAAAATTTATTTCCTTGTGTTCTTATAGATTTTTACAAATTCCGATTATAACTATGAGTCTTAAATGCAAATATTTCAATTGCGGTAGTTCGTTCACCAGACGTCAGGATCTTGATTATTTATTTTTTGTAAAGTCATTAAGGGTGATATTGATTGTGAATCTTTCATAAGCAATATCAGTCTTCATGGTCCTGCTAATGGTTTAAGATTTCATAAAATGTTTCATAATAGGAATCCTAAATCTCTGTCTCCGGTCTGCAGATGTATTAAATATGCTAATTTGCATGGATTGAACTTGGATCCATTTAATGTGTAATATCTTTTGAGTTTTTATGTCATTTTTATTAATGTATGCCATTGTCAAGATATGTATTATACTATTCTTGCCAATTCATATCTTTACAGTATTACTTATATTATTCCAGTCTTCATTTATATGATTTCATTAATTCATTTGTAATACATTTTATTTAATTGTCATTATTTTAATTATCTCACTGAACTAATTTAATAATTATTATTTGTGCTATTTATTTCGTTGCATTTGGTCAATTGAAATGTAGACTATTATATTGTTTGTATTTCATCTCACTGCCATTTTCTATCATTCATTCTCATCATCATTTGTTGTTTTGTTTTGTTTGTATCTTGTGCTAAACTGTAATTGGCCTTTGCTGTTGTTTGCACATAAATAAATAAATAAATAAATAAATAAATAAATAAATAAGTAAGTAACTAAGTAAGTAAGTAACTAAGTAAGGAAATAAGTAAATAAATAAATAAATAATAAGTAAGTAACTAGTAACTTCTGTAAGTAACTAAGTAAGTAAGTAAGATAACAGAAGTAACTAAGTAAGTAAGTAACTGATAAGTAAAGTAAATAAGTAAATAAGTAAAAAATAATGTTTGTCTCTGGAACAAAATGACTCGTATTAACTAAGTAAGTCAATACAATTTAAATTAAGTAACTAAGTAACTAAACGAGTTAAAATAAGTAAATCAAATAAATAAGTAAATAAGTTAAGTAACTGGAAGTAACTAAGTAAGTAAAAATAAGTAAGTAAATAAATAAATACATAAATAAATAAATACATAAATAAATACATAAATAAATAAATACATAAATAAATACATAAATAAATAAATAAATAAATACATACATAAATAAGTACATAAATAAATAAATAAATAAATAAAATAAATAAATAAATATAAATAAATAAATAAAATAAATAAATAAATAAAAATAAATAAATAAATAAATAAATTATATTACTATTATTATTATTATTATTACTATTTTATTATTATTATTATTATTATTATTATTATTATTATTATTATTATTATTATTATTATTATTATTATTGAATAATAAGTATACATTAAATTCTAGAGATGCAAATCAAAGCAGCAGGTATAACTCCTGTAAAGTTAATTTTAATTTCGAGGTTGTTCTGGGGCCGGGTATCGAACCTGATAATCTTTGGTTAAACGTACCCGGCCCCGAACAATTTTTTTAGACCTCGAAATTTTCAAATTAACTTTACAGGGAGTTATACCTGAAAACTTGATTTGCATAATACACGTCACTGTTCGTTAACAAAAACCACAATTTAAGTCACACAGAGTTAGTGTGCACTCAATGTTGGTTGTTCTTGACGGTTGTCAGCCCACTTTGAGTTCTGTGGATATAGAGGGAAAAATTGAATCGGTGTCGGGTAGAGTTCCCGGGTAGCTCAGTTGGTACGTTTAACCAAAGGTCCCGGGTTCGATACCCGGCCCCGGAACAATTTTTCCTGGAAATTATTCAAAATCTAGGGATATTTGCTAGAAAATCGCGGGTTTTCGAAAGTCATCTAGCGGGATTGTACGAACAACTGTTGGCAACACTGCTCCTCGGCCACACGCCCACGGCCTGATTATGAGTCCCCGTGTGGTAAGGCATCTTAATCCGCCACGTCTATCGCCTGAGATTTATCACTTTTATTCACTTTCTCGCTATGTGAGTACAACCAGTTCTGATATGTCTCAATGCAGGGGCGGTGGACGAACGGGTCCACGCTGATCTCTGCATCGCCAGAGGAGGGAATTATACTTTCCTTTCGTACGCACCCACTCACACGGCCAACTAGCCACACAGGATGCAGGTGACCGTGAGTTTCCATAGAACGTTGGTTGTGGGCTACGAAGTAAACTCCACGGAACAAAGCATTTAATTCAGTACTTCTTCGATGTTGTATGGGATGAAGATCAATGCAAACAAGACAAAAACCATGGTCATAGAAAAAATAAAGGTAAAACTGCGAATCTATACTAATAATAAACCTGTAGCCGAAATTTTTCTGGTAATTTTCGATTTGCCAAAAATAATTGGTCCTAAAATATATAATTAACCACCCTGAAACCGAAAATCGCTTTTTTTAAATTTTTGTTTGTTTCTGTCTGTCTGTCTGTTTGTCAATTTGGATGTCTGTTACCTTTTCAAAGCGATAATGGCTGAACCGATTTATATGAAAATTGGAATATAAATCAAGTTCGTTGTAACTTAGATTCTAGGCTATATGGCATTCAAAATATTTATTCAAAAGGGGGTTATAAGCTCTAATTAAATAAATAGAAATATCTCAATTATTAATTTTCTTATTAGCTCTATTTTAAAAATAATTTCTCGAAAGTTTTATTCCATGCAAAATTTTCATAGGACTGAAAGCAGTTTTAATGAGATAAATTAGTTTAAAATTACAATTTTCCATCTAAGGCTGTAATTTAAAAACAAACGACTTCGTCTATAAGGGGCCTTGGACAAAATCAAAGCTATGAAAGATAGCCTACAGAGAATTTTTCTGTGTTTGTATGAAGTAATATCGGAAGCTAAATTAACCGATTTGTATAATTAATTATTTATTAATTCACCATTGGAAAGTGTAGTTTATCTAGATGGACATAATTATAATGTTATTAGCAGTAACTTTGAGTGAATCTTGGACAAAGATTAAAATAGTTTTATGCACAGAAAACTTGATAGCTATTCTGTACATTCGTTTCCTGTATTTCCTAAAATAATGTTTGTCTCTGGATCAAAATGATCGCATTTTAATTTTTTTCAATACAATTTAAATTAAGTAACATATTAAACGATTTATCCTTCTATCAAACACGAATGTTCCCTGGATCAAATGTTCTATTTTAATTATGTAATTACTTTATATTTATTTTTAACGGGTGCAGCGGAGCGCAAGGGTACGGCTAGTTAATAATAACAATAGTAATACTTCATTGCAAGAACAAAGATTCAAGAAAACCTATTGCAAATCATTCTAGCACCCCCAAAAAGAGTAAGTTACATTCTAGTTATCTAGATTGATCGAATAAAGATAAATTAATATTTTATGAAGTTATGACATTTCTATCAATGCAAGACTCAGAAACATGGACTATGACAAAGCAGCAGAATTCAATGAAGACAAACAAGATTTTTGTGTTTCGGAAAGACTTCCAGAGCAGATAATCAAGGTCACATCGCGCGTCACACAAAACCTGAAAGCAATTAGACGCTAGCGTTTATAATTTGGGAGCAATCGACTGGGAAGCTAACGTCCTTGGTAGCTCAGTTGAAAGAGCACTGGATTATGTAGTCGTATTTGTGTTGGACTGAATGAAAGTTCCTCACGGATTTTCATAGGATTCTCCCGATACTTTCAATTAATCCACCGTCACTCTCCATTTTCACAAGGCGCGTCCAAAAAATAAGTTTCCCTGAGGCGTTTACATAAAGAAAACAAATTTCATGGAAAGATTTATTCAAATAGATACAGCAGTTTATTGAGCTATTTTCCAATAGACCTATATTCCCCATCGGAATTGAGACATTTGTCATACCGTGGGATCGACATTAGAGGTGCAGACAGCTGTCACACAGTGGTTCCGATCCCAGACGGCAGACTTTTATGACACAGAGGTACAAAAGTTGATCCTACGGTTTGACAAATGTCTCGGTTCCGGTGGGGAATATGTTGAAAATTAGCTCAATCTCCTGACCTAGTTGCCTCATAAGTGTTGCCTTCCTGGTGAGGTTCAGACCTTTATTCGGACAGTTGGCTAAACAAAAACAAAGTTCTATTTTCAATAACTTGTAAAGTCTCAAAGCAGTTTTCTTATTAGCTCTATTTTCAATAACTTGTAAGGTCTCAAAGCAGTTTTCTTATTAGCTCTATTCTGAATAACTTGTAAGGTCTCAAAGCAGTTTTCTTATTAGCTCTATTTGAATAACTTGTAAAAAGGTCTCAAAGCAGTTTTCTTATTAGCTCTATTTTGAATAACTTGTAAGGTCTCAAAGCAGTTTTCTTATTAGCTCTATTTTGAATAACTTGTAAGGTCTCAAAGCAGTTTTCTTATTAGCTCTATTTTGAATAACTTGTAAGGTCTCAAAGCAGTTTTCTTATTAGCTCTATTTTGAATAACTTGTAAGGTCTCAAAGCAGTTTTCTTATTAGCTCTATTTTCTGAATAACTTGTAAAAGCAGTTTTCTTATTAGCTCTATTTTCAATAACTTGTAAAGTCTCAAAGCAGTTTTCTTATTAGCTCTATTTTCAATAACTTGTAAGGTCTCAAAGCAGTTTTCTTATTAGCTCTATTTTCAATAACTTGTAAGGTCTCAAAGCAGTTTTCTTATTAGCTCTATTTTCAATCTATTTTCAATAACTTGTAAGGTCTCAAAGCAGTTTTCTTATTAGCTCTATTTTTGAATAACTTTATAAGGTCAATAACTTGTAAGGTCTCAAAGCAGTTTTCTTATTAGCTCTATTTTCAATAACTTGTAAGGTCTCAAAGCAGTTTTCTTATTAGCTCTATTTTGAATAACTTGTAAGGTCTCAAAGCAGTTTTCTTATTAGCTCTATTTTCAATAACTTGTAAGGTCTCAAAGCAGTTTTCTTATTAGCTCTATTTTGAATAACTTGTAAGGTCTCAAAGCAGTTTTCTTATTAGCTCTATTTTGAATAACAGTTTCTTATTAGCTCTATTTTCAATAACTTGTAAGTCTCAAAGCAGTTTTCTTATTAGCTCTATTTTGAATAACTTGTAAGGTCTCAAAGCAGTTTTCTTATTAGCTTATTATTAGCTATTTTTTTATTATTAGCTCTATTTTGAATAACTTGTAAGGTCTCAAAGCAGTTTTCTTATTAGCTATATTTTGAATAACTTGTAAGGTCTCAAAGCAGTTTTCTTATTAGCTATATTTTGAATAATTTTAAACTTGTCTCAAAGCAGTTTTCTTATTAGCTCTATTTGAATAACTTGTAAGGTCTCAAAGCAGTTTTCTTATTAGCTCTATTTTGAATAATTTGTAAGGTCCCAAAGCAGTTTTCTTATTAGCTCTATTTTCAATAACTTGTAAGGTCTCAAAGCAGTTTTCTTATTAGCTATATTTTGAATAACTTGTAAGGTCTCAAAGCAGTTTTCTTATTAGCTATATTTTCAATAACTTGTAAGGTCTCAAAGCAGTTTTCTTATTAGCTATATTTTCAATAACTTGTAAGGTCTCAAAGCAGTTTTCTTATTAGCTATATTTTGAATAACTTGTAAGGTCTCAAAGCAGTTTTCTTATTAGCTCTATTTTCAATAACTTGTAAGGTCTCAAAGCAGTTTTCTTATTAGCTCTATTTTGAATAATTTGTAAGGTCTCAAAGCAGTTTTCTTATTAGCTCTATTTTCAATAACTTGTAAGGTCTCAAAGCAGTTTTCTTATTAGCTATATTTTGAATAACTTGTAAAGTCTCAAAGCAGTTTTCTTATTAGCTATATTTTCAATAACTTGTAAAGTCTCAAAGCAGTTTTCTTATTAGCTATATTTTGAATAACTTGTAAAGTCTCAAAGCAGTTTTCTTATTAGCTATATTTTCAATAACTTTATAAGGTCTCAAAGCAGTTTTCTTATTAGCTCTATTTTCAATAACTTGTAAGGTCTCAAAGCAGTTTTCTTATTAGCTATATTTTCAATAATTTATAAAGTCTCAAAGCAGTTTTCTTATTAGCTCTATTTTCAATAATTTATAAGTTCTCAAAGCAGTTTTCTTATTAGCTCTATTTTGAATAACTTGTAAAGTCTCAAAGCAGTTTTCTTATTAGCTATATTTTCAATAACTTGTAAAGTCTCAAAGCAGTTTTCTTATTAGCTATATTTTCAATAACTTGTAAGGTTCTCAAAGCAGTTTTCTTATTAGCTATATTTTCAATAACTTATAAGGTCTCAAAGCAGTTTTCTTATAATGCCCCAAATAAATGACAAACAACATTAAATGAGGATGGGTAAAAGCATAATATACATTCAATACAATTATACAATAAATACACAATAAACCTCACAATATTTGTCCCGAATCGAACCCGGTGCCCTTTTATAAGAATTCTCAGCTACTGCGAGGACTGAAATTACTGAGAAATCACTGTGCTTAGAAATTTAAAAGAAAGTGGGATACATGAGCTCCACCCTGAAGCACCTTGCTGTCCCGTTATATCTCACTGTATTTGTTTTTACGCCGAGTTGTCGTCGTTGTCGTGGAAACCTCCGTTATAATGTATGTTGCTTGTAAATTAACGTGAAGTTATGTTCCCCCAGTGTCTATACTGGGATTCTCCAAATATTTTACTGGTAAACAAATATAAATGACACCTGTCACTTGCATTGGACACGGAATTCCATTCTACCTTTTCGTTTCCTAGTTTCACTTTTGCCTACATGGAGCGCGACCCTCATTCATGTCACCGACTTGGCTGCTTAAATGTTTACAGAGATCGATCATTATTATTCAGTTTAGGTGAAAGTTATATAAGTACCATAGCAGTGTTTTACCGTCCGTTGGGATTTACCAACCGGAGTTTATCATAACACTGCCCAACAATGAAAATGTTTGAGGCACAAAAATAGCTAATTCTTATGTATTTCCACCCGCCGAATTCAAAAATCACCATAAAATGACAGATTAGCTCTTGCTTTGGAGATAAAGTGACATTTTATTTTTTAGATTCAACATTTTCAGTTTTGGGGAAATCTGGGGGAAATTTTGTTTTGGGAGTTGGCACACCTGTCAACAAAAAACAAATGTTCTTCAGCTGTTTGTAAGTTACAAACATAGATATTGTTGCTGTGACTGTGAATTTCATATTGTTTCTGCTGTAATTAATGCAGAATTTCTGGTTTGGAAGTGGTTTTAAAGTGTAAAATTTGTAAAAATGTGTGTTTGAAGTAGCAATGAATACAGTGGAGAATAAGAAGAAGAACGCAACTGGAGAGTCTTAACTATCCTATACCTGCCAGATATTGATATTAAATATTTTCATGATTTTACATATTATTATACATATTCAGCTTATTTTTGTTACATAAATATGTACATATTTACACCTGGATATTACATAAAAATCCGGTCCATATTAGTAAGTCTCAATTCTAATTGCAGTTGAAATAATCAAACATGACACGGTACGTTTTTTTTTTTTTAATTTCCATTAATAATTCGGCCATAAACACAATGAAATGGAAATAAAAATAAAAAGCTTTTAACACATTAAAACGGTGGTGATCATAAAATTAAAATGTTAAACACAAAAATAATAACAGCAAATCAAAAAGGCTTATCCCACAGAACTTGTTTCATGGAGGTCGAGGGAGATCTCAAAGGCCATAGAAATGTTTAATTAGAGTACAACATGCGTGTAGACTGCTAATTTTGCTTCTCGGTATAAAAGAGTTGTTTGCATCCGGCAATAAAAGAGCTTTTCTCAACCCTTGTAAACTAGGTGCGAAACAAATGTAATAACTGGCTGTAAACAACACATTTCTCCCATTAATGGAAGTGCCAAATTTCTTTCTCTCTTTTGTACTATCCTCAGGTCTAGTAATGGAATTAACTTTAAGCTTAGCATGTCTAAATGGTGACATCGAAATCAATATATCCTCCAATTTATCTAAGTGCCTGGCCGGTCTTCATTTTGTGTAATGAACAAAATTTGCAATCCAACTTTACCGTGTCAGGATATGTCCATAATTTTTATTTCGACAACATGATTGTGACAGAGTAAAGTACAGTAAAACACAAATGTGATGTCATAAATTTAGGAAAGAAATGTATTATTATTATTATTATTATTATTATTATTATTATTATTTATTACTTATTTGTACAAGTATATTTGTATAAACTTTAGACCTATTGTAAGAGATATTTGGCTTTAAGACCTTAAACCTGTCAGGTAAAATAAAATAAAATATTATTATTATTACTATTATTATTATTATTATTATTATTATTATTATTATTATTATTATTATTATTATTACAAAACTCGTTAGTTATTATTACTTATACTTTAAGAGTATATTTGTATAAACTTTAGACCTGGTTTAATAAAAGGCTTTAAGACCTTAACTTTGCCAGGTAAAATAAAATAAAATAAGGTATTATTATTATTATTATTATTACTATTATTATTATTATTATTATTATTATTATTATTATTATATACAAGTATATTTGTATAAACTTTAGACCTGGTTTAAGAGAAGGCTTTAAGACCTTAACCCTAAAATAAAATAAAATAAGGCCATTATTATTAATAAAATAAAATAAGACCTGGTATTAAGACCTTAACTATTATTATTATTATTACTATTATTATTATTATTATTATTATTATTATTATTATTATTATTATTACTTATACAAGTATATTTGTATAAACTTTAGACCTGGTTTAATAAAAGGCTTTAAGACCTTAACTTGCCAGGTAAAATAAAATAAAATAAGGTATTATTATTATTACTATTATTATTATTATTATTATTATTATTATTATTATTATTATTATTACTTATACAAGTATATTTGTATAAACTTTAGACCTGGTTTAAGAGAAGGCTTTAAGATCTTAACTTATTATTATTATTATTATTATTATTATTATTATTATTACTTATACAAGTGCCAGGTAAAATAAAATAAAATAAGGTATTATTATTATTATTATTATTATTATTATTATTATTATTTTATTATTATTACTTATACAAGTATATTTGTATAAACTTTAGATCTGGTTTAAGAGAAGGCTTTAAGACCTTAACCCTGCCAGGTAAAATAGAATAAAATAACGTATTATTATTATTATTATTATTATTATTATTATTATTATTACTTATGTATTTGTATTAATTATTGTAGAACTGGTTGAAGAGAAGGCCAGGTAAAATCAAATAAAAGAAAATAACGTATTTTCCCCCCTCGCTGTTATTTATATGTATGACTGATTTGTTATGAATAGACTTCGTGGAATTGCCACGAGAATCGCAAGCTTTACTGCGCACGCAATATAGACTGTATGAGAAGGGGGCGTGCAACGGGTGGAGTATGCCTCTAATGTAAACACTGAGCAGTATACTGCGGTTACAATAAAACCTGTATCCTGCATTCAAGAAATATAATGAATGACCATTGAAGTGGGAAATGTCTAAACATGTAAATATACAATTATTTTATACTGAGATATATTAACTCTTAAAATTTATTGTAAGATACATCATCCTTGAATATGTGCATTGCAGTGAAGAGTTACCTACATTTTGAGCGACTGCAAAGTAATCTTATCCGATGGTCACTTAAACAGTTTTTATTTTGGGAAAATGTACGTTCAACATCACACGATGTAATACGTAAATATTTGAAGAATGGAAAGTCACTACATTTTAGTACACCAACTTCAGATGTCTTGTCGTGATCTGATGGTACATCCTTTATAATAAGAAGTTGTGAATAGGCAGAATTTTTAGCAATAATGTTTCTCAACTTACATTCACTTTTTCTGAAATTAGTGAATTGTTATTTTGGATAACGGTTTGTGATACTTCATCCACTATATTAAGAGCTTCAGAGAGTTGTAGTTTAGACGATTCTAAGAGGATGATGCTTTTGGACACGATTTTAAAATTAGAATCAATGAACAGAATATCTTCCAATAGCTGTTCAGAAGGCAATGATTTTACAGCTGCAACAGCGGAACTGTCTGTGCTATCCAATGCATCAATTACCTCCATTATTTTGCCGTAATATTCTGCATAATAATTAACAGCATCCAACCACGTTCCCCAACGGGTCAAGACTGGCTGCGGGGGTAAGGGTATTCCAGGTGCAATTATCTGGAACAGCAACACTCTCATTGTAGTATGTTTGATTGAATTCTTGTCTGCACTGAACAAATGTTAAGCTTTGACTATTCCAACCACAGTAATGCAAAAACAAGTGCCTAAATAGGTATACATTATCTGTAGCTGCTCCATCTATTTGGACCGGTCAGAACTCTTAACATGAACTGCTTATACTACGAGACCGGGCGGTCGCTCACCTCCTCTATACTACCGTACAATCGGCAACCTGATTGCATGCTGCGTGTGGCAATTCAACGTAGTCTAGTTATGAATATGATTTCGGTGATGAATGAGGCCGGTGATATTCAGGGATGTTGTGGCCCGAATTTCCTGGCATTTTCATTACGGTTGAGGGAAAACCCTGAAAAACCTCAACCAGGAAATTCAACCCGACCGGGAATTGAACCCGGGCCCTCTTCGTAAGAGACCAGCATGCTGACCCCTACACCACAGAGGTGGTCGAACGTATTATTATTATTATTATTATTATTATTATTATTATTATTATTAAATTATTATTAAAACCGTTTAGTTCCGTCCTGCAGGCCTGTACAGTGAACTTAAAAATCAGGACAGTTTTCAAATATGAGTACTTGAAACTTTCTTACAAGTTTGGTTCATAAGGGAATGGGACTTCATACTACAATACGTTGTTTCAAGAAGAGAGATCTTGACATCTTGACATTTCGTTTATTTCTCTAGAAACGTTTAGTTCTAATTGTAACAAATCGAAGTTATTCAAAGCTATTTTGTATCTTTATTTCGCAAACATATTTCTATAAATAAATACCTAGTAGGAGGTTTATCTTCGCAGATGCATATGGTCTTATTCAGTGATATTCTAAATGTAACAGAGAATTTTTCAACGTCCTCAAAACAAAAATTACTCAAGAAATCCGGAACATTTCGCAGAATTTCCTCTGAATTCTGTACAAAGCATGAAAAAGGCTGTTAATGAAGGACAAAAGACGATCATATATGGACTGAATACTAATTTCTTGTCACAAAAGTAAACGCTACTCCTTTTTGCTTGTAGAGACGGTTTTATTTAAATTTAAACATTAGGTTCATTTGTAAGAGTCTCAGCAATATTTAAAAAGTATTGACTTTTGTGCAACGCATATAATATAAAAGGCCCACTAAAGTAAAGTTAGGTTATACAACTCAACATCTATATTTACTCTGCTTTATGGAAGGGAGACCTTGACATTACGAGGGAAAGATAAGTCGAAGATAATGGCTGCCAGAGATGAAGTTCATGAGAAGAAGTGCGTGGGTACAAATGGCAAGGTCACGAAATTAATCAGGAAATTAGAGAAAAATATAAATTACCTGTTTTATAAAAATGAATAATTATACATTAAATAAATTCAAACATGTAAATCGTATATACAGCATAAGACTGGAACATGATGTGATGACAACACGCCTTCAGGAAGAAGAATTCGAGGACATCCACTTGCAGGGATTAATTAAGACGAATAAAATGGTTAAATTAATCACAGGCAGGTTTGATATTTTCTGCAGTTATATTGAGAACTCGACATTAAACTAACTAGTAAAAAAACTGCTCTCAAAAAAACTTAAATTTAGAATTTATAAAAGTTATATTATCGGTTGTTTTGTAGCGTTCTGAAATTGTACTCTCTCTTTGAAAGAGGAACCAGAACCTAAGGGTATTTGAGAATAAGGTGCTTAGGAAAATATTTGGAGCTAAGAGGGATGAAGTTACAGGAGAATGTAGAAAGTTACACAACGCAGAACTGCACGCATTGTATTCTTCACCTGACATTAGGAACATTAAATCCAAATGTTTGAGATGGGCAGGGCATGTAGCATGTACTATGCACCTAGTATATAGTGAGGATCACATAAGAACAGTTCCTAACCAGCATATATTCCGTCTTGTCAGTGTTGCCAACTGTTACCAGATATCACAAGATCCTATGTACTAAATGACTTATTTACGTATCATACTTTATGTTGGAAGGTTATTCTAAATAATTCAATAATTTGTAACATATTTTCATAGGCAAACTATATGAGAAAGGGATCAACATATCAAATATTTTGTCTGGCAATACGAAATTCACTGGTTTCACTAAACAATCCACTCACGAGACCTAACCTAAAAATGTATTTTGTTTGACCACATGAAATTATTAGTACTAACTCCGAAAACTTACCTGACTGTAGTCTTGAATTACAACCACAACGCAACACATAAAATAACTATTATGTATTAACATTAATACTGATATTAATTAATTAAAAGTATGTTCAAATTTCTTTAGCTTCCAGTAACCGACTCAGAAATCTAGTACAATTTTAATTTCATGGAACTCCATTATCGACAAATATTAGGCCTATCGATATTTGTCTCAGCTGCCAACATACCAGTTACAAAATCACTACGATTTGTAGTATTTGTCAGTATCGAAATTCGAAACGAAGTTGGCAAAAGAAAATTCAACCTGCAAACTAGAAAGTCACCACAATCCACTAGCATATGTAGTAATGGGGGAAAATGGTTAGGTTTCACCCTTAGGGTATGAAGTAAGCTGACCCGGACTATAGGTGAATCCAGAAATGCATATAGACTGTTAGTTGGAAGGCCGGAGGGAAGAATACCTTTGGGGAGGCCGAGACGTAGATGGGAGGATAATATTAAAATGGATTTGAGGCATTGGGATATGATGATAGGAAATGGATTAATCTTGCTCAAGATAGGGACCTATGGGGGGCTTATGTGAGAGCGGCAATGAACCTCCGGGTTCTCTAAAAGCCATTTGTATGTAAGTGAGTGAAAAAACAATAATTACTCACACTCAATTATAAATTATGTAAAGGTGAATGTCTATCACTCCTCGGTCAAAGAAAATTCTTGGTTATATACCGAGCGGAAGTATCACCTCTCCTCCATCTTTTCCTTTGAAATGAAATTAGTGATTCTACTCCAGTGGAACGACGGTTTTTTGTCCTTCTCTTTGTGCTGCGGATGTTGAAAAAGGTCTAGTGGAATACTACCTGGCACCGGCCCTACCTTCAGAAACGTTTCCATTGTCCCAGCAACTATGATTACATAGAATCAACGCGTGTGTGTATGGCGTGTAAAGATATCACATACATGCATACATACATACATACATACATACATACATACATACATACTACATACTTACTTACTTACTTACTTACTTACTTACTTACTTACTTACTTACTTTTACTTACTTACTTACTTACTGGCTTTTAAAACCTGGAGGTTCATTGCCGCCCTCACATAAGCCCGCCATTGGTCCCTATCCTGAGCAAGATTAATCCATTCTCTATCATCATATCCCACCTCCTCAAATCCATTTTATTATTATCCTCCCATCTACGTCTCTGCCTCCCCAAAGATTTTTTTCCTCCGGCCTCCCAACTAACACTCTATATGCATTTCTGATTCGCCCATACGTGCTAGATGCCCTGCCCATCTCAAACGTCTAGATTTAATGTTTCCTAATTATGTCAGGTGAAGAATACAATGCGTGCAGTTCTGTGTTTTGTAACTTTCTCCATTCTCCTGTAACTTCATCCCTCTTAGCCCCAAATATTTTCCTAAGCACCTTATTCTCAAACACCCTTAACCTATGTTTCTCTCTCAAAGTGAGAGTCCAAGTTTCACAACCATACAGAACAACCGGTAATATAACTGTTCTATAAATTCTAACTTTCAGATTTTTCGACAGCAGACTGGAAGATAAAGCTTCTGAACCGAATAATAACAGGCATTTCCCATATTTATTCTGTGTTTAATTTCCTTGTGAGTATGATTTATATTTGTTACTGTTGCTCCAGAGAATCAATCCCATTCCGAGGTTTATTTGAAGGATTCGTAACAAGCTGTTTTTTACGGTGATGAATTGTTAACCCTTCGCCCAACCTCCAAGCTGGAGGACCACCCTCATCGGCTGTCCACGACTGCTTATTCAATATATTCACAGCTACCCTCCATATCTGAAGGCCGTCTTCTCGATCCGCAACCTGAAGACGCGCCATGCCGTGGTGATAGGGACCCACCATAATAATAATAATAACAATAATAATAATAATAATAATAATAATAATAGTAATAATATCTATATGTATAATGTATATCAAAAACAAAATAGAACCAAAAAGTGTATCCTGAGGAACACCAATATTAATATTACAAGATTTACAAAGAAAATCATCATTTTTTGGCATATGGATTCTATCGTTCAGAGTCTAAAGCTTTTCCTTTAATACCGAACATATTTAATCTTCTATTAAGATTTTGTGATTAAGAGCATCAAACGCTCTTCTTATATCTAAGAATAGTAATAAACGTTACAAGAGCGGTATGTTGACGTTTTCATGTTCGAGGAAAAGATTGAAAAAGCGAAAGGTAGTTGAGCTTTTTAATTTCCTTGAACATGAAAACAAACATACCGCTTGTGTATCGTACATTATTTTGTGCGCAGATCGTTTATTACATACCTGAAAGACGAATTTCTAAGTAGTTGCAATGAATTCTCCATCTTGGTTTCTGTTTAATGACGGCAACTTCGGAAAACCAAAATATCTTTCTTCAACATTGTTGCTATAAAATGTTTTCTGTGTTTACTATATTCCAGCAGGCCGTGATATACGTCTGTCTTTTTTCCCCAGCCTATAAATGCGAACTTAAAACAAACGGTAAGGTTATGTAATGATTTATTTTTCATTTTAATATTTTAACAATATTATTTATATAACATATTACAGTAATAACATCGCCATCTGAATCTTGTTGATTTTTTCACGGCTTCCTTAATGTTACTTGTATCAGGAATGCAATAAGTTTCGTTGAGTAGTAGACTTTACTTAATTTTTGCAAATATTTGAAAACAATAATTAACATTGCAATTTAGGTAAAATGAATGTCGTTAAACGCTTAATATGTTAAAAGCCTAAAGGTAAAATGAAGAGGTAAGAAATTGAAATTATGTGTGTTACGTTGGGAATATTGAATGTGGTATTTCACACTTACCGCGTATTGGTTCTGTGCGGAAAACAAGCAAATACGCACGATCTCGCACAAAATACATTTGATAATTGCTTATTAGAAAATATTACAACTTCATACACTAATAATTAATTTATATACTTATTCATACAGTATTATAGGTTGCTTTACTATGGAGATGAATATTAAGAGAATCTCGAATTACGTTGAAGGAGCTGAAGGTCACTAATTTCTATGATTTTTTCTGCACGTAGGATTATTGCTAGAGTTAAAGTTCTTCTTTTATCATTGATCGTGGCGACACTAATCTGCAGACTTGTTTCCACTGTTTTGCTAGCCTGCACAATCGCCCTTCTGAACTGAGCTCTAGCCTCGTAAACAGCGCCTTGAAATGCCCTGCTATAGCTTGAAGGGAAGAGTAGGGTGCAGTAACAGAGAAGACACTCTCCTCTCACAAACTCCAAATTGAATTTTGGCTATAAACGTAGTGCGAAGAGTGAAAATGGTCCAGGATTAAGTGGATCGACCAAAATGTTTGTGTGTCAACCTGAAACTGGTCATACCGACCTACATTCTGTCCCAGAAATTTCGGCAGAAGATGTAAACAGATAAAAGTCCAGGAGAACGGAATGAAAAGGGATGGGATGAACGCCCTAGGTCTCCTTGCCCATGTCATGATCACGTGATTATGCCATGTCTGACTGACGTACACCTTTTATTTTAAATTTTACTTTACGTTTCTACTCGCCGCATTGTAGAGCTTTCTTTTAAAAGGAAGCCACCTACAATAATTTATTTACGCTGAAATAAACGGCAATATTATTTCAGCGAATTCCATTATTATTATTATTATTATTATTATTATTATTATTATTATTATTATTATTATAGTTATTTATGCTCGCTATAATACCTCTAGTAATATCGTGAATGTTCCACAGTTATTTCAAAATAAATAGATATAGGTTAAATAGTGCCTACAACGAATTACGTCTTTTTAGGTTCTGACAAGCAAATTAGATAATTTTTGGTCCTAACTTACAAATTAGGTATTTTTGGTTCTACATAAAATTTAAGTATGTTATTCGCTGGTAAATAAAACGAAAAATAAAAGTGATATTTCAAGAGTAACGAGATAGCAACAGCAGATTTGAACCTAAGAATCTGGGGATTGGTGAGTCATTGTTATTATTTTAAGTTGCATAAACTTTTTGCTGTAGAACATACTGCACGTTCCATAGCCTAAAGGCCCATTCACAATGAAAATTAAACATAACCGTAACATAAACACAGACGTTTGAGCCCAGGCTACCAAATGGGATCATTCACAATGATTCACATAAACATTGACATAAACATTGCCGTTAGACGTTAACATGGAAGTCTGCAAACTCCAAACTTCCATGCTTATGCTTACGTGATTTGCAAACAGAACACAATCGTGGAGCGCTGAAGTATACGACAGAATATGAGGAAATGGCGTTGTTATGTTTCCATGGTTACCAAGTATGTTTGCTGTTATGTTTATGTTCCCATCGTGAATGATGGTATGACCAGCGAATAGGGATTATAAAGAATGGATACTGAGCGAAATTTCCTGTGTTTTGTTTCTCTGTGCGCCAGCGGCTAGTTCCACTTTCAAGCGCTAGAGGTAGTGTAATCGAGCATACGCTAAGATAATAATTGAGAATAGAGTTGAGACAGAGGATCCAAACATCGCCTACCTTATTGCATAATCCAGTAACGCTTTGCTTCAAATAAATTCAAGTTAACAGCTTTTCCTTATTTCTCAGTGACAAACTAGTTGTAATAATAATATTTTATATTTCAGATATAATAAATTACATTATAAAATAATATAATACATTATAAAATTAAGTATCGAAATCGTTTAATATTTGTATATAATATAATATAGGTATATGGTTTTACTTCTCATAAGAGTATTGTTTTTCCATTTTCAGCGCTATCAAATCATTACATATTTTAATTGTTGTTGGGGTCAACGTCTCAACTCTCATTATAAAGGAACTCTAGAGTCTAGACATTGCAGTTAATGACGGATTTATTATTTTATGGATCCAATTTATTTTATTTCAGTACATAATGTACCTAGATGTATTAATTATATGTGTTATATTTCCGCTGTGTCGACTGCTAGCGCCAACTCTAGGGAGAAAGCAGAATCTCACGCTCTAGCTGGCTTGAAGGTCATTGAAATCAGTACGGCTACATCAAAGGTACCGACGCGAAGTGTCCATTCTTTATAATCCCTATTCGCTGGTATGACTTCTTGATTTTACCGTAACGTTTACATTCTTAAGTTAACGCTTACGTTATGTTTAATTTTCATTGTGAATGAGCCTTAAGGCCAAAGAAGCACGAACCCAGTTCCTCTGATGGCAGGACAAATATTTATTTCTCTGCAGGGAATCGAATATGTGCACGCTGGATTTGCAACACTTCACACTACTACTTCAGCCACAGAAGAGGAGAAAGATCCACCATAACATTTCCGCTATGAAATACGAATCTAAATCGGATCCTTCTTCAGCCAGCTGTAATCGCTGCTGAGGACGCTGCTACCCGCAGAATTTGCCATTCATGAACCCAGCTACTACAGACCTGTTATTGCATAAACCACAGAGCGTGGGTTCAACATCCTATATGACAGCGAATATAGCGGCGATCAGTGTGTGGGGAGAGGATGGTAGGCCTATGTGGTCAGTTTCGCTCTCCAGTTCCACGAATTTGGATTTAATTTTTGCAAGGCTACTAATCCTCGCTTCTGCAGAATTCTTGTCCTTATTTTCTTTCATTATTTCTGTGGCCGGGAGGAAAAAGGTCTTAAGTCAATTTTTGTGAAAATGACATTTCTATATATTCTGAAAGCGAAACCAATTCTCTACAATCTGGTAAAACGGCTGAAGTCAAATAAGACTCCTGACTGGATTTATAGAGCGTTACCAAATGTCCTAAGTACTTTTTGAATCGAGCACACACAGAATAAAGGACTTAAGAATAATAAATACTTAAATACTTACAAATGGCTTTTAAGGAACCCGAAGGTTCATTGCCGCCCTCACATAAGCCCGCCATCGGTCCCTATCCTATGCAAGATTAATCCAGTCTCTATCATCATATCCCACCTCCCTCAAATCCATTTTAATATTACCCTCCATCTACATCTCGGTCTCCCTAAAGGTCTTTTGAAGAAGATCTCTGGTCTCCCAACTAACACTCTATATGCATTTCTGGATTCGCCCATACGTGCTACAAGCCCTGCCCATCTCAAAAGTCTGGATTTAATGTTTCTAATTATGTCAGGTGAAGAATACAATTCGTGCAGTTCTGTGTTGTGTAACTTTCTCCATTCTCCTGTAACTTCATCCCTCTTAGCCCCAAATATTTTCCTAAGCACCTTATTCTCAAACACCCTTAACCTATGTTCCTCTCTCAGAGTGAAGTCCAAGTTTCACAACCATACAGAACAACCGGTAATATAACTGTTTTATAAATTTAACTTTCAGGTTTTTTACAGCAGACTGGATGATAAAAACTTCTCAACCGAATAATAACACGCATTTCCCATATTTATTCTGCGTTTAATTTCCTCCCGAAAAGTATCATTTATATTTGTTACTGTTGCTCCAAGATATTTGAATTTTTCCACCTCTTCGAAGGATAAATCTCCAATTTTTATATTTCCATTTCGTACAATATTCTGGTCACGACACATAATCATATACTTTGTCTTTTCGGGATTTACTTCCAAACCGGTCACTTTACTTGCTTCCAGTAAAATTTCCGTGTTTTCCCTAATCGTTTGTGGATTTTCTCCTAACATATTCACGTCATCCGCATAGACAAGAATAATAAATAAATAAATAAAATTTAGCTTCCGTTATGAAAAGGTTGCCAGATTTGACAAAGCGTATTACATAATTATAATTTGGAAACACACCTAAAAGGTAAAATGATATACATTTGAAGCGGTAAGGAATCGAATATACAAAATGTCAGAAAAATTTACATCTAAGTAACATTTGTGCTCATTTACAGTTAAGAAAGGGGAAAAACTATCATCAGGTAGGTTAGAATGATTTGAATGTCATATACCGCGAGAAAAATAATAGTACGGATTTATTGGCATTGATATCTAAACCAATCAACAGCCACCGATTAAGATAACTTGAAATTTCCATTATCACTCCCATACAAATGATTTCTCAATATCTGAACCGATCCTTTGAGGGCACTAATGGCTATTTCCTTCACAATGCTGTGTGTTAGGCCCATGTTTTTACATTTGTCGGCAAAGAAGGAGGGTATGGTACCTCGTGCTCCGTGTTTTCACCATCAGACCTATTATATCAATCGAAAAATCGAAAAATCGAAAAATCGAAAGAGAATTGGGAGGAAAAATTTTAAAAGGTACGCAAAACACGTCCTTGCAAGGGGTTGGGGCTGTACAAAACTAAATATGTGAGCTCCAAGCCTGTTGGCCACTAGTCTCACTCCGGGTTACGCTGCTCCACTGAAGGAACTCTAGAAAATTTTGAAGGGAAGCCTTTTTGAAATTGGACGTAACCTCTTAGGTACCACATACGCGAGGGGGACTGATTATATCAATGTGGGACAGGCTATATTTATCTTTATGCTCGACCATGCACTGAAATGTAGTAATTATACACCTGTAGCAGACCTTTAATGCATGTCAAAATTAAAGTACACCTACTCATTAAAGGTCAGGTCTTCCAGTCAATGACGACTCAGGTTTTGTCAACTGTTCAAAAAATGACAGGTCAGCTTTCTACCGTTACAAAACTGCAAGTATCGATTATTCTCGGATATGCAATCGAAAGAGAATTAGCGAAAATCACGGAGGCTGGAAATCCAATACTGTCGTTTTCTAGAAGGTTATCTTCTGTTACTAAAATAATTAGCGTTAATTGTAAATAATATTCAAATAAATTCAATTTGTCATCTCGTTTTTCAATGTCTAATTTAATTTCAATGTTATCTTGTGTAGGTTCTTATGGCCTAGCAAAGTCAATGTGGACATCTGTTCCTCGGAAAAATCAATACTTTCACGTCTGCGCACATCTCACAACATACGGGACATTGCTAAAAATTAATAATATCAAGTTAGAAATATGGTCGAGCATAAAAAGTCTATGAAACTCGCCTATAATGGTAATTAAGAAGCTCGTATGAAAATTATGAAACTCGCTTGCGCTTTTCATAAATATCCATACTCACTTCTTAATTACCTTCATTATAGGCTCGTTGCATAATGTACTATTATAGAATGGGATTGTTGGTTCATAGATCCGTTTCTTTTCACTGTCCACCTCATGCGGTTGATCTGCATGTGTCTCAAATCTGATGGTGGGATCGAGAATGTATGCCGAGTTGTTCTTAATGGCAATGATATCAATTCGCCTTATTCCTTATTCCTTACAAACCATCACATGTTTACTTTCCATGCTTCCCTATTAAAAAGGTCTAACTTGTATTTTAGCCATTTTATCACATACTGATGCCCTTTCCTTTTAAAACTTTAAGCACCAGGGTAAACAGTCCTATAATTGTTTAAGACCTATTTTGCATTCCTAATAATTTACATTTCTCATTTATTTTGACATGAAAAAGGTCTTATGTTTAAACAGTCCTTTTTACTTAGTTTGAATTCTAGTCTTAAAAGGGCTTAAGTGCGGCTATTTTTGGAAATAATCAAGAAAATTGTTAAATGAACAACATTACCAATTTTAGAAGAAATATAAACAAATAATATCCAAGAAAAACCTCTTAATTAAAAAACTCTATAATTGACACCAATTTCAATCTTTCTACTGCTCTCCTGAAAAGTATAAAATTTTTACTTAAGACATTTTTCCTCTCGGCCACAGATTTAATTACCGGTAATTAATTCATCCATGCATTACGTCATCACTCAGTTCCTGGACTCTTGATTCTTGCATTGATGAATTTATTAATTTACTTGTTAATTCCTTCCTTAATACGTACTGTACATTTGCACTTCAAATCGTTCATTTTCTTTTCTTAATTCGTACATTCCTCCACACATCTGTTTCCACTTTAAGTCGTTCATTGGTGTTCATTTATTAATTCATTCGTTCTTATTCCAATATTATTCCTTCGACCACCTCTGTGGTGTAGGGGTCAGCGTGCTGGTCTCTTACACAGAGGGCCCGGGTTCGATTCCCGGTCGGGTTGAATTTCCTGGTTGAGGTTTTTCAGGATTTTTCCTCAACCGTAAGGCAAATGCCAGGAAATTCGGGACACAACATCCCTGAATATCACCGGCCTCATTCATCACCGAAATCATATTCATAACAAATCAGTAATACATATACAGTCGCCATCTAGTTCACAACAATAGAACCAGTCTCAACAATAGTACACAGGCCTTCGGATTTCAACCAAAGATTAACTCGCGAAATGACCAAAGATGTTAAAGCGAGTATAAAATAATAACAGCGAGAGAGAGAGAGACAATATTATTCCTTCATTTCTTCAATCATGGATTCCTTATTTAATTAATCCGATCATTAATTGTGCATTAATTTATTCGTTCATTTCTTAAATCGTACATTCTTTCTCCATTCGTTTGCACCTTGAATCGTGTATTCGTAAGTTCATTCATTCATTCATCCATCCCATAATTCATTCATCCATCCATTCATGCTTTCATTCATTCACTCGTTTCATTATTTTTGTGTTACGTATTCCTTAATTAATTAATCATTAAGTCACTCAAACAATAGTTTGAACCTTCAATTTATTTATTCGTATATTCTTCAATTCATTCATACTTTCTTCTGTAAATTCCATCACTCAATCATCTATTTTTTATCAATTTATTTACTTATTTAATTATTCATTCTTTGTTTGTTCTATATTTCGCATGTAAATACTCCGATACGAAACAACTTCACTTTTCCTTAAGTCATCCCGCATACACTGTCTGATGATGATGATAATAATAATAATAATAATAATAATAATAATAATAATAATAATATTAATAATAATAACTTTATTAATAATAATAATAGTAACAATAACAATACTAATAATAATTATAATAATAGTAATAATAAATAATATTAATAATAATAGTAATAAAAATAATAATAATAGTAAATAATTATATTAATAATAATAGTAAGTAATAATAATAATAATAGTAATAATAACATTTAGTAATAATAATAGTTTTTTTTATTTTATTTAGAATATTAACGTGCGAAACAACAGCACAAGGCCAATTACAGTTTAGCACGATACAAAACAAAACAAAACAACAAATGATGATGAGAATGAATGATAGAAATGGCAATGAGATGAAATACAATCAATATAATAGTCTACATTAATCAATTGACCAAATGCAACAAAATAAATAGCACAAATAATAATTATTAAATTAGTTCAGTGAGATAATTAAAATAATGACAATTAAATAAAATGTATTACAAATGAATTAATGAAATCATATAAATGAAGACAGGAATCATATAATTAATATTGTAAGTTATGCTAATGACGAGAATAGTATGATACATATCTAACAATGGCATAAATAATAAAACTGACATAAAACTCGAAAAGTATTACTACACATTAAATGGATCCAAGTTCAATCCATGCAAATTAGCATATTTAATACATCTGCAGACCGGAGACAGAGATTTAGAATTCCTTTATAAAACATTTTATGATATCTTAAACCCTTAGCAGGAATACGAAGACTGATATTGCTTATGAAAGATTCACAATCAATATCACCCTTAATGACTTTACAAAAAAATAAATAATCAAGATCCTGACGTCTGGTAAACAAACTACCGCAATTGAAATATTTGCAATTAATCTCATAGTTATAATCGAAATTTGGTAAAAATCTATAAGAACACAAGGAAATAAATTTTCTTTGAATATTCTCCAATTTAGCCGAGTCAGTGGAATTAATGGAGTTAATATTAGTAATAATAATAATAATAATAATAATAATAATAATAATAATAATAATAATATAATTCGTGGCGCTACAGCACTTCAAGGGCCCAGACCGACAATCCGGCTGCTGGCAGAGATGAACGATCATCCAACCAGACTGGAGGCATCCAAAATTCAAAGGTCTATCACGGGTACGTTTAGAGATTTCAGCGACGAAAATGTGAAGGAATGTGGGAACAAGCGGACCAGAGTCGAGTGCGCTCGGACCTGTGTGGCCGCCGTTTTCCTACGAAATGGCTCGAGTCGTGATTCAAAGAGTCACGCCGGCACTCTCGAATTCTGTGTTAATAGATGCACGCAATGCGGAGTAATTACTTACAGAGACACGTGCATGCAACGCGGGACTGCAGCCACAGGCTTTTCAGGCGCGAGGCGCCGGGGGCAATTCTGTTCCAGCGACCCCAGGACCCTGAGGTCCAATGGCACACACCTGCGCTGCCGGCCGACACTTCAATGTCACGAAGAAAGAAAAGATACTTAGGAAAATATTTGGGGCTAAAAGGGATGAAGTTACAGGAGAATGGAGAAAGTTACACAACACAGAACTGCACGCATTGTATTCTTCACCTGACATAATTAGGAACATTAAATCCAGACGTTTGAGATGGGTAGGGCATGTAGCACGTATGGGCGAATCCAGAAATGCATATACAGTATTAGTTGAGAGACCTGACGGAATTTTCTTTTTATTTATTAGGCTATTTTACGACGCTGTATCACACATCTAGGTTATTTAGCGTCTGAATGAGATGAAGGTGATAATGCCGGTGAAATGAGTCCGGGGTCCAGCACCGAAAGTTACCCAGCATTTGCTCATATTGGGTTGAGGGAAACCCCGAATAAACCTCAACCAGGTAGCTTGCCCCGACCGGGAATCGAACCCGGGCCACCAGGTTTCGCGGCCAGGCGCGCTAACCGTTACTCCACAGGTTTGGACCTGAAGGAAAAGACCTTTGGGGAGGACGAGACATTGATGGAAGGATAGTATTAAAATAGATTTGAGGGAGGTGGGATATGATGGTAGGGACTGGATTAATCTTGTTCAGGATAGGGACCGATGGCGGGCTTATGTAAAAAAAAGGTATCCCGTAACATGCCATGAAGGCATTTGGGGGCATGGAGGTAGAGCCCCATGCTTTCCATGACCTCGGCACTAGAATGAGGTGGTGTGGTCGGCACCACGCTCTGACCGCCTTTTACCCCGGGAAAGACCCGGTACTCAATTTTATAGGAGGCTGAGTGAACCTCGGGGCCGTTCTGAAAGTTTGGCAACGAGAAAAAATCCTATCACCACCTGGGATCGAACCCTGGACCTTCCAGTCCGTAGCCAGCTGCTCTACCAACTGAGCTACCACGCCCATGGGCTTATGTAAGGACGGCAATGAACCTGTGGTCCTCGAAAAGTCATTTGTAAGTAAGTAGGCTCTATACAGTACGAACCAAGGATGCAGAGGTACATGCAGCTCGTGTTAGGAATGTCACTTCTTCCTTAGAGGCAGGCTTGTGGAATACCCTACCCAGTGACATCAGAGACTGTCGGAATTTAGTAGCGCTCAAAAGCAAACTTATTAAGCATTTTCTTACTGCGTAGAGTAGGTTTAATTTTTACTTAGTTAATAAAAAAATGTCTCTCTTCTTAACTTTTGCAATAAACTGTCTAGCTTTTATTAGTCAGTTAATCTTTTAGTACTTTGATTTTTATTGTATTTGTAAATTTAATATTAATTGTAATTGTATTCTTAATATTGTAGTCCACACCTGTGGAGTAACGGTCAGCGCGTCTGGCCGCGAAACCAGGTGGCCCGGGTTCGAATCCCGGTCGGGGAAAGTTACCTGTTTGAGGTTTTTCCGGGGTTTTCCCTCAACCTAATACGAGCAAATGCTGGGTAACTTTCGGAGCTTGACCCCGAACTCATTTCACCGGCATTCAGACGCTAAATAACCTAGATGTTGATACAGCGTCGTGCAATAACCCAATAAAATAAAAATTAATATTGTAGCTGTAATATTGTAGTTGTAATCCCCTGGTAGAGGGGAAGAGAAGGCCTCATGGCCTTATCTCTACCAGGTTAAATAAATAAATAAATAAATAATAATAATAATAATAATAATAATAATAATAATAATAATTACAAACACTGTACAAATGTTCAATGAAATGTTTTGAGTGTTTTCTAACAGAGAAAAAATAACAGGTTATTATGACTAGGTGTGTGGGGTAAGGACTTTGGATATTCTTTTCCATTGCAAAGCTGCAAAACTAATTCCAAGATATTCCAGATACTATCATATAAGGGTTAAAGAAAATTACAGTGCATTGTCAATGAAACTCTGACAAAGGTCTAAGTAGCCGGATTTCCTAGCCATATGGTCGCATCAGCGCTTAACAAAGAACAGGAAAAAACAAAGGTGAGAAATCTTCACTATGTGTCCAGAATCGAAACCGGATTCGCTGGAATTGTAACCGGAAACGGAAGACTAAGAGCCCCTACGACGAATAATTACTCACAAGAGAGAAATTCACTTTTACCAATGAACAGTTCGTTATTTAACGAAGCCAGTAAGCAAATACGTTCACAGAAACTGCCTATTAAATAGATAGTAATATGCGTTACAAGAGCGGTATGTTGACGTTTTCATGTTCGAGAAAAAGTTTGAAAAAGCGAAATGTAGTTGAGCTTTTTTAATTTCCGAGAACATGAAAACAAACATACCGCTCGTGTATCGTACATTATTTTGTGCGAAGATCGTTTATTACATACCTGAAAGACGAATTTCTAATTAGTTGCAATGAAATCTCCATGTTGGTTTCTGTTTAATGACGCCAACTTCGGAAAACCAAAATATCTTTCTTCAACATTGTTGCTATAAAATGTTTTCTGTGTTTACTATACTCCAGCAGGCCGTGATATACGTGTGTCTTTTTCCCCCAGTCTATAAATGCGAACTTAAAAACAAACGGTAAGGTTATGTAATGATTTATTTTTCATTTTAATATTTTAACAATATTATTTATATAACATATTGTAGTAATAACATCGGCATCTGGAATCTTGTTGATTTTTCACGGCTTCCTTAATGTTACTTGTATCAGGAATGCAATAAGTTTCGTGGAGTAGTAGACTTTACTTAATTTTTGCAAATATTTAAAAACAATAATTAACATTGCAATTTAGGTGAAATTGCAGTGGTAAGTTTCAATTTATAATTATTGCTATGTTAAACGTCTCTAAAAATAATATGTTAAAAGCCTAAAGCAGTAAAATGAATGTCGCGCTTAATCGGTAAGATTATCTTTGGGTTTGTATATGATCTTTGTTATGACTAATATCTTTCCTTTTGCTGAGAACCATTGCAGCATTGTTAGTAAGTGTGGTTCTGTGACTGTAGCTGACTTCACTTCCATTCACTACATTATTTTGGGTGCCGATATCCGGGAAAAAGAACAGCAGCATTGGAAGTGACACGGAAAATAATCTAAATGATAAAGTGCATGTGAAGATTGTTTCACACCGCCGCGGTCAAGAGAGGACGCTTTACTAGAAGCCTAAATCGGACATCGAGCAACGCACAGGACCAAGACCAAGATTTCTGCTAGATAAGTAGAAGAACTTTGTATTACACGTTGTGTTATTCTACGCCTATTTATATTGCTCATTAACTCTAGGTTGTAGAGTACGTTAACCTAAGAGTCTGTGGAATTATTTTACATTGCTTCGGCCATTGTTGAGATTACAACACACTGTTGAATTAGATATCGGAACGATATATCGGTTTTTACGAATTACCGATATTTTCGTTAGAATATATCGGTTCTATCGAAATTTTGATTCAATTATATCGTATAATATATTGGTTTTCTTATAAATTAATCGGTTTTTGTGGAATTATCATCATTATCAACAACAAAATCCACACTGACAACTCCGATAATTCCCGAGAGATGGCGCTAATGAAGGTGACAATTACATAATTGAGCAAACTTGAAGTTGAAATATCAAATACAGTCAATACTTGCTCTAATTGGCTGAGAATTCGAATTCAAAATGTTTAATATGCAGCACCAAATTAAAAATGCAGCGTGAGCGAACGTGAGGTTTATGTACTACTGTTTTAATATCGTTGTTAATGTTCTCCAAGGCAGAAGCAACTCTCACCCTGAAAGGGAAACGTCTCACCTCAAACCGGGTATCAAAAACATTTATTTCTATATTCTCAAATGGAAAGCGAAACAAGGATTTAATACCGATGTGATATTTCTTTACGGCTATGATTTCTATGCACAACCTAATACTGATATTCTGTTTTCGTATTATATATTTTAGTGCATAAAATTCTATGCCTATCATCATCACCATTGATGTTTGTAATGTTGGAGTGTAACAATAACTTGCAATGAGAACTTACTATAGAAGGATTGTATCAAATCAACTATGAAGTTTGTTAAAACTTGCAACATTCTAAGTACGGTTTATATGATTTGAGGCTTTCTCGGCGTTGGTTCGCTAATATGTTTTCGCGGGATATCAGCCGAGTTAAGATTTTGGAATGCTCCAAGCTTTCGACTGCTATCTCTGCAGCCATCTTCAGGAAGTGATGAAATTCGAACAGTGAAGGCCCAGAGAATATGCAGACGAGCCAGCTTGGCCCTCATAAGGAGAGAATTCATCACACATACCTGGAACTCAACAACATCTCACGGGAGCTACTACAGCTACGCTTACAATGCTACGGAGGCTACAACCATCTGATCAAGAATGGATCGACAGGTCACTAACCGCCCAGGTTCAGATGCATATGAAGAAAGTCAGAGGGAGGCAAATGGAGAAATTCCACAGATTGGCCCCCTCACAGCCAGGCATCCAACCGCTGGACAAGAACAAACTTGTCATTAATGTATCAAGTAAAACATTGGACGAAGACACCATATCGGTACTAGCCAAGGGCCTAAATTTCGTTCCAGCTCCAAGAAAATATCCAGTCAAGGACATTATCAGTGGAGTGGAGCAAGCTATCTCCTCTCTTCCTCCTGGAATATCTGAAGAAGTGAGAAGAGATGTCTGCCGAATAATCAACACAGCCAGACCACCCAAACCCAATATCACGAGGAATGAACGACTAGCGCTCCGGGAGCTACGTGAAGATGAGAGTATAGTCGTTCTCCAGGCCGACAAAGGAAACGCTACGGTGGTGTTGGACTCTTCAACGTACCACCAGAAAATTGTTGAACTACTAGCAGACACGACCTACAAGAAACTGACACGTGATCCCACTAACAGGATCATAAGAAGAACCACCACGCTGCTGAAATCTTCGTCGCTGCCTGCCGAGGTTATAAAAGTTCTACTACCACACTCGGCCACACCACCTCGGATTTACGGGCTCCCAAGATCCACAAACAAGGGCTACCATTACGACCCATTGTTAGCACCATCGGGTCGCCCACATACCACCTGGCCAAGCATCTAACCAACATGCTCCAACCCCTGATTGGAACGTGTGAACATCATGTGAAAAACTCTACAGAATTTGTTAGAATTCTGGAGAACATCACAGTGGTCCCATCAGATCTACTAGTGAGCTTCGATGTAATTTCACTCTTCACAAAGGTTCCGATAAAAGAGGCTCTTGAACTGGTAGCGGAAGAATTCCCGGATGATATTCTACAACTCTTCCGACTGGCCTTGACTACTACTTACTTCACGTACAACAGTAAGTTCTACGAACAAACCGACGGCGTGGCAATGGGCTCCCCGCTGTCACCTGCTATTGCTAACTTTTACATGCAGCACTTCGAACACCAGGCCCTAGACTCAGCCACACACAAGCCGAGCCACTTCTTCCGCTACGTAGACGACACCTTCGTGGTCTGGCCGCACGGACAAGACAAGCTACAAGAGTTCCTACAACATCTCAACAGCATCCACGCGAATATCCAGTTCACCATGGAGGTGGAGTCAGAGGGCTCACTGCCGTTCCTGGATATCCACATACACAGGAAAGCAGATGATACTCTCGGACATGGCGTGTATAGAAAGCCGACGCACACAGATCTGTACCTGAATGCACTCAGCCTCCACCACCCTTCGCAGAAGAAGTCCGTCCTGACTAGTCTACTACATCGCGCCATAGTCATTTCCGATATCAACAACTTGCCTGCAGAAATGGACCATCTTCGTAGAACACTACAACAAAACAACTACAGCCGGAGAGACATCAACAAAGCCCTCAAACAAGTTACCACGAGATGTAACACCATAGACTTAGACAGCAAGCAAGAACCGACAAAGAAAGCTTTCATTCCATTCTGCGGGAGCGTGTCACACAAAATAAGCAGAATCCTCCAGAAGGTTAATATCAAAACCATCCATAAACCACAGAGCAAAATCCGGAGTCATCTACGTCAAGTTAAAGACAGTCAGGGCTTAAGGACTCCAGGGATTTACAAGATTCCATGCGAGTGTGGCGAAGTATACATAGGGCAGACTGGCCGCACAATAGAAGACAGAATCAAAGAACATAAGAGGAACCTGAGGCTGTATTACCCGGAAAAATCTGCAGTGGCGCAACACAGCATAGAAAAGGAGCATAAAATACTGTTTGACCACACCAAGGTCATTATAGGGAACGGATTTATATGGACTAAAAATATATGAAATATGTAAATATATATGTAGTTATTTTTACCAAAATATGGAATTAAATATGGATTTTTACCAAAATATGGAATTAAATATGGACTTAAAATTATAAAAAAATGACTATGTACGTTAAATATTGGTACATTTTAATCAAACTAAACAAAAAATATAATGGACGTACCTTATCTTCCAATGTAGTTTCAACAAAACACAATTTTTATTGTCTGTTACCATAACAATAGGTTACAAACATTTCTTTCAAGTGCTGAAAAGTGAATCTTCTTCTATTGTCTCTGAGGATAGATTTATACTGATTAAAAGAGCGTTCGACGTCACAAGAAGTAACTGGTACATAATTCAATTTCACAATGTCTGCTGGGGATAAGTCCAAGTTAATCTTCACTGTTGATTCACCACTCATCACAGCAACAACCTTTTTGTAGTTCTTCATATCCAGGGTTTTTGAAAGTACAGTGTCCACCTTAGCTCTTACTGCATCTGCAACTTTACCTCTACCACGATTCAGTTGTTCCACAGTACTATTTATAATTTCAAAACTTTCAGATAGTGAAAGGTGCCTATTTTGGAGACTTTTGAGCGTTTTTATGATGCATGAAAATGTATGCTGAATGTGAGCTAAGTCATTCTTCACACTTATGTCACAGGTAACTGTTTTCGCAGTATCAATTGAGACTGCATCTTCAGAGTCCAATGCAAGGAGAACATTGTTAATAGAGTCTATATGTTCGGCATAATATTCAACTGCTTCTAGCCATGTACCCCATCTAGTTAAAATTGGCTTTGGTGGCAATGGAATTTCAGGGTACATTTCTTTCAACACGTTAACTCTACTGGGAGCTTTGAGAAATACTTTTTTCACTGATGAAATCAACAAATCTACTTTAGGGAAATTGTCTCTGACCACTTCTGCCACACGATGAAATGCATGCGCCACACAAGTAAAATGAGTCAATTTAGGATATACAACAGATAATGCTTGTCCAGCTTTGACCATATAAGGGGCAGCATCGCTAATAAAGAATAACACATTATCGTACATAATACCCTTTGGCCACAGGATACCCATAGCTTCGTTGAACAGTTTAACTATAGTTTTGTTATTGCACTTTTCTAGAACATCACAATGTAAAAGAATTCGTTCAGAATATTGTTCACTTAACAAACCGATAACTACATTACCAACAAGTCTACCTTCTTTGTCGGGAGTCTCATCAATGGAAACCCAAATTGAACTATCTTTAATTTCATCTCTTATCTTCTGTATTGTCTCATCGTAGATGGATGGAGCATACGTCTTCCTAAGTGTTGACTCATCCGGGATTGTATGTTGAGTATATTTTTCAAGGAATTCCCTGAAGACCTTATTCTTTAGTTTGTAGAGAGGAATATCAGCAGAGATGAGAGAATGGCACAGGTCGATGTTAAACTCAGATCTTACATTCGATGTTGTTGGTTGTGTTAAAAACAATTGTCTCTGCTTGGAATTTAGTTGTTTGTTGGCCTGATGTTTACTAGTTGTAATGTGTTGTTGCACCAGGAACTTTTGTGTAGATGATACTGCACACTGACACAAATTACAAAATAATATTTTATTGTCAGTTGATAAACCATCTTCTTTTAATTCTGAAATGTAACTTGTTAGTTTTGATTTTAAATTGACTGAATGACGTACTTTTGGCATATTTACCGTCTTTATAGTATGATTTACAAAACTGAACCTATGTGTACTCTGACTGGCATTTAACTGTTGAGCTGCACAACTGAAGTCTGTTAAAAATTTTAAATTAAATTAATACAGTTTTGTAACTTACTTTCCCATTGTTGATAGGACTGCTAATTTTCAAATAACTCTGATGTTAAAGGGATTACTGAACATGTGTTTAAATCTCTATTGTTGAAATGTATTTTTAAAAGTTAATGGAATTTTGTTTTGTTTTATTGTTAAACCTAATATAATATGGACTGTTTTATATGAAATATGGAAAATATATGGAAATTAACGAAAATATGTACTAAACTCTAAAATATGGAAAAATATGGAAAATAAAAGTAGGATTTTTCAACCCTACACATTGTGAAACATAAAGATAATGCAAAATATAAATTATATTAGCTTTATAAGTAAATATGTATTTACATATAAATCCTTTCCCTGGTCATTAACAAATCAAGCCACTACTGGGATCGTACAATCAAGGAGGCCATAGAGATCAAGCTGGAGAAAAACAACTTTAACAGAGACAGTGGACTCCAGCTCAGTCAGGCATGGACACCGGCCTTAGACCAACTCAGGCCCTCTTACAATCAAGGTCATGAAGATCACGGACCGAGGACGGCAACCGATTCCAACCGGCGGAACAGGGCTCGCCGACCGCCAAACTTCACGCAGGAATCCCGGGAGGGGCGGAGCTTACGAGCGATGACAATTCCCGGCCCCGGATTGGCCGATCCGCCAACCAATCCCGTTTCACCTGAGACAGCCTAACATCTATATAACCTTTCGACTTTCTGTTCGGACATCACTTCCCTGAAGATGGCTGCAGAGATAGCAGTCGAAAGCTTGGAGCATTCAAAATCTTAACTCGGCTGATATCCCGCGAAAACATATTAGCGTAAGTACGGTTTACTTACGTTTAAAAATGATTACATTGTTAGGTAGGAAAGAGCATTATATGTTTCCTTGATTGAATCCTATATAAAATTAGAATAATTCAATCGTGTCCCAATATCAAAAACTCAACCATATAGAGTTCACTTAACTCTTCCCCACTAAATTATTTCATTTAAGCTCACCTTACCTCCAGCATAATTTTGATTTAGGTTAACGCCTACATCATATTGTACTGAAAATGTACAGGGACATCATTTTATTTTTACTAACATTTTTAATATTAACCTGGCTATACTTTTAGAGAACCGGAAACACCGTTCGCTACCCCCTCCACGGCTGGATTTCGATGATACTGGCGTAAAACATAAACAAATCACTTTACTAGGTATAGAAGGAAAGAAAAGTACTTCATCCATTTACGTAAACTAGGAAATATCGCGATTTTGAGTTCGATAATTTTCATTAGGTTTTCTTCAATCAAAATGCAGTACTGTATTGACAATGAGTGTTTTTACTCACGAACTGAGCTATCCATTCGGACGTATTAATTATGTAGTGTATATTGTACTGTTACAGCACATTAGCGTACAATATAAAGAATGAAGTTAAATTGAAAATAATCATAATATGGATATTTAAACACATTTTTGAAAATGGTGGCGTTAATTTCGATACAGGCTTCAGTTCTTTTGTGTATATTATCCCACTATAGATTATTGCATCTAATTCCAATTACCAGTTTCGTCCTTCGTACTAGTAACTCATGTGAAATAATTCTATACCTACTCTATAAAAGAGTACCTTACGTACTGTAAATTCAATCTTCACTTCTGTCCGATCCGAAAAGATAAAATTACTCAGACATGCTATCTACTGTCCGTCCAAGTGGTTATGCCGCAGGATCGTAGAAAGGGGGGAAGTCACGTGACAGTTAATTACTTAAGGAGGCCCTTTTATTTAAGTTATTTTAAACGTTGTATAATATTACGTAAACGTCCAATTCCTAACAGAAATTAATGTTTTCAGAAAAGAGCTAAGAGAGCCCAGTTTTTACAGAGGGGCGTGCAGAAGCAGGTGGGGGAAATCGGGATGCGACGTAGGCAAACGGACAGTACCTGTGCGAAAATATGATTCAATATTGAAAGCTCTTTCGTCACTGGAAAACGCGAACATATTTCTGGAACGTACTATACTCAGTAACTCAGTGCTGTTTACTATATGCGGCCTTGATTCTGTCTGGAGGACAGTTGGAAATTCATTAGTAGAAGGGGTGGGAGTGAAGTACATTCAAAAACTCAGGTACAATAAAAATTGAAGTAAAAATAAAATGATGTCCCTGTATTTTTTATTGTTAGGCTTACATTTTACATTTGTGCTTTTGACTTTTATGATGTTAATTTCAATGGTAAAAAGGAATATTAAAATTCAAGTAATTTTATTGTAATACAGTAAATGTACACCTGAAAACGCAATTTGCTTACGAAATAGCGATACCGGTATATCGATAATCATTCGATATATCGATAGCCTATATTTTCTTCAATAGGCCTACACGCACGCCGTCTATCGGCTAACTGCACGATGCTTTAATGCAGCCGTGGCGAAAAGGCCATGGTGCGCCGAGCCACTGTGTAAGCTGCAACGTGCATAGCACCTATGGAGGGAGGCGGACAACCGAAGGGGAAGTTAATGTTTAGGACGTGTAACGAAGAAAGAAATGAACAAGAAAACATAGGACACATTATCACAACCTAAAATTAACTGTCTTCAGAATGTCTCTGCGACAAAGTTTCAAAATCAGGAATTATGTCACTTACTGCCAGTCGTAGTTGATCACGAAGGTATTTGTCAGTCCTGATCTAAATTTGATTTTTACTATTTTCATTGTTGAAAATAATTTTTCTCAAACGTAAGTTACAGAGAACATGGCTTCAACAGAGCAAGCGAAAGAACGAAGCTTCAAATATTTATTTTTTTCCAAAGATTTGAAAAGTTCAATATCTGTCAAGTCCTTACATCTAGCTTTCATTTAACGTCACATTGTAAATCTGTGAGTTTAAATTGAAAATCTAACCGCATTATTCGTACATCTGCTGAAAAGAATCGACGTACAGAGATGATAATGATGATGATAATAATAATAATAATAATAATAATAATAATAATAATAATAATAATAATAATAATAACACTTAACCTTTTAATGTTTCATCAGTAACATGTAGTAAGTTGTAATGCCGTTTTATTTTATACAACCGTTTTCCTAGTAATATTTGTGAACAAATCATACATGTAATATTTTCATCATATTGTAAGCAAAAGAATGCATCCTCCCATCCTACTTGAAACTTTCTTTTTTTATAGAGGTACATGGTTTCGAGAGAGATATTACGACGTTACGCCACTCGCAGGTCCGAGACAAATACAAATAGAACGGAGTTTGACTCCAGTGAGTAAGAGGGTGGGGGTTGTAGGTAGGAAGCGAGAGAAAAGCACTGCGAGCCACAATGTGCTCGTGAGTCGCATTTTCGCCGCGGCTGCTTTAATGAGAGGTTAGCAATATCGAAGTCCGCATCTTTGTGAATATCACCGCTGTATTTCCTGTACCCCAGATCGTAGAGTTCTTCATGCTCACGCACCTTTTTTGATTAGCACTTCATAATCCATTGTTGTGGGTCGGTCTCGGTAGCGTAGTCGGTATAGCGCTGGCCTTCTGTGCTCGAGATTGCGGATTCGATCCCGGCCCAGATCGATGGGATTTAAGTGTGTTTAAATGCGACAGGCTCATGTCAGTAGATTTATTGGGATGTAAAAGAACTGCGGGACAAAATTCCGGCACATCCAGCGACGCTGATATAACCTCTGCAGTTGCGAGCGTCGTTAAATAAACCGTAATTTAAATTTTTTTCATTGTTGTTGCAAATAGAAAAAAAAATGCAACTGACTATGACGCTGCTGTGCTATGCCGCTAGCACAGCCGTGGCGAAGAATTTTTTTATTGGGTTATTTTACGATGCTTTATGAACATCTAGGTTATTTAGCGTCTGAATGATATGAAGGTGATAATGCCGGTGAAATGAGTCCGGGGTCCAGTACCGAAAGTTACCCAGCATTTGCTCGTATTGGGTTGAGGGAAAACCCCGGAAAAATCCTCAACCAGGTAACTCCGTGGCGAAGAAGAGTTCGTGCGCCGAGCCACTGTGTAACCTGCAACGTGCATAGCACCTGTGGAGGGAGGCGGACACCCGAAGGGGAAGTGAAGCAACTGTCTGACTCAGTAACGGATTTTCATTTTCCTTACGTCCAGCATTTAAATATAATTTTATACAGTACAAGGCTACAAACTAATGCTTCGTACGTACAACGAAAAGAGAAATGTACAAGAAAACATAGGCCACATTATCACGATCTGAAATTAACTGTCTTCAGAATGTCTCTGCGTCAGAGTTTCAAAGTCAGGAATTAAGTCATTTACTGCCAGTCGTAGTTAATCACGAAGGTGTTTGTCTGTCAGTCGTGATCTACATTTGGTTTTCACTATTTTCATTATTGAAAATAATTTTTCACAAACGTAAGTTGTAGCGAACATGGCTTCAACAGAGCAAGCGAAAGAACGAAGTTGTGGATACTTATTTTTTGACAAAGATTTGAAAAGTTCAACATCTGTCAAGTCCTTACATCTAGCTTTCATTGCAACATCGCATTGTAAATCTATGAGTTCAAATTGAAGATCTAACCGCATCATTCGTACATCTGCTGAAAAAGGGTCGACGTACAGAGATATGTCATGCTCTAAATTTCTTAAATCATGAAATCTGTGTTCACAAAATTCTTGTTTAAGAATGTTCAGCATCTCAGTGTAATTATGTTATTTATGAGGAGCAATATTTCGAAGAGACTGTAAACATGGAAAATACTGGAGTATTCTCACCACATTGGCAGCAAAAAAATCCGTCCTCCCATTCTACTTGAAACTTTCGTTTTTGTAGATGCACAGTACAAGTATTGGAGAGAGACATTGCGACGATACGCCACTCGCAGATCAGAGGCATATACAAATGGAGCGGAGTTTGACTCCAGTGAGTGAGAGGGTGGGGGTTGTGGGAGGTAGAAATGCACAGCTATCCTTGCGAGCCACAATGTGCTCGTGAGTCGCATTTTCGCCGCGGCTGCGCTAGCAGAACAAACCGTCCACGTCACGTCAAGACATTCTCCTTGAATCCCAGCCGGTCCGTGATGTTGGCTGTATATTATGTGAATGTTACCATAAAAAACGCGTTGTACAATATTTTTTTGTAACGTTACCGATCCGTGACGTGACGTTGGCGTTCCGTATAATGTGAATCGACCTCTATTCTGCACATCCGACAACTCCTCAAGATATTGTTTCTCTTGCGCTCACGCGGAAAATACGACCAGCAGATCCCCGCGATAATTCACCAGACTTACCTATGTGGTAATGACTATTGAGACTTTTTTACTTACTTACTTACAAATGGCTTTTTTAAGGAACCCAAGGTTCATTGCCGCCCTCACATAAGCCCGCCATCGGTCCCTATCCTGTGCAAGATTAATCCAGTCTCTATCATCATATCTCACCTCTCTCAAATCCATTTTAATATTATCCTCCCATCTACGTCTCGGCCTCCCTAAAGGTTTTTTCCTCCGGTCTCCCAACTAACACTATATATGCATTTCTGGATTCGCCCATACGTGCTACATGCCCTGCCCATCTCAAACGTCTGTATTTTAAGTTCCTAATTATGTCAGGTGAAGAATACAATGCATGCAGTTCTGCATTGTGTAACTTTCTCCATTCTCCTGTAACTTCATCCCTCTTACCCCAAATATTTTTCTAAGAACCTTATTCTCAAACACCCTTAACCTATGTTCCTCTCTCTGAGTGAGAGTCCAAGTTTCACAACCATACAGAACAACCGGTTATATAACTGTTTTATAAATTCTAACTTTCAGATTTTTGGACAGCAGACTGGATGATAAGAGCTTCTCAACCGAATAATAACACGCATTTCCCATATTTATTCTGCGTTTAATTTCCTCCCGAGTGTCATTTATATTTGTTACTGTTGCTCCAAGATATTTGAATTTTTCCACCTCTTCGAAGGATAAATCTCCGATTTTTATATTTCCATTTCGTACAATATTCTGGTCACGAGACATAATCATATACTTTGTCTTTTCGGGATTTACTTCCAAACCGATCGCTTTACTTGCTTCTAGTAAAATTCCCGTGTTTTCCCTAATCGTTTGTGGATTTTCTCCTAACATATTAATGTCATCTGCATAGACAAGAAGCTGATGTAACCCTTTCAATTCCAAACCCTGCCTGTTACCCTGAACTTTCCTAATGGCATATTCAAGAGCGAAGTTAAGTAAAGGTGATAGTGCATCTCCCTGCTTTAACCCGCTGTGAATTGGAAAAGCATCAGATAGAAACTAACCTATACGGACTCTGCTGTATGTTTCACTGAGACACATTTTAATTAATCGAACTAGTTTCTTGGGAATACCAAATTCAATAAGAATATCATATAATACTTCCCTCTTAACCGAGTCATATGCCTTTTTGAAATCTATGAATAATTGATGTACTGTACCCTTATACTCCCATTTTTTTCTCCATTATCTGTCGAATACAAAAATCTGATCAATAGTCGATCTATTACGCCGAAAACCGCACTGATGATCCCCAATAATTTCATCTACGTACGGAGTTAATCTTCTCAAAAGAATATTGGACAAAATTTTGTACGACGTCAACAAAAGTGATATTCCTGGAAAGTTACTACAGTTGGTTTTGTCCCCCTTTTTAAAAATAGGTACAATTATGGACTCCTTCTATTGTTCTGGTACAATTTCCTTTTCCCAAATAGCAAGTACAAGTTTATAAATTTCACTATATAATGCACTTCCACCCTCTTGTATTAATTCTGCTTGAGACTTTTTTATGTCTCTAATAATTTGAGTTGTTTACATAATCTTACATTTGTCACTTTTGCTGATAAACTTGATTCTTCGTTCTAAAAAAATCAGTGGCGTTACTACTTTCACTGCAGGTAACAGCGCCAGTACGCGTCATACTTGTATTCACATGTGTTGCTGTAAAACCTTGCCACAATTGAGGGCTTTGCCGGAAGAAGGGCGGATAGACCTCTACGCCCTTCTTCGGGAAAACGGTTTAAAATGTAGTGAATAATTATAGTAGCGAAATTTTGTTTTGATTGTACTGAACATACCTGCAGGACAGGGCTGCGTGCGTGTATAACATTTTATTCAGGTGCGTTTTAAAATCTTAGATTGCATGGATCTCAATTCACCATATTGACGTATACGCCCTTTTTCCGGCAAACCCCTCAATTACAACTTTTGAAACGTACTTTCCATAGGAAAGCCTACAAATGAAAATGACCAATATCTAAAAGATCAATATTATTTCCGTATTTCTGGTCAGTTGTAAGCCATTTTCTGAATTGATGGCGTTAATCACTGTTGCCAAATATCGCTCTACAGTCTCGCTAACTTTTCAACAAAAAGTAGCTAAATCTCTCCAAAGTTTGTTAAAAAATCTCCAGAAATGTCACTAAAAATTAATAATAGATATCACTAAACAAAAATAAGAGAAACATGCATATGCGGAGAAAAATATAATTTCCTCGTCGTCACCTCTTCTGCGGAGTCTGGTTGTGTAGTTGACGGCTGTGATGTTGAGGTGGGAACAGCTGATTGTGAATACACTGCACTTGATCCAATCATTGACACTACACTTTCTGGCAAATTGTCGTCGTCATCATCATCATCATCATCATCATCATCACAGCATAAGCCTTGTGGCTCGTTCCGTCTTCAAGAAAATTGATCCGACCATCTCATCCGTGGCCTCCCGACATTTCTTCTACCTACAGGTTTATACTTATTTATTATTTCTGGTATACGATCTTCACCCATTCTTTGTATATGATCTTGCCATCTTTGTCTGTATTCAATGATTGTTTGATTTAGGCTGGTATTCATAGTCGACACTTTATATCACCACTTTGCAAAGTGACACTTTTGACGAAAGTGGCTCTTTCATATTAGTGGTATTCATAGACGATTGAAGAAGTGCACTTCACAAAGTGTTACTTTATGTCAGCAAAGTGTAGAGTTACAATTTGGTTGGTAACAGAAGTCCCACAATGCCTTTCAAAACAAGCGAACAAACAATAACAAATTAATATGAACCCACAGATTACAATGCTTGTAATTTGAGTTGGGAGCCTAATTTATCGCACGAGAAATAAAATATATATTTAAACTTGTTTTATTTCAGTTTCTAGTTTTCGCTGCCGATAGTTTAGCTTATTTCAGTCAGTTCAGATACATAATATATTAATTTTATTAAACATGTAGTGGTGCTGCTGGTGAAATTAGGTTATGTTTTGTACAGTAAATAGCTGATCCACTGATTTATATATTTAGATTAGATTTTGTACATATCTTTTCATTGATTTATATTGTTAAGTTAGGTTTTGTATGTATCAGTTCCACTGATTTATATATTTAGATTAGATTTTGTACATATCTTTTTCATTGATTTATATTGTTAAGTTAGGTTTTGTATGTATCAGTTCCACTGATTTATATATTTAGATTAGATTTTGTACATATCTTTTTCATTGATTTATATTGTTAAGTTAGGTTTTGTATGTATCAGTTCCACTGATTTATATATTTAGATTAGATTTTGTACATATCTTTTCATTGATTTATATTGTTAAGTTAGGTTTTGTATGCATCAGTTCCACTGATTTATATATTTAGATTAGATTTTGTACATATCTTTTTCATTGATTTATATTGTTAAGTTAGGTTTTGTATGCATCAGTTCCACTGATTTATATATTTAGATTAGATTTTGTACATATCTTTTCATTGATTTATATTGTTAAGTTAGGTTTTGTATGCATCAGTTCCACTGATTTATATATTTAGATTAGATTTTGTACATATCTTTTTCATTGATTTATATTGTTAAGTTAGGTTTTGTATGTATCAGTTCCACTGATTTATATATTTAGATTAGATTTTGTACATATCTTTTTCATTGATTTATATTGTTAAGTTAGGTTTTGTATGTATCAGTTCCACTGATTTATATATTTAGATTAGATTTTGTACATATCTTTTCATTGATTTATATTGTTAAGTTAGGTTTTGTATGCATCAGTTCCACTGATTTATATATTTAGATTAGATTTTGTACATATCTTTTCATTGATTTATATTGTTAAGTTAGGTTTTGTATGTATCAGTTCCACTGATTTATATATTTAGATTAGATTTTGTACATATCTTTTCATTGATTTATATTGTTAAGTTAGGTTTTGTATGTATCAGTTCCACTGATTTATATATTTAGATTAGATTTTGTACATATCTTTTTAATTGATTTATATTGTTAAGTTAAGTTTTGTATGCATCAGTTCCACTGATTTATATAGTTAGGTTAGATTTTGTACCTACATATATTCTATTGGTTTATGTAGTTAGGTTAAGTTGGACTGAGTAGGTTACGTTTTGTGTATCCTATTTCATTTATATCGTTAGGTTAGTTTTTTTTACCCGCTTCATTGATATATCGTTTTATTCCCTTTATTTTCATTTTTGTCTTTTTCGTGAATAGTGAATAGAAGTCAAAAGAATGAAATAAACACATTAGGCCTATTGCTATTATTATTATTATTATTATTATTATTATTATTATTATTATTATTATCATCATCATTATTATTATTTTCTCTTTTTCTCTCTTTTTCCATTATTGGCTGCTGTTCAGGAATATTTTTAATGCAAATTCTTCTACAATGCAAAACAAATTAGGCCTAATGGTATGAGATCTCTTTCTATGGTGAGGTTATGACTGCACATGAACTAGAGACAATATCTCAGCAAAAGCAGCCATATCATATGTATTGTTTACCGGCATGAAAATATATATTATCGAAATAATGATTATATGAACATCGAGATAAATCTCATCTCAAAATACAGGTAGTCAACAAAAATGAAAATCGTTTAAACCCAATATAATTACGAATCTGCTTAGAAAGCAGGCACGTGAGATCTCGCAATGCTAATTTAAGATGGTTACGCCTACATTAGATTGAAGTTAGTTTCATATTATTTAAGTTAAAAAATTCGTTTCCGTAATAAAAAATAGGTCATATAGGAAAATCTATCTACATATCACTTCATCGAATTGAGGTTATAAATATACGAATGTTACTACAGATATACCGAACTATAATATTATAGATATTAATGTACAGTACATATCTATAACATAGAATTTTAATGCAGTCAATAACTGTATTATTGTAGGCACTGGCAAACCTCCATTACTCGTTTTTGTCAACTGGTCATCGAAAAGATAAGCAATCTCAATAACAGTTTTTTTTATCAAATCGGAACCGTTTTTTTAAATTCTATATCATTATAAAATTCCACGGAATAGTCTTTAGGTCTATCCCTAATGTAGCGCTTTCGTACATTGTCCACTAATTGTGCCATTTCTTCCGCATGTTCTAATAAATAATTTGACAACTTCCAAGACGTCCGCCATTTTTCTACAAAGTGCCACTTTTGGCTCAAAGTGCGGTCGGAAGTACACTTTCATCCAAAGTGATCCTTTGCACCAAAATGTCGACTGTGCAACAGAAAAGTGATACTTTGCGTCTTCCAAAGGACACTTTAATCGAAAGTGTCGACTATGAATACCAGCCTTAGACTCTGAATTTCCAATTCTTTTCTAATATCTTCATTTCTCTTTTTGTCTATGAGTCTATAACCTGCCACCTGTCTCAAAAATTTCATCTCAGCAGCCTCTATTTTCTTCTGTAGTGAGATAGTCAAGACCCAACTTTCACACCCATAAAGCAAGGTTGGGATCGCCATTACTTTGTAAAGTTTTAACAGTGTTGCTCTATTACAATTTTTTTAAGTTTTTTTTTTTATTGTACCACATAGTGTTTGGAATTTGTTTAATTTATTTTGCACATCTCTATTGCCGGTATATGACACAATGTAACCAAGATAATTAAAATCACTTTGTTGTTGGATGGGCCTATTATTTATGCAAATTTTTGCTCTTAACAGATCTCTTCCTTTAAGAGCCATTATTTTCGTTTTTCCATATGAGATTTGAAGATTATATTCACTTGTAATACTATTTAATTCATGTATGGCTCTTTGTAAATTATCTTCCGAATCTGCAATTAAGATCTGGTCGTCAGCAAACAACAGTGTATCAATGTTTCTCCCTTTTATTTTAAAATGTGTTTTAAGCATAGTCTGCCATCGTACAACTGCGTCATTAATATATATATATTAAATAGGGTAGGCGATAATGGACACCCCTGTCGTACTCCTAAATTAATCTCTACTAAATTATCCTCTTCTATGGATTTCTCCAATTTAAACTTTGTATTTGTATACATACTTTGTATTACTCTTATAAGATGTTGAGGAAAACCGTTTTAATCATTATTTCCCATAGCAAATTTCTTTTAACTTTATCAAAAGCTTTTACATAATCTATAAAAGCTATTAGAGTTGGTAGGTTATATTCTTGTCGTTGTAAGTGTGGAAATTTTCACCCAAGCGTTTTTCACAATTGCTTTTGTGAAATCTAACATTTTTTAAATCTTATATATTAAAATATATTAAAATCAGCAAAAACTACAGTCTTATTTGCTTCACACGAACTGTCGGCACAAAATTCCAAAACTCAACTGCCTTGGGTCGGTTCGGAGTGGAAAATCTCCACGCTGCGGGGAAGAACCAGAATTAGCTGGACTTCACGACTCGTCACGTGACAATCAAAGTTGCCGCCGTTTATCGGTGTTGGAGCAGTAGCATTGAGAGAGAGACCTGACCCGTGAGAATCATTGAATCAGCATCTTCCACCCCTGATCCCTGATCACTAAAATATGAGATCTGGGCTTTCACGTATGAATCATTAGACGACTCAGTCATGCATCCATGCCTCTTCTAAAACTAAGAAGTGCATGACTTCACTTGAATGTTTTAACTTAAAGGAAAGGAAAGAGTGGAAGAATATAAAAATCAGCAGAAAAGTCGCTAATCGTATTTTACAAAATTTGTCGCCGAGACTGATTCAAAATTCCCTAGATTTAGCGACTTATCGCTAAATATGGCAACACTGGCGTTAATACCTTCACTTACCTTACACAACAACGATTGGCTCAAACGATGCCACGTGACCACATGCGCATAAACGTTCCAAAACGAACTGTCTTCCAATGTGAGTGACACAATAATTCCAAGCAACTATCGGAATGCAGTGAAAATTAAATCTAAACAGTTCTAAGTCAGTGATAAGTTTAAACTCTAAGACCGTAGTATACTCAGTCCCTATCCTGTGCAAGATTAATCCAACCTCTACCATCATATCCCGCCTCCCTCAAATCCATTTTAATATTATCCTCCCACCTACGTCTCGGCCTCCCCAAAGGTCATTTTCCCTCCGGCCTCCCAACTAACACTCTATATGCATTTCTGGATTCGCCCATACGTGCTACATGCCTTGCCCATCTCAAACGTCTGGATTTAATGTTCCTAATCATGTTAGGTGAAGAATACAATGCCTGCAGTTCTACGTTGTGTAACTTTCTCCATTCTCCTGTAACTTCATCCCTCTTAGCCCCAAATATTATCCTAAGAACCTTATTCTGAAACACCTTTAATCTCTGTTTGTTTCTCAAAGTGAGAGTCCAAGTTTCACAACCGTACAGAACAACCGGTAATATAACTGTTTTATAAATTCTAACTTTCAGATTTTTTGACAGTAGACTAAATGACAAAAGCTTCTCAACCGAATAATAACAGGCATTTACCATGTATTTATTCTGCATTAATAATAATAATAATAATAATAATAATAATAATAATAATAATAATAATAATAATAACTCAAACTTAAATTATTCTATCTGTTTCTTATTTCACCGACATCTCTTCTTCTTTCAGATTTATACTTTAACTAGCTGAAAGTACCCGGCGTTGCACGGGTTTTCCTTCTATTTTTAATTAAACTGGTTATTACATTTTCGGAAATCTCGAAACCTAACTATAGACAACCAAAACGAATTGTCTTTACTAAGCTAAGATGAATCTTTACTTAACGTCACTTACATGAATTGATGAACTCCTTAGCGAAATGCCTGCCAGCGTTAACTCAATTTAAAATAGTTGTAAATCAGGCACCGAAAAGAAAACAGGTCACCATGTGCCCGACGTTCAACGGTTTTTAAATTTATATATTTATTTCTTTTTATTTATTTATTCTGAAACTATACTGTATCTCATAAATTCAGAACATATTATATTAATTCTAATTTTACACACAGAATACAGATACAATATAAACTCGCAATAAGTCATTTTTTAACATAAAGACTAATATTCTGAGAAACGTATAGGCCTACCGGTATTTTAGAAATTAAGAGATTTGTATTTCCACAACGCTTAACATACTAAATTAGCAACGTGAACAACAATATTTCGAGAATTAATACAATGTTATTTTCAGTAGGCTTATGTACATTCACATACCACATTAGCAACATGACAAAAGTATCATTGAATTGCTTATTGATATGTGTAAAATCTTTTTTTTTCTCACTTCTTTGTGTAAAATATAGTTGAGGATGTGAAAAACACGAAGTTTTTAAGTTAATGTCTGAAACTTTGAGCAACTGTCCTTGAGCTTCATTTTAATATGACCATTACAAATGCTAGTGGCATTGAAATTGCAGTTGAATGAGTATCCTAGCAATACGTGGAATAAAAACATCTCCTTTTATTTTTGCAGTTAATATTGCCAATTCTATTACGTTTCGTATGAGTTTTTCACACCAATTCTTATTCGTGCATAATTTTGGTGGGTCAATATTTCACAATAGTACTATTGGTTATTCAATATTAAGTAAATTATGTGGCAGCAATCCTTGTAGTTTCAAAGAATTCTAGAATTCAGTTGTATAAAACAGTTTGCTCACTATCTACAAAATTGCATCGTGGAATTCATAATACGGTCCTGGACTGCGTAAAGATACTTATTGTATGAATTATCTAGTTTTAGCCTTCATGATCTGTAACAACAATGTAATTTAATTTCGTGTTAAAATTTCCAAGGCCTCGTGAAAGTCGATGTTGAATATAACAGACAATAATAAAAAACAATTGGCTGTAGAAGATTTTGCGTTTTAATATTATACATGAAGATTTGATCTATTTAATTTTATTTTTTATAATTTTAATGAATTTAACTTTCATTTGCACAATTTTAATGTAGCCTATGTTCTTCTCCTGGTTATGAAGGTTAAATGTGCAAACTTTGCCACATATCGGTCAAAGCGTGTAGATTTGTATAGAGAACATACACACACACATACATACATACCCACATTCAATTTTATATATTATGATACTACCTAAAGTAAAGGTTTAGGGCCTACATCCAAAATCTGTTAATGTATCCAACATTCAACAGCAATTCATAAGCTTTATTTGTACACCTGCTGATGGCTAAATTGCCACCAGGGTCACCTCCATTACACACATATCTAAGTAGTTATTCTTTGCACAACGGCACATAATGTATCTGGCAGCGTGTGCAATTCATCACTACAACAACGACTTCAATGTCGGCACAGCGTTTCTGAAACACAATCATCGTCATTGTCGCCATGATCTTCATCGTCATTCACAAAGGGGCCGGAATTCGAATTCCAGTAGATACTATGCGGTTTGTGGTTGACAAGGCGACTGTAGGAAAAAATTTCTGAGTTATTCGGTTTTCCCTTTTGTTTTTATTCGACAACTGCTATTCCAGTATCGTTATAGTAATATGCGTTACAGGAGCGGTATGTTGACGTTTTCATGGTCGAGGAAAAGATTGGAAAAGCGAAACGTAGTTGAGCTTTTTTAATTTCCGAGAACATGAAAACAAACATACCGCTCGTGTATCGTACATTATTTTGTGCGAAGATCGTTTATTACATACCTGAAAGAGGAATTTCTAATTAGTTGCAATGAAATCTCCATTTTGGTTTCTGTTTAATGACGGCAACTTCGGAAAACCAAAATAGGCTATCTTTCTTCAACATTGTTGCTATAAAATGTTTTCTGTGTTTACTATACTCCAGCAGGCCGTGATATACGTCTGTCTTTTTTTCCCCAGTCTATGAATGCGAACTTAAAACAAACGGTAAGGTTATGTAATGATTTATTTTTCATTTTAATATTTTAACAATATTAGTTATATAACATATTGCAGTAATAACATCGGCATCTGGAATCTTGTTGATTTTTTCACGGCTTCCTTACTGTTACTTGTATCAGGAATGCAATAAGTTTCGTGGAGTAGTAGACTTTACTTAATTTTTGCAAATATTTAAAAACAATAATTAGCATTGCAATTTAGGTGAAATTGCAGTGGTAAGTTTCCAATTTATAATTATTACTATGTTAAACGTCTCTAAAAAATAATATGTTAAAAGCCTAAAGCAGTAAAATGAATGTCGCGCTTAAGCGGTAAGAAGAGGGAAATTGTTATGTGTGTTAGGTTGGGAATACTGAATGTGGTATTTCACACTTACCGCTTATTGGTTCTGTGCGGAAAACAAGCAAATACGCACGATCTCGCACACAATCATATCATCACTTCATTGTCTATTGTAAGTCTCTGTAATTAAGACTTTACAGCCTAACAAGCTATTATAAAACTGCCTTGGATTCACCAGTAAAATTAACATAGCTGCTCTCACCACAATTAGAGACTGTGCGAAAATGATTTTAAAATAGTTACGTTATTTAACACCGCTGTATCAACTGCAGGATTAAGCTTATCTGGCATCGCTGAAATCAGTGATAGTGAGGAGGTATTTGATGAGACGAGTTTGAGAATTAACTATTGTGTTACTGATATTTGTCTTACAGTTGAGGAAAACATCATAAAGATCAAGTAAGCAGATCAAAAAGTGTTCAAACCCACGCTAGAGCCAATTTGCTATCATTTGACCCAGAATTTGGTAAAATAACTTATAGGCCTATAACCGAATAATAATTTTTATTACAAGTCAGATCTGATAGATGTTTAGTTATCATTACATTTAAATGTCTTCTTATTTGAGAATAGAAATGAATCAATTAAATTTTCTCCTTGGTAATTAAGTAGTTGCTCGGCTTGTCAGTCTCTCTGTATAAAAATAATCTTTCTGTTTCCTACATTCCGATAGATAGCGTTATGCAACATTTTTTAGCGTTGCCATTTGCTTTCTCTAGCATTTTAAACCTTAGACATTAGACGGTATCCTTAATGACTCCAGTGATGTGGGATTAGTATACAATCGGATTTCTCATTGATTAAAGTTCACGTTAACACTTTGTTTGTTAAAAACATAAAATTACTTAGTCACGCGTTAAAAAGTGTTAAATCTATACTAATAATAAATCTGTAGCCGAAATTTTTCTGGCAATTTTCGATTTTCCCAAAAAAATTGGTCCTAACATATATAATTAACCATCCTGAAACCGAAAATCGCTTTTTTTGAAATTTTTGTTTGTATGTCTGTCTGTCTGTCTGTCTGTCTGTCTGTCTGTCTGTCTGTCTGTCTGTATGTATGTTTGTTACCTTTTCACGCGATAATGGCTGAACGGATTTCGATGAAAATTGGAATATAAATTAAGTTCGTTGTAACTTAGATTTTAGGCTATATGGCATTCAAAATACATTATTTAAAGGGGGTTATAAGGGGGCCTGAATTAAATAAATCGAAATATCTCGCTTATTATTGATTTTTATGAAAAATGTTACATAACAAACGTTTCTTTAAAAATAATTGGCGATAAGTTTTATTCCTTGAAAAAATTTGATAGGACTGATATTTAATGAGATAAATGAGTTTTAAAATTAAAATAACTGCCATCTTAAGGCCGTGTAATGAATTAAAAAACAAATGACTTCGTCTATAAGGGGCCTTGGACAGCAACAATCGAAAGCTATGAAAGATAGCCTACAGATAATGTTTCTATGAAGTAATATCGGAAGCTAAATTAACCGATTTGTATAATTAATTATTATTTCACCATTGGAAAGTGTAGTTTCTCTAGATGGACATAATGCTATAATGTTATTACAGTAACTTCTGAGTGAATCGAGGACAGGTAAGATTAAATAGATTCTTATGCACAGAAAACTTGATAGGCTATTCTGTATATTCGTTTCCTATATTTCCTAAACTAATTTTTATGACCAAATGAGTGTCTCTGGATCAAAATGATCGCATTTTAATTTTTTAATTCAATTTAAATTAAGTAACATAATAAACGATTTATCCTTCTATCAAACACGAATCTTCCCTGGATCAAATGTCTTATTTTAATTATATAATTAAATAAAGACGTAGATGGGAGGATAATATTAAAATGGATTTGAGGGAGGTGGGGTATGATAGAGACTAGATTAATCTTGCACAGGATAGGGACCGATGGCGGGCTTATGTGAGGGCGGCAATGAACCTTCGGGTTCCTTAAAAGCCATTTGTAAGTAATTACTTTATATTTATTTCTAACGGGTGCAGCGGAGCGCACGGGTACGGCTAGTTAAAAAAAAAAGTATACGAGTATACCTTCCACAGACGGCCCGTTTCGACGTGATGTTACGTCTTCATCAGTGTCTCCTGAACTACTGGTGATCTTAAATTATGCGATGTGCATTTGTCGATTGTAGGGGTGGGGGTGTGTTGCTCTTATGGTGGGGGCTGGTTGTTTGTGTGTTATGACGTATCATGACGTCGGATAATGTGTGGGTATTGAACTGTAATTGTGTATTAAGTATATGTTGTGGGTGTGTTATTGTATGTTTATATATTTCGTATTGGTCTAAGATGTTTAACTGTGAACTTTTTGGTGTGATGTGTAAAATTTCCATATCTGTTTCTATATTATTGTAGTCATGATTATTGTTGATAATAATCGGACTTCTACTGTATTCAAGACAAAACAGGACAACACATTGGAAGCCATGTCTTAGGCGGGTTTCGAACCCAGGACTGTGCTTTCAAGCAATAATGAAAGCTGCGCTCCTTAGTCATTAAATACGTCACGACTAGCAAGTTAACCAAGCTCTATGAGTCAATCACTTCCAAGCCTACAAAATGGCGATACATATAGGATAATAAAAGTAGGTTAGCACACTATTACAGTCAGCTGTTTTCAGAGTTTGCTCTTCGGGACCTGAGGACTACAAATGATCACCAGATATCTATAAATAGCGACAATTCTTGATCATATAATCAGCCATGTTGACATTTTAAATCAATTTAGTTCAAATTTTGTGATTAAAATTTGTATTTGAGGGAAAATAAGGAAGGAAGTTTTAATTCACGTTTGTCTGTCTGTCTGCTCGCTTTCTAGCTTAAGTAACCAGAACTATGACCCTTCCTAAATAGAAATAACGGTACTGCAGCGGTGGCGAAAATGCTATCGTGCGCCGAGCCACTGTGTAAGCTGCAACGTGCATAGCACCTATGGAGGGAGGAGGACAACCGAAGGGGACACTGAAGCAACTGTCTGACATTAACGGTTTTTCATTTTTCTTGCGTCAAACACTTAAATAAAAGTATATACAGTACAAGGCTACAAACTAATGTTTAGTACGTGTAACGAAGAAAGAAATGAACAGAAAAACATAGGACACATTATAACAACCTAAAATTAACTGTCTTCAGAATGTCTCTGCGACAAAGTTTCAAAATCAGGAATTATGTCACTTACTGCCAGTCGTAGTTGATCACGAAGGTATTTGTCTGTCAGTCGTGATCTAAATTTGGTTTTTTACTATTTTCATCGTTGAAAATAATTTTTCACAAACGTAAGTTGTAGCGAACATGGCTTCAACAGAGCAAGCGAAAGAACGAAGCTTCAAATATTTATTTTTTTCCAAAGATTTGAAAAGTTCAACATTTGTCAAGTCCTTATATCTAGCTTTCATTTAACATCACATTGTAAATATGTGAGTTTAAATTGAAGATCTAACCGCATTATTCGTACATTTGCTGAAAAAGGATCGACGTACAGCGTTGATGATGATGATGATGATGATGATGATGATGATGATGATGATGATGATGATGATAACAACAACAACACTTAACCTTTTAATGTTTCATCAGTAACATGTAGTAACTTATAATGCCGTTTTGTGTTATACAACCGTTTTCCTAGTAATAATTGTGAACAAATCATACATTTAATATTCTCATCATATTGTCAGCAAAAAATGCGTCCTCCCATCCTACTTGAAACTTTCGTTTTTGTAGAGGTACATGGTTTCGAGAGAGACATTGCGACGATACGTCACTCGCAGGTCCGAGACAAATGCAAATGGAACGGAGTTTGACTCCAGTGAGTAAGAGGGTGGGGGTTGTAGGTAGGAAGCGAGGGAAATGCACTGCGAGCCACAATGTGCTCGTGAGTCGCATTTTCGCCGCGGCTGCGGTACTGTATGTCAAACGTATTTACATATTTTAACTTTTTGTTAAAACTTCTCTTATCTCACAACAAAAAAAAAAAAAAGACTGGAGATCTTCGTAAATCCCTACGATTGCGTATAATGTATTCTATAGGAATTAGAGCAGTGGTAGGCAAAGACTACGTCATACAAAATGCAGCTCGGAATATACAGCAAAAGGGAAAGTAAAAGAGGAAGGATACCCAAACTGCTTAACGTTGAATGAATCAATGATTTCTAAGGGGAGGGAGATCATACTTTACTCCTCCACCCTGCTGGTGTATTAAGGGGTTGACACGCGAGTCAAGAAATGTCGACCACTGGATTAGAGTAATAGAGTTAGGATAATAAATGTAGTTTTCTGTAAGATTTAACTGTGTCTAATGAACGGAATGAAATAAGTTGTGAATAACAGTTAATCCAACAATAATAATAATAATAATAATAATAATAATAATAATAATAATAATAATAATAATGGCAATGCATTAAAGCAATATTTACCCTAAATAAATGGACTCGTTCACATTGTTAACTTTATCGGATAAGACGAAAGAATTTCCATGACAACCTAAGTCGAATGATGTGGTATAATTTCCATTCTACAAAATCCTTTTTTTTTTTCTTGTATATTAATGTAGGTCGAGTAGAGACATACGTCAAAAAAAGAAGAAAAAGGAGAAGGAAATTTGAGCTCTTATTTGTCTCTGTCTACCTTATATCTACTGCTCACTTCTTTGCTTGGCCAATTTATAATAATAATAATAATAATAATAATAATAATAATAATAGTAATAATAATGCTTTATTTTTCTGGCGGAGTTTGGGCCTTGAGGCCATCTCTTCCTCTCAACCAGAGAAGTTTAAAATTATGCCTAAAGAAAAGGTATGAGGGTCTGCCGTTGTGATTTAAGGATAGTTTTCCAACAAAGCGGTCTTGAGTCCAAGCGTGGGCAATGGAAGAGATTTATCTTCCGTCCATAAGGGTCTGGGCATTTGTCCCTTGTCACGTGCTGCCCTTGTGCCATGCTGACAACACGACTAGGGAGGCCCACAATGTATACCTATCAAGTGTTGGTCCATAGTTATATTCATTCATTCATTTAGTGTTCTGCCCAAGGGCAGGCCTTTCACTGCAAACCCAGCTTTCTCCAGTCTTTCCTATTTTCTGCCTTCCTCTTCGTTTCCTCATATGATCCATATATCTTAATATCGTCTGATATCTTCTTGCACCCCGTTCACCATTCTTTCCAGTACCTACATCCTTCAGTAGGCAGTTTCTTCTCAGCCAGCATAGTTATATACCCTTCCCTAAACCGCATTAGCTTTAGGTCGGTAGGAAAGGAAGTCAAAGAGAAGATGAATGAAAAACATAAATAGACTAAAGAAAGAACGGATGTGAGATAAATATAACAATAATTATTTAGCTAGTGAATTGGGTTAGGCTTTGTCTGCAATTTTAGTATTTGTTTTCAATTGAAATGGTAGCCAGGGTTAATTTTGGACAGGCACAATGCTGCCGCTTTACTGAAATGTGTATGAAATTGTTGTTATAGAAAAGGGTGCAATATAGAAAAAAATAACACTTTGTCAATAGGTCTGTGGACGGGTCGAAATCCAATTTGATCATAACATTGTTGAGCTTTCAGTCAATCGTTAAAGTATCTGACGTAGAAGAACAAACTTGTGGACGATGTAGTCGGCTGTTTTATCTTCTACATAACATAAACATTAAGAAATATATAGAATAATATCCTATTTCCAGCATTCAATTTATAGCGAATCCCATATAGACTTCCGGAACCCGAACTCATCATATTCCGTCGATTTCAAGTTTCCTTAACACAATTCAACAAAGTTTTAACCTTATTTTTTTCTTAAATAACGGTCAGCTGTTTTATTGGCGCCATAGACTCAGATATACCAACTTCATAAAATTTCTTCGGCTCTGTCTTCGTTGCTAACTTCAGAGCGTTGTCTCAGAGCACCAGAATGCATAGAAACATCACACAGATAAAATAAAAAGTAATGTGTAGCTTTGAGGCAACATTATGTGTAGTATCAACATACTGAGCAGAGGCCGGCATTTCCAACTGGAACAATTGTATGGTCAAATGCACCGAATATTATTCTCAGGACCGTATCTATGCATAGGACACATAGGTCCTGGGCGGCAAAATTTTGAGAAAGGAAAAATGAGGCTATCAAATGAAAAACTCGCCTTATACAGGTAAAGTGATATGTCAGAAAACATGAAAAACCGTTATGGATATGGACAGTTTTGCATTTGATAGTAGTTTTCTGAGCTATATGGAAGAGGAATTAGACAAGATTTGCACAAACCGACTATATCGATAGATAAAGAGCTGCGAGAAGTACAACATCCCGTACGTAACTCATTTTTTTTTTTAATTTTGGATAAAGCGAGTTTTGCACATGATAGCCTCAAATATTGAGTTGAAAATAAATTTTAGATATTTTCCTATTTTGCCTGCTTAGACAGTAGTATAATTATGTTAAATTGTTGCTACATACCACTTTTTTACACTTTGCTAAATGTCTAAAATACGCATAGGCCTAAGTTAATTGGTGGCGGACGCGAAATTTTCGGGTTCATCTCATTCTGCAGAAACTAGCGCTGAGGTTGTTCCGGTGATTTTGGAAGTGGAAATGGTTGAATTTGTAAGGGATTTCTTGTGAAAGATTGATTAAGGATTTTATAGGGAAATATTTAAAGAAAAGGAAATTGTTCGGTAATGTAAATTACGTGTGAAATGAAAGGTGCGTGGTAATGTAAGTGCAAACGTTGTAGATTATAATGAAGGAAAGGACCTTAAGGATATAAAACACACGATACGATGTAACGTGAAAAACGTAAAACTTGTATTAATTCAATAACCACTTAAAAATAATGAAATAAACACAGTTTCCTTAATGTAATTTCGTTTCTACGTCCGCCATTACGCTAGCCTGTATACTGACAACATCACTAAAGAAAAATCACCAGGCTTTGAAAATCCTGCAAAGATTCGTATATACAAGGCATATCAAAAGTCAAATCTAACCTAACCTGTCGCACATTCGTATATGCAAGGCATAACAAAAGCCTAAACTAACCTAACCTGTCACAGATTCGTTTATGCAAGGCATAGCGTGAGTGTACTCTAGCTTGAAACTTTCGTGATGTCCCCAAAGTTATGTTGGTATTACTGAGGAGACAGTTGAAGGTGCATATAAGCGTAGTAGGAAGGGAACTACCTCAGCGCTAGTTTAACAATTATTGTAATAGATTGAGAATTTAACATTACTAAGCAATACCAGTATTTCTATTCGTCAGGTTTCTTGTTTATTTAATTCATTATTTAGTAACTTGGAATCTCGAATTATGTAATGGTTCTCTAAATAACGTCTGGGGTAGACCTAGTAATAGTAACAATATACCAAATAACAGCAGTAATCTTGGCAAAGTAAAAGTAGTAACAAAACATCAATAATAAACCATTATTATTATATGCTTAGCAAAACAACCGATTGAGACAATTCAGAACTTTTGTCGCCGGATTACGAGCTAAGGATTGTCCAGTTGCGAGCTTACGTATTAAGTAAAGTAAGTGTCTAATTCATAAGCAATTACAATTTCTTCGAAGTGCCTGTAAATATAAGCGATTATTAAACTGAAACATTTCTTTTTGCTTCTTGTATGCATCCGGATATAAGCAACACTTTTTATCGTTTTCAATTAATAAATGCCTGTCATTAATTATAATTCTAAAGATTACAACAATGTAACATTCATCGCACCTGAAGGACAAGACACCTGAATAAATACCTTCAATACAAACAGCATTACAATTTTATGATCATCGAAAAAAAAAACGTCATTGAAGTCGGCTAGTTTCAACTGATTCTTAACCAACAAATATTGCGTAATAAGAAAAAATTATTGCTCACCTTCAGATGTTTACGACAGTTGTTACTTGGAGCCTTTTCGTTAAAAGAAGTAAAATCCACACAGCTGCATTATCTTGTACTCACTTTTACTTCACAACATTAAAAAATAGAACAACACACGAAAAAAGGAATATCTGCGGATTATACATGTAATATAGAACTCTGTAGATTTTTTACACACGCAGAGTTCGTAAATTTTGTAAGCAAAATGGTTTTAAAACCGTTAAGAATTTGAGGTGCATCAATAATCGTGTAATTTAATTCACCAAACGATAATATTCTTCTCAATAATGGTATCAGATAACATACAAAGCAAGAATAATGGTTTCACAACATTTGAAAATATATCGTTCCGAAGCAAACACCATAACATACAATCAGAACTCTTGAGTAACGGAGTTCCTATATATCCACTCACAACACGTTTAAAGAAAAATCAGTGCACTCTATAACAACAGCCAGAACTTCTTGAAAACTAGTCTTTCAATAAACATAACTATTTATCTTATTAGATATCAATTCAACAACGTGGTTATCGTCTTTTTAAAAGACTCGCACAGAGGTTAACGTTTGTTTATACACTCTAAAGAGCTACACACAATTATTCCAGCGTCTTGCATCTGCGGTTGTCTGACTAGCTTACCTGTAGAGGGAGAGCACGTAGGAGGAATCCTCAGAGTTTCCAAGAGTTTCTGCGACAACAGCATGATACAGTAACAGTAAACTATAAATTCCAGCCTGGAAAAACAACGCAATTCCATTACTACTACCACTGCAGTCAGTTTTAAGATAATAATTACACGATTATAACTCATAACATGTGTAGCGCTAGTAAAAAAGTACTATTGTTTCTAACTTCATGCAGCAGTCTGTACGAGCATCAACCTGCCATTACTCTCGCACAAACCGAAGCATTGTGTAACGCACAATTCTATTTGCCGGTCATATGTAAGGGACTTTCCTATTGGCTGCTGGAAATCATAGAAGAAGAACGCCTTTCTGTCCCCTCTACTAAACAGGTACAAATCCCGTGCACAACCTCACCTGTCGTGTTCACCAAAGCGAGGCAATTACTACCTGTTCTGAATATATGTACTACGAGAAACTTTATATAAGGAGAATTTGACCTTGTGCAGCTGATGGGGTGCGTGTCACGTAAGGAATTAAATTTTCCCTTAGTAGACCCGTTTCATTGCTTATCAGGTGCCTTCTTTGGGCGTGGGTTCGATCCTCACTTGGACCGACTACCTTTGTGCCCACAGATAGATAGAGTTTAGGTCTTCAGTCATTGTGGTCACTATAGGTTCGTTCCAATAACAATCAGGAACCGTCCGTAACCATCGTGAGCATGCGCAGTACATAAAAAGCGTTCCAACACAATCCGAACCAAGGCGCTAAGACAAATGTCGGGATGAGCCCTAAAAGAAATGGGCCACGGACCTGCATTCATATCCCCATTAATCTCCCTAATTAACAATTACATCTCTCCCCCCTCTTCGCGATGGAGCCATCATATAGCCAAATGGCTGGTCTCGAAATTGAGACAAATCAACAAGGCTCATGACCTCCTACATAATAGCCAAATTGGCTAGTCTCTTATATGAGACAACTCATCCTGCCTAAGGTATTCCGTGGTTTTCCTCAGGCGAAAGACAAATGTCGGGATGAGCCCTATAAGAAATGGGCCACGGACCTATATGCCCCTCCCCATATATATTCCACCTTTATTATAAATTATGTATGCCCTAGTTCAGATAATATTAATAGTCTATTAAACATACGAGGTCACTCAATAAGTCGCAAATTGAAAGGACAGGGACCTCTCAAATTGCAGCTTAGATTTCACGGCGCTTCTTCCGACGGCCTTCACCTGATTTGTCATCGAACAACAGATGACGGCGTCTTGCCATCCTAACGGCAAACACCAGCCAACTCCTCCTCGCCCCGTTCCGTGATCAATTGATCAATCTCAGCCCCCTCGCGTATGTGGTACCTAAGAGGTTACGTCCAATTTCGGCTTCCCCTTCAAAATTTCCTAGAGCTCCTTCAGGGGAGCAGCGTAAACCGGAGTGAGACTAGTGGCCAACAGGCTTGGAGCTCACATATTTAGTTTTGTACAGCCCCCAACCCCTTGCAAGGACGCGTTTTGCGTACCTTTTAAATTTTCCTCCCAATTCTCCTTCGATTTTTCGATTTTCGATTCAATCCGAACCAGTCCTGAACCGGAAACATGTACTGCAGTCGGGCGTTCCAACAAGCTTTTGACACGGGTTCGGAACGGTCAGAAATAGTCCGCGGATTGAGGCATGTACGGAAGAGTACGCGAGACGCGCATGCGCATAAGCTCACCAACGTCTCCTGGATACTGAAGAAAGACATGATCGACTGTTCACATCAATGAGGTTAAAGATGAAAAGTGACAGTACAGACGAATAATAAAACTAGATATTTAATTTAAATTTTCGCCAAAAAGAAAGGGAATGGAAATTATTTGGGTATTGAAATAGTTAATTACAATTTAAACATGCAACTCTGATTAAAAGTATAATAAATAACGCACATACATTAATAATTAAAAAAAAAACTATTTTTAGATGAGAGTCTCCCAGTACACGACATTGAATTATCGGAATTCTTGCCTTCCATATTTTTTGTCATCTTTTTATAGAAAATGATCGAAATTCTATTTTCTGCAACTAGAATTAGCTGCGCAACGATAATAATAATAATAATAATAATAATAATAATAATAATAATAATAATAATAATAATAATAATAATAATCCTGTTCTAAGCAAAGATGATCACAGTTATAGCATCTCTGGATTTAGTACATAACGATCCGCGAAAGCGTTCCAACAGCGTCCAGTCCAGTTTCAATCCCATAGCAGAAGCTCAACTAGCGCATGCGCATAAGATGGTACAGGAACCGTACATGAACTGATCTATGAACCGCTTGTTGGAACGAACCTTGTATCAATTAGTTCATCAGGAAGAAAGTGTATATAGATCTGTAAATCGTCAGCAAACAAGTGGTATCTGCAGTGATAATGAGATGATGATTATGATGTAAAAATGGTGATGATTTAATGATGATAATGATGTGAAGGTGTAATTATGATGACGATAGGCTTTACCTCGAGTCTCCGAAATTTGCAACAATAAATCTGAGGTAGCAAATTGTTATGTGCTTTGTTCGGACTGTACGTTGCACGGGAATGGAGATACAAGATAGAGGGATTGCAAATATATACCAATAATAAATCTGTAGCCGAAATTTTTCTGGTAATTTTTGATTTTCCAAAAATAATTTGTCCTAACATATATAATTAACCACCGTGAAACCGAAAATCGCTTTTTTGAAATTTTTGTTTGTATGTCTCTGTCTGGATGTTTGTTATCTTTTCACGCGATAATGGCTGAACGAATTTCGATGCAAATTGGAATATAAATTAAGTTCGTTATAACTTAGATTTTAGGCTATATGGCATTCAAAATACCTTATTTAAAAGGGGGGTTATAAGGGGGCCTGAATTAAATAAATCGAAATATCTCGCTTATTATTGATTTTTGTGAAAAATGTTACATAACAAAACTTTCTTTAAATATAATTTCCGATAAGTTTTATCCCTTGAAAAATTTTGATAGGACTGATATTTAATGAGATAAATGAGTTTTAAAATTAAAATGTTTCTGTGTTTGTATGAAGTAATATCGGAAGCTAAATTAACCGATTTGTATAATTAATTATTATTTCACCATTGGAAAGTGTAGTTTCTCTAGATGGACATAATGCTATAATGTTATTACAGTAACTTATGATATAATATAATATAATATAATATAATATGTGATATTATATAATATAATTTAAGTTATTTGAAGGGTTCACAACCATAGTGGGCCAAACGCCATTTACTGAATACGTAGAAAACAAGGGTTAAAATTAAGTTATTACCATAATTCAATGGAAACCTATAACAAGTAAAATAAAATATACGCATTAAATCTAAATGATGTCAATCTTCATTAAACTATGGTTGCATGTAATAAAAATTAAGAAACATGTTAAAGGAATTGTCATTGCACCAAATGAGTGTCTCTGGACCAAAATGATCGCATTTTAATTATTTGGATGCAATTCAAATTAAGTAACATATTAAACGATTTATCCTTCTATCAAACACGAATGTTCCCTGGATCAAATGTCCTATTTTAATTATGTAATTACTTTATATTTATTTCTAATGGGTGCAGCGGAGCGCACGGGTACGGCTAGTAATTAATATATGTTTGTGTTGTCTCTGTGTTTATGTTACGGTTATGTTTAATTTTCATTGTGTCGTTGCAAATCCTGGCGCAGGACGCGTCTTCCAACTACAGTATTTATATCGTCGCGGTTCTTGCACTACGTCGTCGCCTCAGACTTGTCTGGTAGGATGAGGTGACAAATATCTCTCATACAGCTTTTGACAAGCAAACAAAACGGCTTGTTTAATAGTAATATACGTTACAAGAGCGGTATGTTGACGTTTTCATGGTCGAGGAAAAGATTGAAAAAGCGAAACATAGTTGAGCTTTTTTAATTTCCGAGAACATGAAAACAAACATACCGCTCGTGTATCGTACATTATTTTGTGCGAAGATCGTTTATTACATACCTGAAAGACAATTTCTAATTAGTTGCAATGAAATCTCCATGTTGGCTTCTGTTTAATGACGGCAACTTCGGAAAACCAAAATATCTTTCTTCAACATTGTTGCTATAAAATGTTTTCTGTGTTTACTATACTCCAGCAGGCCGTGATATACGTCTGTCTTTTTTTCCCCCAGTCTATAAATGCGAACTTAAAACAAACGGTAAGATTATGTAATGATTTATTTTTCATTTTAATATTTTGACAATATTATTTATATAACATATTGCAGTAATAACATCGGCATCTGGAGTCTTGTTGATTTTTTCACGGCTTCCTTAATGTTACTTGTATCAGGAATGCAATAAGTTTCGTGGAGTAGTAGACTTTGTTTAATTTTTGCAAATATTTAAAAACAATAATTAACATTGCAATTTAGGTGAAATTGCAGTGGTAAGTTTCCAATTTATAATTATTACTATGTTAAACGTCTCTAAAAATAATATGTTAAAAGCCTAAAGCAGTAAAATGAATGTCGCGCTTAAGCAGTAAGAAGAGGGAAATTGTTATGTGTGTTACGTTGGGAATACTGAATGTGGTATTTCACACTTACCGCGTATTGGTTCTGTGCGGAAAACAAGCAAATACGCACGATCTCGCACAAAATTTATTTCAGCGCCTTCTCGCAACACGTTAAGTATAAACTGTTCCATGTTTCAGATTTAGCTGTTTTGAGATACCATCGCTGTTGCCTAGGTCTCAGTCACGTGATTATCACGTTGTAATCATGGCCATCTTACTGGGTTCAAATTTTCCTTTATAAAGAAAGAAATAAAACTGGATGTCACTTAAGCGATTCTCAAGATGGCCATATTAGTGATGGGCCGCTCATGAGCGAGTCGTTTCGAATGAACGACTCCCGCTCTGGAGCGGCTCTCCGCTCGCTCCTTAAGCTACGGTTTGGCTACGACGATCTTCGTCGAACGAACATCGCCGACGATTGAAATCGCCAGCGGTCATCCTCAGATAATGGTTTCTTTAAAGGCGAACTTCGTAGATGGATAGTAAATTGTTTTATATAGTTGACCATGTCTGATCAGCTGATAATATATGTGGATGACAATATGATAACGTTATAGTATAAGTTTTGCCTTGAAAAACAAGTACGGATCTTTAAAGTACCGGCAGTTAATGTCATGTTTAGAAATAGATATACAGAGGGGTCTTTTAATTCACTGATATTAAGACATCTTGAAAATAAACACACCAATTTTAAGGAATACCGGTATTTCAGACTTTCTTCCGAACAATTTCATTTTGTCTTAAGTTCAATTGAAAATGATATTGCAAAATTATCCACAAAATTTATTCACAAACAATAAGCCCAGCTGAAAGATAAGCATAACTTTAAGGTAAAAATCAATCATATAAACACTTTGTTTTTACTTTTTACAATGTTATTTTTTCATTTAGGAGCATTTATTTGGGGCATAATGTTACAAATAAAAGAAATAATGTGAGAAGGTTGTTGCTCTTCTCTCCTTTGCTCGGAATTCCACTTCACTTACTATTTCACACTGAAACTTTTGCTTCAGTACCTAAATCTGCCGCATCGTGTGTGTATCCTTCAATTATGAATCACTTTACTGAATTGTATTAACAGTTCTGGTTGTTGCAAAATATAGATTTGTTATTGTTTACGTTGGTTCATGTCGAACAGGGATTTGTGTTTAATCGATTAATATCTCGTCTTCATTAGTGGAGAAATTGCAGAAAGATTTCTGTTTTACCGCCATTATGTATGTATGATGTATAAATCACATGTTATTAAATAATTTAATTCATGACCTTGACTTCATCGCCGTAAAGAAACCATTTTCACAGTTGGTTTCGTCGGCGATGATCGCCAGGTTTTTTGCCTCAAAAACAGCAATTAGACCCCGACGATGTTCGTCCGCTCCCTCCGCAACAGAGCCTATACAGCGACGTTCGTTGACGTTCATCGCCGTAAACAAACCATGCATTCAAATCAACGGGACAGAATCCCAGCGAAGATCACGAGCGATGATCGTCGGCGAAGATCGCCTTAGTCCAAACCGTAGCTTTACAAAACAGCGAGTCGTTCATTGACCAGTGAACACGATCCCAAACTCCAGTACTCTTGGGAGTAGCAAAGCAACTTCACAATCGATTCTTGCATATGACTCCTCCCAACACTAAACCAATGATTTTCTCCCTCCACAGAAAGCCAACGAGTTAGATATTATCTACCTATCCATCGAGGCCAAAGACCTCAGAAAGTTGAAGACAATTGAACATTGGTCCGCCATGTTTTCAATGTTAGTCAAAACAAATAAAGCATTTCCGGACACATGTTGTAATGCTCGGATTGTCTGTGTGGGAAAAATGACTGTGATGAAACACCCTGTAGTATTATTGTGTCTTAATTTTTGATTGACAACCAGTGGAAAAAGTAAACATAAACATTAAGAATATGTTAATATTTAGTAAAAAGTAAAATACACACAAAACTTTATTTTATAACAGCCATTTTAGTCAAAACAAAGAGCTGTGTTGTAGGACTGTGATGAAGTTTATTAGTTTTACACTAAATAAGCCCAAAAAGTAATAAATGACAAGCTATACTAAATATAGCCCAGATATTAAATGACAAGCTATACTCAAAGCAAAAAGCAAAACCTAAAGACGGATGAATTTCATCGGCAGAAGAAAAATAAATAATTTTTTTACTTCGTCACAAATTTAATTACCTTACAGCTAATCTAACCTAATATGAAATTATGTAATTCAGTGCTCCCAGGTGATTTCAAGAGAGACGACGTATGTAACTAATAGGAGTAAAATATAGGAAAGGTAGTGGCGAAAATTAAAAAAAAATATCCAGTAATTAAGTTACTGAGAAAAATTCATTTGAAATTGGAATTAACACAGAGAACTTTGAAAACTGCAATTACTAAAACTACAAATAACCTCTTAGCATGCAACATAATAATTAAAGAATGACACTAATAGAAAGTTACTCGTGATCATAACTCACCACATTTATTGAAACGATAAGATACTTACGATTAACATTGTTATCAGAAACAACAGGAGCCACAGCTAGCTACACTTCTTTTCGCGTGATGGAGATATCATGTAGTCTAATATAATTTGAAACAAATATTGTCGCGTCATGGAGACATCGTGTAGTCTAATATAATTTGAAACAAATATTGTCGCGTCATGGAGACATCGTGTAGTCTAATATAATTTGAAACAAATATTGTCGCGTGATGGAGACATCGTGTAGTCTAATATAATTTGAAACAAATATTGTCGCGTGATGGAGACATCGTGTAGTCTAATATAATTTGAAACAAATATTGTCGCGTGATGGAGACATCGTGTAGTCTAATATAATTTGAAACAAATATTGTCGCGTGATGGAGACATCATGTAGTCTAATATAATTTGAAACAAATATTGTCGCGTGATGGAGACATCGGTAGTCTAATATAATTTGAAACAAATATTGTCGCGTGATGGAGACATCGGTAGTCTAATATAATTTGAAACAAATATTGTCGCGTGATGGAGACATCATGTAGTCTAATATAATTTGAAACAAATATTGTCGCGTGATGGAGACATCGTGTAGTCTAATATAATTTGAAACAAACATTGATCTCACACGTGTCTCGCAACTAGGCAGAGGCTTTTGCAGAATGAAACTGTTCTTACATTATTTTGAACAATAATGACAAATTGTGTGTGATGCAAGTGCTAACTTTCCTCTTTATTAACAAAAAGAGCCCTACGCATTAATAAAAAGAAAATTGGAGTAGGCTCTATAAACACAATAAATACTAAACTCTTGATGGTACAAACTTATTAATACAGATATTTCGCTTATGCTCAGTCCGTCTTATCTTGTAATTCTCTGCGGCAATGGTACCTGTATTGAGAGGGTTTAATTATCCACCAACGAATATTATGATTTACGGTACATTTCATTTAAATCCGAGGGAATGAGACATTTTTGGAAATTTTAAAGTCTTAATTATTACTTTTTCATTTATAAATCAGCTTTTTACAAAACCTGTAGCGAAATGTTTAAATTAAATATTGATGTACTGTATCTGTATCTGAAAAATATATGTACCAACTCGTTGCAGTGTAACTTTGATAAGCATTCCTTGCGGAGGCTGGCGGTACTATAGACCGCCATGTTTTGTAGGGAACGATCCATAGTACTGTTGGCCTCCGCAGGGAGCGCTTATCAGAGGTCTTCAGCCTCTCTACAGTATCTAACTCCTTGACAACAGCACAGCTCCATTAGTACAGCTGTATACAATCCCTGCAGCACGTCTGTCGATGTGGTCATGCGCAATGACAAACAGTGAGGCGTGCGATGTTTAAATTACACTTCAATACAGATAAGTTTAAACGTTGCCTATTGTCATGTTTCTGTTCTCCTTATTGCTAAATAGATCATGTTTGCACATTAGCCGTTTTTATGTAGCATTGTACACTTTCATAATTGCTACTTACTTATTTATACTACTTTACCAACACTTTCAGAACTGTTTTAATTGATCTGTTTATACTACACTAGTGGCTTGTGCAGCAAATGCTGCTGCAAACTAAGTTCGTTAGACGTTCAAATAAAAATTTTTCAAATTTATTTTCAATGAAGAATACTTGTCTTTTTGATAGATATTTGTTTCCATAATAATGAAACATAATCCCTCTGAATGGATTTTTTTAGACCAAATACTTTTTCTTGAACCTATCCAACTTCAGTTTTTGAGTTTCAACGGGAAAACGCAAGTATCAATGTCAGGACGATAGCAGTAGCTATTTCAGGTCATTGTGGATTGTAGGCAAAAGTTAAAAAAAAAAAATCAGGTTTGCTAAGCTTTCGAACAATAGCATTTTCGTATAGCTGCTGCATGTAGAACTTGAAATGTAGAGCGTAAAATCATTTTATCCTACTAAGAGATCTTACTGAAATGATCTGGAGACTAGGCCTCTTATTTTATCAGTAAGTAGTACCTTTTGATCTTTCCTTAGGAACTGTAATTTTTGCGCTCTCTCGAGCCAATACTGAAGACAATGACACATATCAATATCTACACTACACCGCCATTAATTATAAAAAGACCCAACTCACTGGGTTAATAAGTATAAAAATATATTGATTTTTAATAACAATAATATTATCTTACTTAAGTTTTGTAGTTATTATATATAGCAGCCAATCAGTAAATTAAAGAAATGAAGATCTAAATTAAGATATTCTCTACATTTACTTACATAACCACAAAACGTTTCACTTTCATGTCATCAATATAGCATCAAAATTATGTACAATTAATGGAAAAATAGATGGATCATGATATTAACTATAATATTATTTAATTTCTAATGGTAATAATGTCATCAAACCACCTCAAGTTTCGTAGATTTGAATAACCAATACACAGCTGTACTCAGAAAATTATACACTGCAGAATCAGTTTTTAATAACAAATTGAATTGAGCTCTAAATATGTCGGCAATCCTGCAGGTCATGGCCTTCGTGTAATAGTCTATTGTTTATTGTAGTGTGTGTTTTGTTCTGAAATTCAATCAAGTCGGCCGTGATTGAATAAAATTAGTTCTCAAAACTGACAACAGATGGATTTTGGAAAATAGGAAAATTATGTAGGAAAATTCACATTTCACTGAAAACTACTACTTTTCCTAAAATCTTTGGATGCCAGGCATGAAAATGAGGGGTCACTCATTAAAATCCGTTCAGCCGTTTTCCCGTAATTTCCATTACCAGTTCAAATTATATATATATATATATATATATATATATACTTCACTATTGTTAATTGTTCGTAAAATAGCGTAAGTAATGTAAATGGGCTCTCTCCCTCTGGGATGACATGGAATCTGCACGTGTACATGAAGCTTTTCTCCGCATTCACAGACCGATACAAACCGATTTGAATGTGTATTGCAATGGCATCTATTGAGAAGCATGTGTACTATATCAGTTAACACCCGCTCTGCAGTTATAGAAGAAGAGTCGCAGCGGTGCGGTGGTGAGCAGAGTTGCCAATTCAGCGGTTTTCCCGCTAAATCTAGCTTTTTTGGATATCCGTCTCGCGGGTAAAATTATATTATCCCGCTTAGCGGGAAAACTAGAGGTTTTTAATCTTTAAAGTTTCTGAAATGAAATTCATATTAGCATTATTGAAGGCTTTCATAATTTATATTTAATTCGTTCAGTGTGTGTTTTGTGAAATAATGGATGTGTTAATATAGTGATAATTCCATATATATGTTACCGTTAAAGCCCGAAATCCGTCAAAACCAGTTTCAACTAGTAAAAACTAGTTTAAGCAAATATAGATAGATAGGTTTTTGTTTGGTAAAAGCCTAAAAAAGAACTAAACAAACCAAACTTAACCTGTTATTGACTCTAGATCTTACGAAAATTCACTTTCTATCTATCTGCATTTTTAAAACTAGTTTTTACTAGTTGAAACTGGTTTTGTCGAATTTCGGATTTTAACGGTAACATGTAGGCTATAATGCAATAAGAATAATTTAAATATATTGTGGCTGGATAAAAGTGTTCAAAATTGCTTTATAGCGCCACATTGGCAATGATAAAAGTTTGCAATATTCGTTACATTGGCTGGCGGATGTCGTTATATTGACCATTATTATTATTATTATTATTATTATTATTATTATTATTATTATTATCACTGAATAATAATAAGTGAATCGCTTATTTAAGAAAGGCTCTTTGTCCACAAAATAGGCATTTTCATTTTATTGTATGAATGGAATCCTTATACCAAGGTGCTTCATATAGGCAAGAAAGGCCACACGTCCAACTCATCGTGTGTGTAATATGGGGTTTCGTAATAAGTGTTTATTTACGAATGGCCCTATGTCCTGGAGAAAAGACCTTTCATAATTAAACTTCGATTGTAATGGTTCGTGAACGGAAATTCAAAGTATCTAAGAAAACAATCATGAGTCTGTTAGCTGTTGGTGAGAAGAAGATGTGGTTACAAAAACTCATTTTATTTGATAAATCCCCAAAGGACAACAGAGGCAAACAACAGAACCAGAAGACTATTTCAGTCACTACAGTGATGCAAGTAAAAGTTCACATTGCAAGTTTTCCCTCGAAAACAAGTGTTTAGTCTTCTAAGGAAGTACACTACCTTGATGCAGAGTTAGACATTAAAAACTGTATACTCTTTTTAAGGAGAAATATCCAGACTGTTCTGTAAAATATAGTTTTTTCTATAACACTTTTAAAGAGCGTTTTGACTACAGGTTTGGTAGACCGCAGCTAGATACATGCTGTGAATGCGAGGAACTTCAGGTCCGTGTTGAAAGTCCTACTCTTAATGAAACTGCTAAGAGAGTGGCAGAAGGTCAACTAATTCTTCACAAAAGGAAGAGCAATAAATTTTATGCATCACTGAAACAAATGAAGGAATACTGCAAAGATAAAGGCAATGCTTTATGTTTAACTGTTGATTAAATGCAGAATATATATCTGCCCCATATTCCAATCCAGCAGGTGTTTTACTTAGGGCTGCTGACACTGAATGTATTTTCTATTCACGATGTTAAGTCTGGTGAGGCCTACTTTTTGTATATCATGAAGATATTGCAAGAAAAAGAGTAGTGATGTGTGCTCTTTCTTGCTCACATATGTAAGAGAAGAGGTGTCTAGCAACATCGATGAGCTGTATATTTACAGTGATATTGCAGCAAAACAGAACAAAAATCATTCCATGATTTGCTTCTTGATGACACTTTTGGATACGGATCGCTTTTGAAGAGTTGTGTACAAACTATCAATACGTGGACATTCATACCTGCCAAATAACTGGGATTTTAGCACGGTGAAGAGCAGCCTAAACAAAGTGGATGGACATTATACAGGCAGAGATTTGATAGAAATTATTGCAAGTGCAAGTCACAAATTTCGTGTAAGACAGGAAAGAGAAAAGTCTTTGCAATATCAACATACCACGACTTCATCTGGACAAAGAAGAAATGGATACATAGAGGCATTACCTTACATTGGAGATTACAAACAAGCACTTTCTATTTGCATTTGGAGCTGAAATAGCTTTGCCAAACCAAAAGGCTAACACTGACTGTCAACCAATTACAGAGGACAAAGTTCGTGACCTGAAATCGCTTTTGCCCGACTTTCCCAAATTCATTCACATATTCATGGCCAATAAAGCAAAGTAAGAGGCAAGTGCAAGCAAAATAGAAGGGAAAGGGTAAAAAAATAAGGAGACGCAGGCCTACATCTCATGTTTACTGCTCATTTTTGTATTAAATGTTTCATTGAAGGATGGAAAAAAGTGTTTATTTAAGAAAGGCCCTTTGTCCAGCCTTTTCAAAAAGCTGTATACTTGACAATTTTGATGACAGTAACTGAAAATTTCCTTAACATGTTTCCTTTATTTTATAGTATAACATATCATGTTTTGAGATTTTTTAAATATTTAGTATTTTCAATAAACAGTTTTTTTAATTTCCCACAAAAATATGTTTTTGGACAACGGGCCTTTCATAAATAAATGATTCAAGTGCACATTAAAATCTAGAGATATTTATTAAAAAATCGCGGGTTTTCGAAAGCCATCTAGCGGGATTATATGAACAACTGTTGGCAACACTGGTGGTGAGTGATCACTAGGAGCGAGCTGGTTGAGAAAGAGGGAGGGCACTACACCGCTCCGCCCTTTTGAACGACTCCTCAAAAGGAGCGGGAGTCAAAGAGCTAGCTCGCATCAATGAACGACTCCGACCCATCTATAATCTTTTCGCTGTAAGAAAAATCCTAATATAAACAATAGCACGTGACTGAAGTGAGGCTTCATTGGCCGCTGTTTGGCGCCATAGATTCTCAGTACGTGTTCCCGCCTACTAACATGTTAAACATTTCCCGTTACTAATCATGTAGGCCTAACCTCACTACTATACATTCGTTTGCTTAGGAAAAATCTACTTTATAATTACTCTAATTAAAACTCACATAACTTATTATATACATTTAAGACTGTTTGTTTTTCTCCGCTTTTGAGAGGGTTTCTACTCTTAAGTTTAATAACCACACACACCCAGGATGCAGAAGCGATACTTCAGTACCACGTGCTTACCAGAACGACTATGAACTCAAGTGACGCCAGCTTGTTACAAGAACAGACTACCTCGGTATTATTGTTGGTATTCATCCGCGTTCATAGTACATAACAAAATATAAAAGTAGCTTTTCTTTTACATATCGTTTTACATATGAGTGAAGTTATATGTTTCATTGTATTTAACAACTAGAATTCAATTTTTTATTTTCAAATAATACAAGATGATAGTTTCCAAATACGGACTATATTTTCCTGCGTCGTGTGAGTGTTTCGACTGTGAGCCAATCACGGGTATGACAGCCACGTGCTTGTGTTTACACTAGGATTTTTCTTACAGCGAAAACAGTATATACCTATTACGTAGCCGCCGCAACTCCCGGCGCAGGGTTCTTCGCGCTCTCACGATGTCATAGCACGTCTATCTTAGCCTGTTCAAACACCAATCAAAAACCATTTGTACGCCTTGGGTTATAATCTGGGTGATTAGGACTATCGCCCCCTGCTCCAAAATCATGTTAACTAATGCGTCCATCATTAATTTTGTATTACTATCGTCGTTACCTAGGATTCAGTGACAGGATGCTCTGCATATCCTTAATGATACGTAAGGTACGGTCACACGTCGTAAGTCAGAACTGGTTACTCCATTGTCATTCACATTACAAGTTGACTATTTCCCACATTGTTTTTACCATCAATTCTATTTTCCTAAGTAAATTTAAAACATCAATAAAACATGTTTATTCCTCATTCAATTCTCTACATTTTGATATATTTTCTTTTAATTTAGTGGTTTTTAATAAATGGAGAAAAAATTGAAATGTTATTGTCACTCACATTACAGGAAGATCACATGATAAATCCCACGGTTAAAGAAATGAAGATTCTGCTCTTAGGGTCGTATTCATAGACGAGACTTTGGACCAAAGTTGACTTTGGAAAGTACAAAGTCACCATTTTCATATTCACAGTCGACACTTTGAGCAAAGTAAACTTCAATCGTGACTTTACTTCGAAGTCGCCGAAAATCTAGACTTTGACTTTGACTTTCGTTCGTGAACATCAGGAAAATGGCTGATATTTTGGAAATTGTTGAATTTGCCGAGAATATTGAAGATATCCAGGAGATTATTAAAGCTGTTCATGTTCCTTAGTGTATTATTATAGATGATAAATTCAAATCAAGGTACAGATTTGATAAACAGACAGTATTAAATATCTTCGTCGTGTTTCAACTTTCATTGATGAATAATCAAAGAGGATTATCTGTTCCACCAATAAATAATACAACTTATTTCATCCCCGATTTTACGGTATAGGTAAGGATTAATAGCTTAATATTGATTCTTACTATTTAATTCTATAAAGAATAGGTTATACAGTTGGAAATTCTGTTAATTTATAATCCTTGTGGTCGTCATAATAATGTTTTCCGCATATTGATTTCAGATAATTTTAAATAGTTTCTGCAGACATGTAGGGAATAACTCTGCCAACTGTCAGCAGGATAATATGTCTCTTTCATAGTCTGTCATTGGTGGAATCTTATCTTCCATATCTTCAGAATTATTTTACAATGAAATAATTTCAGGGTTTAATGTGAAACTAACGTAACTGCAATAGATGTTTTATTCACAACAAAATTCTTAACAGGCAATACTATTTCAGATAAACTATACCATCATGTTTTGTAGTTATGAATTGCGTTATATACAAGACTGTTCGAACTGAGTTAGGTACGATTTTTTGTGGCCAGGTAGAAGAGCAAATTATTATCGATTGGTGTAAAGATCTAAAAATGTCAATTTTTGTACTTACGTTAGTTTCACATAAGCCCTCGAATAATATTATTCTTATGTAAAGCTGCAAGAACGGTTAACAATTGCTTAACATGTACCGATGTTCAATTGTTTAATTGATTTGTGACTCAAAAGATGGCTTTGATTGTGGCAATGCCTACTCTATTTCAACTAACTATTAATATAATTCGTTTAGAAGGCAGTGATTTTGATTGCCAACATTAGAATAAGATCGTCAAATCTCGACTTACCAAAGTCAAAGTCTCAGAAGTATTGTCTATGAATAGGACTTTTAACAAAGTTAAACTTTACTACGAAAGTCGACTTTGGGAAGTCTTCATCCAAAGTCTCGTTTATGAATACGGCCCTTAGAAAAGTTCTGGAACAATTATTCAGCTATACATTAATAATGAAGCAAAATTTGTAAATCTGAGATTAATAAATGCAATTTTTATCTGCCACTTACATTACAGTTTTTCGTCACTCACATTACATAATTAACAACATTCAAATTGGTACTTATGAAAGACTATTCAAATTTTCCCGCTCGTCGACAAAACACAATTCGATCACAGTACTTAGCTCATATATTAGAATGCGTCACAACTCGGGCCACCAGATGCTAAGAGTCCATGAAATGCTTACAGGTTGCAACAAGTGTATTACATTATCACAGATTTTATAAAAACTTAAGTAAAATGAAATAAGATACAGGGTAATTCAAAAAGAAAGAGCAGATTTCAAATATTTATTTTAAACAAACTATAAACAGTAGAAACAGTTGCCGCACACCATTGGATAGAGGAAGGTTCAAAGCTTTATAGTCCATGAGATTGCAAACACTCAACATGTTGCGCGACAAACATCAAAACGGTGGTCCATTTCTTGCCACACAAGAATCAACTGGTCCCTGGTTATGGAATTCACAGCTTCAAAAATTCGATGTCGTAGATCTTGAAGAGTAGCCGGGAGATGTGGTACAAACACCCGGTCTTTTATGTACCCCACAGATAAAAATCACAGGGGTAAGGTCGGGGGAACTGGGAGGCCACAGGCGATGAACACGATCTTCTCCACCTCTTCCAATCCAACGTCCCGGAATGGTGTCGTTCGGATAATGCTCCACTAAAAAAAAGCTCATACATTTCTTTACAGCAACGGCGTAGAAAACATTCACCTTCGGTGAGTTCTTGCATGTTTGACGACTATGCAAGGATTATTTTATCAGTCCTTCAAATTCGGACTGGCGAGTAACTACGGCGGACAGGCATCGCGTGTAACCAAACGTTAAAAAGGAATTGAACCTTCCTCTATCCACTGGTGTGCGGTAAATGCTTCCAGTGTTTATAGTTCAATTAAATTAAATATTTGAAATCAGTTCTTTCTTTTTGAATAGCCCTGTATTATAACCTGTCAATAGATAGGGATTTTGCTACACAACTCCCAACAGAAAAAAAAAATGTATTGATTTCCAGTTCAGTTTGAAGGATCTAATTTATAGAGAGAGGGTTCACAAAGACCATCTTCTTTTCACTACCTATCACTTTTCAACATGGCGTCGCGCATTGTATTAATGTGCCGAAATCTTAGCATTGTCGTTATCCATATAACCTCTCCTTACTCTACAGGGTGTTTCAAAAATACGGGGCATAATTTCAGGTATATATTTCCCACATGTAGACAATCAAAATAGTTCATTACAATATGTGTCCGGAAATGCTTTATTTCCGAGTTATGGCCTTCACAACATTGAAATTCACGGGAACGTTTTTCTTTTCGCAGGTCGTTGCCGTCAAAGGAGATATTAAGAGGGCACTCTGACAGTTCATTCCGAGGCGAAGGTTACATTCAGTGTTGTGTAGGCGTTAGACTGTGCGACATGTATTAAAATCAAACAGACTTACGGGGCAGGCGTACATAAACTTCCTGGAAAACACCATACCTCATGTTTTAGAAGACACTCCACTGATCAATCGTCAACACATTCACTTCTTGCATGATGGCGCTCCTGCACACTTCAGTCGTACGGCTCGCCGGTACTTGGATCGAAGGTTTCCTGATCGATGGATAGGTAGAGGTGGCCCAATTGCTTGGCCTCCACGCTCACCTGATCTGAACCCTCTCGATTTCTACTTGTGGGCCATTTAAAATCATTGGTTTATTCGTCTCCGGTGCCTGATTTGGAATCCCTTCGGAATCGAATTGTGGCATGTTCTGAGGACATACGCAATACTCCTGGAGTTTGGGATCGTGTTCGCAGGTCAATGAGACATCGCTGTGAGGTCTGTATTCAAGCAGGAGGTGGACATTTTGAACATCTTCTGTAATGACAACGACCTGCGGAAAGAAAAACGTTCCGGTGAATTTCAATGTTGTGAAGGCCATAACTCGGAAATGAAGCATTTCCGGACACATGTTGTAATGAACTATCTTGATTGTCTACATGTGGGAAATACATACCTGAAATTATGCCCCGTATTTTTGAAACACCCTGTATAAGGACAGGAGTCCAACTCTCTTTCGAAGGGGTGTCCTTAAACTTCTGGTAGAATCTGTGCGTAGGAAGATGCGGGCACCTTAAAACAGGAACTTGCTGAAGAGTGATGTCGTGTAAGACGGCTGAAAGTGAGTGAACCTGGCTAGTGTAAGCGACCCAGTAGCCAGATGAGCTACTTATCCAGCGATTGGATCACCAACGCGACCTGATCACTGTAATTCACCGCAACCTGATAAAGACGTGATCTGCAGCCGCTACAGCCAATCTAGATCACTGATATGCAAGACATGGGTGCAACTGCAGTGCAGCTACGTGTCTAAAAACTCACTATAGCAACAAACTACTCAAGTACGTAAATACAGGGACATCATTTTATTTTTACTTCAATTTTTATTGTACCTGAGTTTTTGAATGTACTTCACTCCCACCCCTTCTACCAATGAAGTTCAACCGTCTTCCACACAGATCCAAGACCGCATATACAGTCATAGTAAACAGTACGTTCCAAAAATATGTTCGCGTTTTCCAGTGACGAAAGCGCTTTCAACATTGAATCATTTTCGCACAGGTACTGTCGTCCATTTGCCTACGTCGCATCCCGGTTTCCCCCACCAGCTTTTATTCGCCAGCCAGTGGCTGGGCTGTCTTAGCTCTTTTCTGAGAACATTAATTTCTGTTAGGAATTGGACGTCTACATAATATTATACGACTGTTTAAAATAACTTAAGTAAAAGGGCCTCGTTAAGTAATTAACTGTCACGTGATTTCCTCCCTTTCAACGACCCTACGACATAACTACTTGGACGGACAGTAGATAGCATGTCTGAGTAATTTTATGTTTTCGGATCGGGCAGAAGTGAAGATTGAATTTACAGTATGTAAGGTCTCTTTTATAGAGTAGGTACAGAATTATTTCAACATGAGTTACTGATACGAAGTGCGAAACTGGTAGTTGGGATTTGGTACAATAGTCTATAGTGCGATAATATGCACATTAGAACTGAAGCCTGTATCGAAATGAACGGCCACCATTTAAAGAAAATATGTTGAAATACCCATTTTATTATTTTTCAATTTCACTTCATTCTCTATATTGTACGCTAATGTGCTGTAGACAGTATAATATACACTGCATAACGAATACGTCCACATGGACAGCTCAGTTCGTGAGTAAAAACACTCATTGTTAATACTGTACTGTATTTAGATTAATAAAAAACCTAATGAAAATGATCAAACTCAAAAGCGCGATATTTCCTAGTTTACGTAAATGGATGAACTACTTTTCTTCCCTCCTATACCTAATAAAGTGATTTGTTTGTATATTACGCCAGTATCATCGAATTCCAGTCGTGGAAGGGAGTAGCAAACGGCGTTGATCCAGAGGTATAGCCAGGTTAATATTAAAAATGTTAGTAAAAATAAAATGATGTCCCTGTACTTGGCGGCTATTTTCAGACATTTTTGGGCATTTGTCTTAAGCTCTTTGACAAATTCAGCTACGCACCTTCACACGAGCAGCTACACAGTTTCAAAGCCGTGTCTTCCAAGAAGACAAATAGATTCTACTCATAAGAAAAATGTTATTAAAATTCTATTACGAAATATTCTAAATGGGTTACACGAACTGTAATGAGTAGCGACCGTACTTTGGCCCAGAGACTACAAAGTAATTTTTAAGTTGATGACGTGCGTGCATCTAGCAAGTGAAGTACTTGACTGACTACTTATCCGACTCTTGTTTAGTCAAGTTGGGCAAAAAACATGGATCACTTTAACAATTGAGGACCGTTTTTGCAAAACTTGCTAACTGAAAAAACTAAATTTTACAGGAGAGACAAAAAACTGAATGAAGACAAATAGGTTATAGGTGCAACCATCACACTTTGACAGGCTATAATGAAGATAAATAATTCAATTTTACTAAGATAACTTTAACATCGTGTAGAGGCCTACTTTATGTTAACGAATCCACCAAAATCTCAATTTTCCAAAATTGCAGTTGGCAAGTTTTGCAATATGTTTCGGAATATGTATGATAAGAAATTTCTTGTGTTCTTGTGTTACATTATTTACACTATGTACAGCAGAATACATCATTTTTACTATTTACACTATCATAAAAATGTAGGCCAACATTATTTACACCATTAAGTACAGTGTTGTATTGTGGGTCCCTATCACCACGGCATGGCGCGTCCTCAGGTTGCGGATCGAGGAGACGGCCTCCAGATATGGAGGGTAGCTGTGAATATATTGAATAAGCAGTCGTGGACAGCCGATAAGGGGTGGTCCTCCAGCTTGGGGGTTGGGCGAAGGGCTAACAAGCCATCACCGTAAAAAACAGCTTGTTACGAAACCTAACAGTAAGCCTCGGAATGGGACTGATTCCCGGCACGACCACAGCAAAGGAATTGTTACTTCTAGTAAGTTGATTCTTAATTGTTCAATTTTATATAAAATGAGACATTACATACATGTTTAGTTTTTAATTAACTTATATTTTTAGTATTGTGGCTTAATTATTGTAACAGAATCATGGCATACAAATTAAATTCAAATGTGTAGATTTCAATTGTGTAACTGATTCCAGGAAATTTTCATGATGGTGTCATGTGCCTCAAAAATAAAAGAAGAAGGTTAGCACTTTAATTTGTGTTTGCTGGGAACATTGACGACGCAAATTTTCCCATCGTGTGAAGAATTGCAAGTCTTCGTAAATCAATTCAGTTAATTAAACAGTTGTCATTATATTTCAGATCGGTGAGCTTCTATGCCCACGTACATCAACGTCGGTTAGTGTAACCATCGGTTAAAATTGTGACCTAATCCCCGATTAAGCATTTTGCGGTGGATCGACCTCTGTTACGACTTAAATAGGAAGTTAACCACAGTAATCTCTAACCGGCCAAATATGAGCGGTTAAAGGAGATAACCAGCGATTAGTAGAGCAAGTAAAGCAAAATGGCGGCCATAACCACAGGTGATTATTTCGAAGACGATTATTATTGTGCAGTACTTGAATTACTTGGATAGAGCGTGAGCGTGAAGGTTCTTTAGTGGAAAGAGAGAATTCTTGCGAGCAATTATTAGGTGACAGAAAATTTCAGGAGGGATTTCGTTTATCAAAATCTACAAATGGATCAATTGAAATAACACAAGAACAATCATATTTCTCTAACGGATCGGCTGCTTATATTACGATTCTATGTAACTATTATTTTCTGTATTTTAAGAGGGAATACTCGAATACCAGTATCTCTTTCTCTATGTCACTGGCTGAACAAAGAGAGGTTATGGATGGATCTTAGGATAATGCACAATTCCCTGGTGTAGTCCAAGATCGTACACACATTCCTACCAATTTTCTGCATCCTTTTCCTTTATGGATATTCCATCTTTTTTATATAATAGGCCTACATTTAAATTTAGTAATTAAGTCTATCGATACTTCAACCTAACATTGGGATATAATCATTTTTGGATTCAATTTTCCATTTTGTACGATTTTAACCTAAAAGTACTGAAAAACAAAGAAATGGAACTCACAAATATAACAGCGCCCAAAGGCAAACAAATGCAACGCGAAAATGTAGGATACGTTCATTTCGATGTAGAACATAGTGAGCGCAGTCGTTTTTAGACGTTGACTATTATTTGCAGCGGTATGGATGCTTTCCTTTAGTCATTTTGTAGAAACAATGTACCATCATAGACTTTACTCTGGTTAAATGAGGTGTCAGCTAGCCAAGTTTTAGTAATCGGTGATTATCAATGGTGCACATAAATTACATTTTAACCACGGCTATTGTTTAACCATCGTTTCGTAATCTATGATTACTGCGTTTTTAATCAATGTTGATGCACATCGCCACTAGTGTCGCTGTACAGTAATGAAGTTACATCTACAGTTAGTTAAGAAATGATAAAATGCAAGTATTGTTTGACTTAACTACGGCATTATATAAATATTTTACACCTTGAGGATGTTCGATCAGTACGAGGCTTTAAACAGATACTGGGCGTCACATGTAATAGACCTAAGCCGAGTGAAAGAACACTGTTCCTGAATGAGAAGATTTCAAGCAAAACTTGTCGAGTATTTCTCGCTCATAACAAAATTCAACTCTATTAGTCATAATGTTTGCCTGTAATCTAGTCTAGTTCTGACTTACGACGTATGACCGTAACTTTTATTGTAAATCGCGCCTTAGGCGACGGCGCAAACGCCGCATTTCTTCACGCAGCATGGCTCTCACTCTGGCTTCTCTGACGAAAGGCCTTCTTCGTCTTCTGTTTCTACGCCTTGGGTTTCTATTGCTCAACCATCTCTGAAAAATGCAGTTCAGCGCCATCGTAATGCACTGAACTCCTACTGCAACGCAGATTTGACCAATGTATTCGGCCATACTTTTCAGAAAACCGCTGTTACCTAGGATTCAGTCACGGCATTATTGCGTAGTAACAATGGCCATCTTAAAACTGATATCATATTATAAGATGATACGTAACTTCAGTTTCCCGTTTCACACGCTAAAAAAAACTAATTCTTTCTCTTTTTTATTATCAAGATATTGATTTTACGTAAATACTAATAAACGATGTATTATAGCAGGTATATACGGTGTGTATACACGTAGCGAACGAACAACGAACAAACGACTAAACCGATCGTTTAGTTTTGCCTTCGGAAGTGATCAGTCGCTTGTCGGTACATCAAAGGAAAGTGGACGGGATTTGCCACTGGTTCGTAGCTCGTAGCAGAAACAAGATGGCTTTTGGCAATCTGACATCAGACTTATAACAAGGCCGTTGTAACCAACGAGCACAGAATACAATAGAGTAGACACTAGCATCTTAATACCATTGGACGGAGTGAAGCCGGTTTGATGGACCTGACGCCATCTTGTTGCTACCAAAACATTGCAAAATAGCTATTACGTTATAGAAGATCTTATGATAATAAGAATTCCATATGTCCCTAATTTCTTGTAGGACTCACACTTTCTTGTTTGTTTCGTAATACAGAATCGCTATGCACGTATTTTTAGCAAAAATTACGAAACTGTCATCGATAAATCACATATATACAGGTTATTTAAATTGGCAGCTCTTCAAATTGCAGTATGGTATTTAATAGATAATCTGGAAGGTTAAACAAACAATAATGATAAAAAGGAAAATAACAGTTTGACCTTATTTTGCTACTAGTCCAATAAAAATGCTACCCCATAATAATTACTTTTATAGGTTGATCCATTTGCTTCGATTTAATAATGAAACTTGCTTCTTAACGCAAATTATCATTCTCTTCCTTTTGCCAGTATTTCGTATAGATGTCCCGATTTTGTTTAGAGAAAAAATGGAATGCTCTTAACCATATAATATTTGATAGGCTCTTCGTTTATAGTATATAATTAGATTATAACGGCGAACAAAAGTGAAGTTTTATTACCAAGTGGGTCAAGTCAGTTCACGACCGAGTTAATGAAGCTACTAAGTCTGTAAAGCATAAGTCTGATTTCGTGATTATAAAAATTAATTACAATAATATTAATACACTATTTCTTTTTCTTCATCAAACGAATATGTGCATTCGGTTTAAGAGAAACCTCGGTACACCAGTTTTCTATAGCACTCGACACAAACTTCCAACATGGGTTGTTAGGTTAGCTTCGCTCGTAAATGCTAAGTCTGCAAAGCATGTCTGATTTAGTGATTATAAAAATTAACTACAATAATATCAATACACTAATCCTTTCTCTTAATCAAACAAATACGTGAACAATACGAATCTAACCGACTAACTTGGGATAAATCATTCATTACCGTATCTAGCCTACCGGTAATAAGTACATTTCACACATGCATATTTACCCGTGAAAAGTTATTACAGGAATTTTTTTTGGAAACCTGTTTGTGCAGCCATACGCAGAACATGTAGGCATATTGAAATTAGTTAATTTATTAATTAAAACAACGATGCAACATCACAATCAACTGTCCATGTGCTAACCGGGAGCGCAATGTTTTGGTAGCATCATAATGGCGACTGTCCACAAAAGCGGCTTCACCTCCAAGCTGTTTATATCTACTCTATGCATTCTGTGCTCGTTGGTTGTAACCTCCACCTGACGGCACAGTCTAGTATATACAGTCACGAAGCTTGATTTGTTGAGGGTGCTAGGAACAATAGACTGTGCCGGTACTATTTCGTACTGTCTGTGATGAGGAGATAGTAGCGATCCAAGTGGTTAGTAACTATCTATGGATGCATATTTACTACGTATAGAGCTTCGTGACTGTATATAATATAATACATTTAATGTCATCAAAAAAATCATACAAGTAATGGTGCACTTTCACATTGCTGTATAGAGGTACTCACCACATTTTATAATGTGTTCTTTCTTGTTTTAGGGGGCTCCGCCCCCTAAAAACCCCTGCTGGGGACTTAGTCCGCAAACCCTCATGCATTAATTTATAGTAGCCTAATTAACTGGTTCATCACCTTAGGGTTGAAGGTACGACTTATATCTTATGTGGTGTTCTTTCTTGCTTTAGGGGGCAACGCCCCCTAAAACTTCTCTTGGGGACTTGGCCCCCCAAACCTTCATGCAAATAATTTATAGTAATTAACCGGTCCATCACATTTGGGTTGAAGGTACGAGTCACATTTTATAAAGTGTTTTTTCTTCTTTTAGGGGGCTCCACCCCCTAAAAACCCCTGTTGGGCACTTAGTCCGCAAACCCTAATGCAATTAATTTATAGTAGCCTAGTTAACTGGTTCATCACCTTAGGGTTGAAGGTACGACTTATATTTTATGTGGTGTTCTTTCTTGGTTTAGGGGGCTACGATCCCTAAAATCTCTCTTGGCGACTTGGCCCCCAAACCTTCATGCAATTAATTTATAATAATTAACCGGTCCATCAGATTTGGGTTGAAGGTACGAGTCACATTTTATAATGTGTTCGTTCTTGTTTTAGGGGGCTCCGCCCCCTAAAAACCCCTGTTGGGGACTTAGTCCGCAAACCTTCATGCAATTAATTTATAGTAGCCTAATTAACTGGTTCATCACCTTAGGGTTGAAAGTACGACTTATATTTTATGTGGTGTTCTTTCTTGCTTTAGGGGGCTACACCCCCTAAAACCTCTCTTGGGGGCTTGGCCCCCAAACCTTCATGCAATTAATTTATTATAGTTAACCGGTACATCACATTTGAGTTGAAGGTACGAGTCACATTTTATAATGTGTTCTTTCTTGTTTTAGGGGGCTCCGCCCCCCTAAAAACCCCTGTTGGGGACTTAGTCCACAAACCCTCATGCAATTAATTTATAGTAGCCTAATTAGCTGGATCATCACCTTTGGGTTGAAGGTACGACTTATATTTTATGTGGTGTTCTTTCTTGCTTTAGGAGGTCTGCTGCTTATCCTACAATTTTTATCACCTCCCTAGCATTTATTTCTTTGTTTGCCAACATTGTACTTTCAATAATTGTACCTTTTAAAGTTATTCATGTTTATTTCATCATCCTTAATTAAAACTTTTCTATCATTTATCTTGTTTATATTATTTAGGTTATGTTATAGCTTCTGCTGTATCAGATTATGGATAGTCACGTATCAGAGATGTTTAGGCTATTTAATATATATTGATAATTGAAATGGAATGCAAATCTTTTAATAATAATGAAACTGAATCAACAAAGACTTCTTGACTAGTAATTATTCATAGAGTTCAATGAAGATTGTATAGTTGGCACAACTGGTAACAAGAGAACAGCTCATCAAAACACACTACTGCCATCTAGCGGAATATTTATAATGATGAGATGGTACAATAATAAATTTTCAAGACAGTTTAGTATTTTCGTAAGTCACTTAATATTCTATTGTATTAGAGTACCGGTAGTTTATTTCTTCTAATCTTTATATACTTCTAATTGTGTAAAACTTACTGGCTTTTAAGGAACCCGGAGGTTCATTGCCACCCTCACATAAGGCCGCCATTGGTCCCTATCCTGAGCAAGATTAATCCAGTCTCTATCTTCATATCCTACTTCCCTCAAATCCATTTTAATATTATCTTCCCACCTACGTCTCGGCCTCCTCAAAGGTCTTTTTCCCTCAGGTCTCCCAACTAACACTCTATATGCATTTCTGGATTCGCCCATAGATGCCCTGCCCATCTCAAACATCTGGATTTAATGTTCCTAATTATGTCAGGTGAAGAATACAATGCGTGCAGTTCTGTGTTGTGTAACTTTGCAAGAGTAGGCCCTGACCTAGAGTGCAATGTAAGAAGGCATTGATACTGTATATTCAAATGACATACCTTCAAATCTTTCTTTATAAAGAAAGAAATAAAACTGGGCGTCACATGTAAGCCGAGTGAAAGAACAGTGTTCCTGAATGAGAAGATTTCAAGCAAAACTTAGCGAGTATTTCTGGCTGATATCAAAATTCAACTCTGTTAGTCATAATGTTTGCCTGTAATCTAGTCTAGTTCTGACTTACGACGTATGACCGTACGCCGCATCTCGTCACGCAGCAAGACACGGAAGCATACCCTGCCTTCTCCTCCCGTTCAGCCATTTCTGTAACACGTAGTTGAAGGCCACTGTCAAACTTTGAACACCCACTGCTATACAGCATTGTCCTATTAAGTCAGCCATATTTTTCAGACTACCGCTGTTACCTAGGATTCAGTCACGCATTATTGCGTAGTAACAATGGCCATCTTAAAACTGATGTCATATTATAAGATGATACGTAACTTCAGTTTCCCGTTTCACACGCTAAAAAAAAACTATTTCTTTCTCTTTTTTATTATCAAGATATTGATTTTACGTAAGTACTAATAAACGATGTATTATAACAGGTATATACGGTGCGTATACACGTAGCGAACGAACAGCGAACAAATGATAAACGAAAGCATATCGTCGGCTGGCGATCAAAACCTCGTAATTGAAAATTTTATGGAGAAAGAAATAACATTGCTGTGACTGTGTTTTTAAAGCAAAATCGATGTGGTTTTGAATTTAGCAACCGAAATGTGATACATTAACTGTACGATAGCAGATATACAGTTTAACAAAAGTTTAAGACCATGAGCAAATTTCATATAATTATTTTCTGGTCCTATATTTTTTTGTTTCTATTTCCCAAATGAATATTTTGTCAATTATTTGGACTGTGAGACATCTATCGACGCAAAGAAAAGTAAAATTATGACATTTAGTTTTTCGAGTTATGATTTTAATGAAATATTTTGTTACTGTAAAATGCTACATTTATAATTACGGAATAATTTATTCATGCTAAACCAACATGTTTATTGTAGTGATGATTTTTTCAAGCAATTTGAGAAGTGTGAGAACACATTGGCACCAGAAAGAAAAATTTTAAAAATTTTATTTTCGTTTTATAATTTTTTGCATATTTTTCCAAAATAAGGAAAATAATAGTAGAAATAACGTTAAGTAAAGGCATTCATAGCTTCACTGTGGAATAAGCTAACGTAGTATCTGTAGTAATGTCACGTGATTTCGTTCTTTCGATTGGCGTAGGTCCGGTTACGTTAGCTTATTCCACAGTGAAGCTATGAATGCCTTTACTTAACGTTATTTCTACTATTATTTTCCTTATTTTGGAAAAATATGCAAAATTATAAAACGAAAATAAAATTTTTTAAATTTTTCTTTCTGGTGCCAATGTGTTCTCACACTTCTCAAATTGCTTGAAAAAATCATCACTACAATAAACATTTTGGTTTAGCATGAATAAATTATTCCGTAATTATAAATGTAGCATTTTTTACAGTAACAAAATATTTCATTAAAATCATAACTCGAAAACTAAATGTCATAATTTTACTTTCTTTGCGTCGATAGATGTCTCATGTCCAAATAATTGACAAAATATTCATGTGGGAAATAGAAACAAAAATATAGGACCAGGAAATAATTATATGAAATTTGCTCATGGTCTTAAACTTTTGTTAAGTACTGTATTGTAAATTATATACATTTGTGTGTGGTGGAGTTACGGGTTTTTGTTACTGGTTAGGACTTTGGATTTACGTGGTTTTTACTAAATGAACACACTTCTTTCGTATACTTTATGTTCTTTTAAGTAATCTGAATAGTTTTTCACAACTACATGGATGCCAAATTAGTGACTACACTTAAGTGGAATACAGGCATGTTTGTATATTTTATGACAAATTTAACGACGATAAAAATGAATACAAACTTTACAGATAACCATTATACAAACTGTAAAAAAAAAAAATAACATAAACGATGTAAAGGCAATTTTAATTTTTAATTTCCCAATTTTATAAATATTTCTGTTGTTCGTTGTGAATTTATACAAAATTATATACTTTCCACTAAACTGGAAGAAAGTGTCTGCTGACGTTTTGCAGAAAGTCGTAGAATACATTGAAATCATGGGACATAATTTTATTTATTTACTGCAAGTGGTGAGAATTTGTATAAAGCTGTGGTAAAGACACATTTTCTCTGTTCTTTGGCATCCTTTTAGAAATAATGTCCCATGCACAATTCAAATTCAATTTGTATTCAATAATTATTCCCGAATTGTCGGCGACAGTTGGGTCTCCTGCTTTTGAAATAAGTCCAATGGAGAAGTGCCTCGAGATTCGAACATAATACCTGGTTAAGTCTCGTCTTAGCCATTGCGCACAACAAAGGATTATATCAAAAACATAATCACATAGTTTCAAAACAAGTCCACACAAAAAGTTGAAAACATGGAAGGAGTTTTCTCCATAAAAACAGCATCTGTAATACCCATAACATTTTAATTTCAATGTATGACTTGAGGCTTTCCCGGCATTTGATGTAGAATAACTCTTCTCGGGTTCTCAGCCAGGTGAGTTGGAGATTAGCTTCCAAGCTTTCGACGGCTAGCTCTGCCATCTTCTTCAGGGATGAAGTGATGTGGGACCACGTCTAGCCGGTATATATGCAAAAGTAGGGCTTCCCGCTGCGGGCCAATCAGGAGCTAGTTGCTGGTCAATACACTTAGACCACCAGCACACGGCAGACAGTCGGGACCAACAAGTAGCTCCTGATTGGCTGCCGCGTCCACCAACCAGAATGCGCGTGGCGGTCGGGACTAGGAACTAGCTCCTGATTGGCCCGCAGCGGGAAGCCCTACTTTTACATATATACCGGCTACATGGCCCCACATCTGGTGAAAGGTCTCACAACTAGAGCGAGACTAACAACCCTGGATGATCTTCCGTCCGACCACCTACCGGTGATAATGGAGATCATGCAACCAGTCGAACTCTCCCCAACCGCTGAGAAATTCAACTACAAGGCGGCAGACTGGGTGTTCTTTCAAGACCAGGTAGCCGCTACGCTTCCACCACTCCCCCTGAAGTCACTCCGGCAGGGATAGATAGGTCAGTTAGCGACCTGACGGAGTGCATAAAGAAGGCAATGGTTGCTGCTATACCGAAACGGTCTTCACAACCGGGACGGATGCAGCTCCCAGCCTATATTAGAGACCTAAAGATCGCCCGCAATAGAGCAAGAACATTGTGGAAGCGTACTAGGTTAGATCAACATAGAATAGAAATGAACCGCTTGCGCAGGCGGATCAGTGAGGCGGTCCACGAGACGGTCGTGGATGCTTGGAAATCCAAGGTTGAGACGATGGACAGCAGAAACATGTCAGATGTCTGGCGTGTATCTCGAGCTCTGTCCAATCCGTCTCAATCTATTCACCCATTAGTAGTCGGTCCAGATGTCACGGCCTTTACTCCTGAGGAGAAGGCTACCGCACTGGCAGACGTTCTAGAGACCACTTTTCAACCCGTGGAACAAAATTTAAACTTGCCCCATATCAGAGCTGTTGAGGAATCGGTTCGAGACCTCCTTAGCAGGGAGCCGGAAAATGGGATACGACCTACGAACACCCACGAGGTCGCCCATTTCATTCGTCGCCTCGGCCCTCATAAGGCCGCAGGAGCCGACGGTATCCAAGGAATTACATTGCAGCATCTCCCAAGGTCAGCTATGAAGCGCATAGCAGAGATAATTAATAACATCTTGGCTTCCGGTCACTATCCCATTCCCTGGAAAGAAGCTCACGTAGTTCTCTTTCCAAAGCCCGGAAAGGATAAGACGAATCCAAGCAACTATAGGCCTATTAGTCTCCTCAGTTGTCTCAGCAAACTGGCGGAGCGGGTCATACATAGACGCCTCACTGAAGTAGTGTTGCCCCAAATCAGGAACGAGCAATTCGGTTTTCACCCTGGTCGTTCCACTACACTCCAGGCACTCCGCATGACGGAGGACATTACCTGGGCTATGAGCACGAAGCGTGTAGTAGCTGCAGCTTACCTGGACATCGAGCGAGCATTCGACAAGGTTTGGCATGAGGGACTCCTCGTTAAGTTACTGGGCATGGGAGTCCCAGATGGAATGATACGCCTCATTTCTAACTACCTCCGAGGCCGTACATTCAAAACCCGTGTAGGCACTAGTTTCTCCACCCCCGTGAAATTCACGCAGGAGTCCCACAGGGTTCCATTATCGGGCCCATACTTTTCAATATATTCATTAATGACCTCCCGTTTCGCTATATCCACGGCAGAAGTAGTCATCTGTATATCTATGCAGACGACACTGCCCTCTTGGCGATGGGCAAAACCTATAGATTAGCGTCCCGTAGATTACAGTCGATCTTAGATCACCTCCAGCCGTGGTTCCACGACTGGAGAATCAAGGTCAATGTAGAGAAATGTCAGGCCATACTCTTTCACTAAGAGCGAGGCTCGAAGACATACCACCACCACCCACACTTTTCGGACGAGAAATGCCGTGGATGAACCAAATTAAATATTTAGGGATCATTATGGACTCTCATCTCAACTTCCGAGATCACATCCAATCCCTTCTTCGTAAGGCCAACGGGCTGATAGTTAGACACTATCCCATTCTGGCGGCCTTAACTCCTGACAACCTGAGGGTAGGACTTACCATGTATAAGGCCCTCATTCGCTCCGTCATTACCTATGCCGCACCCGCATGGGGGTTTGCGGCAGTGACCCATCTCCGTAAACTCCAAGTTGTCCAAAACCAGGTGATTCGACTCATTACCCATCTCCCCGAGTCGCCTCGAGAAGAAAGTTCCATGATGAACTAGAGTTGCCAACCATAGACGAGTTCATTGCTCGACTGGCTAGGAACCTGTATGCGGAAGCTCGTGCTAACCCCAACCCGCTCATATCTGGCCTCGGCCAGTATGATCCTAGGTTACGGCGTAGACACCAGACAGGTCCATTAGCTATACTATTGAGACAGGAGGACAGGAGGCTGGCGCTACTCCCAGGTTTTGGTAGCTACGACTCAACTCCATGAGACTCCTTGGATAGTGCAACCGCTGTAAAATGACCTTGTCTTAACTGGGCTAAACAAAATCCCTCCATAACCTTATCTACTTTTGTTGATCGATGGAAATCTAATAGAGCCAATTGGCTATATATATCCATCGATTCATAGAGTCATTCAACCTAAGAGCCAACTGGCTAGTCTCTGATATTGAGACAACTCATCCTGCCTAAGGTTTTTCCGTGGTTTTCCTAAGGCGCTAAGACAAATGTCGGGATGAGCCCTAAAAGAAATGGGCCACGGACCTGCACTCATATCCCCATGAATCCCCCTAATTAACAATCACCTCTCTCCCCCTCTTCAATTGAGCCATCATATAGCCAAATGGCTGGTCTCGAAATTGAGACAAATCAACAAGGCTCATGACCTCCAACATAATAGCCAAATTGGCTAGTCTCTTATAAGACAACTCATCCTGCCTAAGGTATTCCGTTTTTCCTCAGGCGTAAGACAAATGTCAGGGATGAGCCCTGTGGGCCACGGACCTATATGCCCTTCCCCATATATATTCCACCTTTCTTATAAATTATGTATGCCCTATTTCAGATAATATTAATAGTATATTAAACATACGAGGTCACTCAATAAGTCGCAAATTGAAAGGACAGGGACCTCTCAAATTGCAGCTTAGATTTCAACGGCGCTTCTTCTGACGGCCTTCACCTGCTTTGTCATCGAACAACAGATGATCGGCGTCTTGCCATCCTAACGGCATACAAGCCAACTCCTCCTCGCCCCGTTCCGTGATCAATTGAATCAGTCTCAGCCCCCTCGCGTATGTGGTACCTAAGAGGTTACGTCCAATTTCGGCTTCCCCTTCAAAATTTTCTAGAGCTCCTTCAGGGGAGCAGCGTAACCCGGTGAGACTAGTGGCCAACAGGCTTGGAGCTCACATATTTAGTTTTGTACAGCCCCAACCCCTTGCAAGGACGCGTTTTGCGTACCTTTTAAATTTTCCTCCCAATTCTCCTTCGATTTTTCGTTTTCGTTTTCTATGACATCACTTCATCCCTGAAGAAGATGGCAGAGCTAGCCGTCAAAGCTTGGAAGCTAATCTCCAACTCACCTGGCTGAGAACCCGAGAAGAGTTATTCTATTTTAATTTCAGTCTGTACCCCTTTTCATGCGATCTAGCTCATGGATGTCTCAATTTCTCAGCTGCTCAGAACAACACAAGCCATTCGAGCTTAAACAATGTTGCCTAGTTGTTTATAATGTTAAAACTCAGTCGCTGTTAGTTATGATATATTGAATATTACATGCGCCCAGGCAAAATATTGTAGGATGAAAGAGTAATGGAATGGAGAAAATTCTCTCTCGGCGCCGGGATTTGAACCCGGGTTTTCAGCTCTACGTGCTGATGCTTTATCCACTAAGCCACCGGATACAACCCCGGCGTCGACAGAATCGTCTCAGATTAAGCTCCAACTCTTAGGTTCCCTCTAGTGGCCGCCCTCTGCACTACGTCATAGATGTCTATGAACGCAGGACCGAAGTCCACACATGTGCTGAGGTGCACTCGTAATGAGTGACTAGTTGGCCGGGATCCGACGGAATAAGCGCCGTCTTAAATCACGAAGTGATTTACGCATATCATATATTTATTTTAATGTTCCGAAGTATATGATATTTCCATGCAGATATTCTGCGTCATCATACGATGAAAGAGTAATGGACGGAGAAAAATTCTCTCCGGCGCCGGGATTTGAGGATTGCAGAGGGCGGCCACTAGAGGAACCCAAGAGTTGGAGCTTAATCTGAGACGATTCTGTTGACGCCGGGGTTGTATCCGTTGTTTGGATAAAGCATCAGCTCATAGAGCTGAAAACCCGACTCCCAGCGCCGGGAGAGAATTTTCTCCGTTCCATTACTCGTTTCATCGTATGATGACGCAGAATATCTGCATGGAAATATCATATGTACTTCAGGCATATAAAATATTGTAGCCATGAAGAAAATGAGACATATGAACAATAAGAAAAAAGCATTGGTTTTATGGACATTGCAGGAACTCTGTGGTAAGTAAGCGTTTCTATGGCAACTGGTCATTTGATGGAATAGCCCCATATGCTCAATGCTTTTTTTCTTAACGTGAAATCCTCTAGAAGTCGTGTGGAAAGCATTATAATACAATACTATATCATAATTGTTAAGAAGTACTAAATGCTACTAGAGCTAAATGACATCTCTGAACAGTATGGAATGAAGGTAAATGCATGGTTGTCGGAAGAAAAATAAAGAAGGTAAATATGCGAATTCCAAATGAGGCAGTGAAACAAGTGGACAGCTTCAAATACTTGGGGTGTACTGTAAGTAGTAACATGAGCTGCCAGGAAGTCAAAAGGAGGATAGCAATGGCAAATAAAGCTTTTAATAGAAAAAGAAGCATCTTGTGCGAACCTCTGGAAAAAAGAACTAAGGAAGAGACTAGTGAAGTGTTTTGTGTTGACTGGTGGCATTGTATGGAGTACTCAGAACGTCAAGCTGAGGGGTCCTGGGTTCGATCCCCAGTACTAGAGCGAATAATAGTATATATGTGAAGACTATACATTATAAGTCATGTAATGCACAATATTCAATTACAAGAATATAGATCTGTATGAACTTACTGGAACAGTTATGGCAAAATATTTCTAACACCACAAAATATTTATAAAGACTATTACACTTTTACTATGTCCTACTACTTTTGACCAATAAAACGGTATGGAACGATGTGTTTCAACCAATCATGGCTGCTTATCCTACAATTTTTATCACCTCCCTAGCATTTATTTCTTTGTTTGCCAACATTGTACTTTCAATAATTGTACCTTTTAAAGTTATTCATGTTTATTTCATCATCCTTAATTAAAACTTTTCTATCATTTATCTTTTTATATTATTTAGGTTATGTTATAGCTTCTGCTGTAAGAGATTATGGATAATCACGTATCAGAGATGTTTAGGCTATTTAATATATATTGATAATTGAAGTGGAATGCAAATGTTTTAATAAAAATGAAACTGAATCAACAAAGCCTTCTTGACTAGTAATCGTCCATAGAGTTCAATGAAGATTGTATAGTTGGCACAACTGGTAACAAGGGAACAGCTCATCAAAACACACTACTGCCATCTAGCGGAATATTTATAATGATGAGATGGTACAATAATAAATTTTCATGACAGTTTAGTATTTTCGTAAGTCAATTAATATTATATTGCATTAGAGTAGTTTATTTCTTATAATTGTGTAATACTTACCTACTTACTGGCTTTTAAGGAACCCGGAGGTTCATTGCCACCCTAACATAAGCCCACCATTGGTCCCTATCCTGAGCAAGATTAATCCAGGCTCTATCTTCATATCCCACCTCCCTCAAATCCACTTTAATATTACCTTCCCATCTACGTCTCGGCCTCCTCAAAGGTCTTTTTCCCTCCGGCCTCCCAACTAACATTCTATATGCATTTCTGTATTCGTCCATACGTGCTACATGCCCTGCCCATCTCAAACGTCTGGATTTAATGTTCCTAATTCTGTCAGGTGAAGAACACAATGCGTGCAGCTCTGTGTTGTGTAACTTTCTCCATTCTCCTGTAACTTCATCCCCAAATATATTTCTAAGCACCTTATTCTCAAACACCCTTAACCTATGTTTCTCTCTCAAAGTGAGAGTCCAAGTTTCACAGCCATACAGAACAACCAGTAATATAACTGTTTTATAAATTCTAACTTTCAGATTTTTGACAGCAGACTGGATGATAAAAGCTTCTCAACCGAATAATAACAGGCATTTCCCATATTTATTCTGCATTTCCCATATTTATTCTGTTGTTTTGAATTTTTCCACCAGAGTATTTCATTTATATTTCCATTTCGTACAATATTCTGCCGGGTAGCTGCTCCCAGGTATTTTCGATCCCAGGTGGTGACAGGATTTTTCTCGTTGCCAAACTTTTTTCCACCTCTTCGAAGGATAAATTTCCAATTTTTATATTTCCATTTCAGAGCGTGTACAATATTCTCGTCACATGAGACATAATCTTCATATACTTTGAATTTATTTTGAATTTTCGGGATTTACTTCCAAACCTATTTCTGTACTTGCTTCAAGTAAAATTCCCGTATTTTCCCTAATCGTTTGTCGATTTTCTCCTAACAATTCACGTCATTCTAATTGTGTAATAGTCAATTTAAATCCCACTGGAGTTTTGATTTTTTCTAGATAAATCAAAACTTCTAGCAAGATTACTGTAGAAAACCCGGTTTTATGGCTCGGCATACTAGAAAATCCACCTTGAATTAACTGAACGAGAATGTCATCTCTGTACAAATTTCACTTTTTATTCATATTATTTTGTACATATCACACTTCCATACACGCTTGCACACATTCTTTGCATCATCACAGATATCACCAAATACCATGGAGAAAATAGTTCTCTTCTGTTCACAGTAGCACACACTGAATATTTAAATAATTACAAATAAAACAAAAATCGGACGTCTGAGACTTCCAGGCTCCGACTAGTTGCGTATCTCATGACTGACTTGCCCAGTATTTGTACATGTTTTTCCCTTCAGTTCAGCCACTTAGACCTGTTTTCACAGTCAGGCATTTCTCACATCAAGTCCAATGCCAAGAAAGAAATCAAATTAAAACTTGAAAGACACCAAATTGAATAAAGTAACACAGGTCCATGTTCCTGTCATACTATGGCCATATTTTAATATTAATTCTCAGAAAATAATAACAATTCTATGATTATGAAACTGTGGGGCCATATATGATCAAATAACAAATAAATATACGTATCCATCAATCCACAGCACCAAAATATCCTAAAGCCCTTATAAAATATCCTTTTCTCATGATCTCGTATGATTTCAGACATTTCCTTGATCTAAAAAAAAACAATTAACTGAATAATCTATAATGAAGTCTAGCCAAAAGTGGTGACTGGATACAAACAGTTGCTTTGTATGCCTTTACAGGATGTGGAAAACGATTTACAGAAAATCAAGTCAGTAAATAGGGGGTACCAAACTGGGTATTTTGAGGATAGAACAAGGGATTTAAAATGTTTCATTAGAATGCTACGTTCATCACCTTTGAAGTTGGGTTTTTAAACATATTTGTGAGTCATGATTTGTCGATTTTTTTCCTCTAGGATGCTGTGAAGGACGCAATTTACGACACACCAGTAGAGGATCAAGAAACTTCAGTATATTGATTTATGGCTGCAGCAGGTCGCTATGAATGATGCTAATTTTGAAAAGCATTTGCCACAATAAACCGAGTTTTGTTTCTATTTGATTAGCCACAAACACATTTCACAATCGTAACTTTTAAGTTAACACATGCAGCATCTGCAACTCCTTATTTTATTATTAAAGTAATTGATTTTGTAACCCCTTTTCACTCTAATATTTTCTGTATTTGATTCAAATTGCCAATCAACATAGGGGCACACAGTAGCATCATAGTTAGGGCATTGTGCTCCGAATTGGGAAGTCTCGTAGTCGATTCCGAATTTTCTCCATTAATCTATGATCCTGGGTTCATTGAACCTGTAACAGTGACTACCAGGAGTATTTCTTTGGAAGCAAAGATGAATAGCACGTAAGACTGATAACTAGGGACCGGATTTTTATGTAATTACATATTATATTCCTTTCTACCTAACCGTATATAAATAACAAATCTTTGCGAATCTTGTAATTACCATTAATATATTAAAATTTGATACTACATATTCTTACATATTTACCCCACATTACATATTATGGCTTGGTATCACATAAATCTACATATTTAGGAGTTTTATTCATTTTTACTTCTCTGAAAGGGAAAAGAAAACTTCTGCTGGGAAAGTTTACAATTTGAAATACACAGATTTAAAAAGCCTTTTTACCTACCCAAGAAAGGATATATTTCGGGACGAAACATAACGTCCTTAGTTCCAGGAAGTAATAGAGGCACTCACCCCATACCGCCCACTGTAAATATGAATGAACAAAAGGCAGTCTTTCTCACACAACTACCTTGCATTGTAAAAATCACTCAGAAAGTAGCGTTGCCTTCATACGGTGGAGGACGACATGATTTGTCTCGAACTATAATTGTTCTGCACACGTCTTAACAAGCTGTTCCCATGCAGTTTGCAACCTTACCCACCCTCTTCCTAATTCTTCCAGGGGAAAACCCGTGTCAAGTCTGACATGAGACTTTCAGATTATTGCTTGACTTCTTTATTTTAAATTTAGTAGACCTATATGCAAATGGGATTTTCCGAGAAATTAGAAAGTATGGTTCTCGGCTGGAATAATCCTACCCTTCTGAATAAAGCCTCGTTCACACTTTTCAAGTCACTTGAAAGACGAACTTGAAAAGTGTGAACTATGTTTCAAGTTGACTTGAAATCAATTAACGGCTTGAATTCAAGTTTCAAGTGAAGTTGGATCCCTTTCTACTTTTTACTTGACTTGAAGGAATACTTGAAAAGTGTGAACGTCACTTGATAACTTGAATTCAAGGAGAAAAGCGCGGGAATTCAAATTAACAGCTGTTTTAAGAGCGTTAAATTAACAGCTGATTGTTTTTTGTGTTCTACTGGGAATGTAAAAATTATAGGAAACAGTGGTAAGTGAAATAATGACCAAGTATTTGAGTTTCTGAAGTTGTATAAAACTCACGAAGGCCTGCGGATTATAGAAACAGAAAAGTTTCGTAATAGAAATGCAAAGGAAGCTGCCAAGGAAGGAAGAGTTCATTGTAGATTTTAGAGTGGACACACGAGATAGCCTATGAAAGGCAATAATAAAAACCATTAAACTGTAGATAGAGAAGAAGTGAGGAAGATAAGAGATATTAAGTAATGAGCGTTGCTTGCAGGGATGACATTTATCGCCGAATCTGGCATGGTTCAGTGTGGTTGATAGATTTTTTTAGGAACTCTAACAGCTTCATTTTCAATTATGGTAAATCAGACTTGCTAATATTTTATTACATATTTTGCGATAAGAATTATCAAATCTGCTTGAAGATTTCACTTATTCTATTTGTAATGGTCAAAAGTCGTGTATTTCTCTTACTAAGCTAATTCCTAACCTATACTGAACAACTCGTCTTCCATTTCTTCAATATATTTATCATTTCCCTGGCACGGAGGTTTGCTACTACAGAAATTCCTAATTGCACAACATCCAACGACGTCATTTTATCCTACTTGAAAACAAAATAACTTGAATATGTCTGAACTGAGACTTGAAATCACGTGACTTGAATTCAAGTTACTTGAAAAGTGTGAACGAGGCTTAAGACAGGAATGTCACTTTTCAAACAACACTAACTAAAATGGCCCCTGTATCTTCAACCCTAACGACAAAAATAAAATCATGGATTGCGATGGACGAAGCTTTCACTACAGATGGAAAAATAGTAATGTGTCAAGTGTGAGGTAAAAAAGTCGGCTGCTCTATGAAATCACAACTGGAGAGTCTTACCTTTCCTATACCTGCCAGATATTGATATTAAATATTTTCATGGTTTTACATGTTTTGGTACATATTCGGCTTATTTTTCTTAGATAAATATGTACATATTTCACACTTTGATATTACATAAAAATCCGGTCCCTACTGATAACCCTAATTGCTACTAAGAGCCAATTTTATGGTTTTCTATTTGGGAGCTTAAAAACCCACCACTGTAAAGACCTTGTAAATCCTCTAATAGGACAGATTTACTTTGTGAAGGAAATATGTTTCTTCTGTAATCATTTCCTTCTCTGGTAGTGGTTGCCACATACAACAGCCTTATTAAAACTGGCTGGCTTGGTGCATAAGCTCGTAGCTATGGTAACAGTGTCACTATAGTAGTATTAAATGAATGAAACTAACTCTCACCCAGTCACCATTTCTGATTAATCTTCTTATAGTTACTCCACTACAGGAATGTATCAAACCTGAGAGCAGATCATGAAACTATTCTAGGGGTGGGCAAAAGCTTCTTTATACGTCACACACTACAGTTGGCTAAGAAATACAAGAACTGACACACAAACTTATTTTAACAGCTTTGTTTGTAATATAAACGTATATACAACATACTAAAAAATGCATATTTTTTAAATAAAATATTATTTTAAAATTTCAATGCTGAACATTTGCTACTTCAATGTCTAAACAATCTGATGGTCTTCGGCTCATGTTTACTCAACAATCTAAGTCCTCATTATTCCTTCTTATAAATGACACGAATTAACGCAATATTTATACAAATGCTTAAGATGAGAAGGTACTGCCTATCTCGACAATGTTAATTTTATGAAGTTTGGGTGCACGTTACGAAAAAACTGTTACAGATATCTAAACAAGATTTTCAGAGAATGGTTTTGCATTCTTAATCTTTAATAATACCTACTACACATTGAAGAATGTTAACAGGAGTTGAGATATAATTTTTTTTGAAGTTCCACAAATATTTGGGCTAAAATTTAATATCAATTTTTTTTTTTGTAAATACTTTCATGAATCTCATAGCAAAACCCATGGCTATTTTTAGTCTTTTGGGTCTTGTTAACGTACAAAAAAATTTCAATTAATTAATTAACTAGTGGACTTACTCGTGTTAATTATGTAAATTTGTGTGGCTTACAGCTGTTTCAGTGCTTCACACACCATCCTCAGAGCCTACTAGATCTCGGCGTCATCTCGAACTTCTCTGCCTGTTATGTGGGTGCGTTTGATTGTTGAAAGATGTTGAAAAGTGGAGTCAAATAGTGTGTGTGTACTGAAATTGATCTGTGTGTTAGAATTTGATCAGGGTGTGTTTTAGTGTGTTTGTATATTTCGTATTGTTCTAGTATGTTGAGTTTTTGGTTCTTGGGTTGTATGTGTAGGATTTCCATGTCTATATTTATGTTATTGTATGTATGGTTAGCATTGGTTATGTGATCGGCATATGTAGATGTATTGTGTCCTCTGGTTATTGCTTTAATGTGTTCTTTATATCGAGTTAGGAATGATCTGCCTGTCTGTCCAATGTAGAACTTGTCGCAACTATTACATGTGAGTTTGTATACACCTGTATGGTCGTATTTATTTGTTTGTGTGTTGAGATGTCTTTGTAGTGTGTTTTCTGTTCTGTATGCTATGTTGTATTTCTATTTTCTGAATGAAGATGCGATCTTATGTGTGTTTTTGTTTTCATATGTTAGTGTGATGTATTTCTTGTGTTCTTGTGTTTTGCGTGTTTTTGTTTTTGTTGAGTTTTTGTTTTGTCTTTCTTATGATGTTGTCTATTATGTTTGGATTGTAACCGTTTTCTTGTCCTATGTATTTGATTGTGTTCACTTCTTCATTGTAGTGTTGTTGGCTCATGGGTATGTTGAGTAATCTGTGTACCATTGTCCTGAATGCAGCATGTTTGTGTTGTGTGGGGTGGTTAGATGTGTTGTGTATGTGTGTGGTGGTGGTGGTTATTTTGGATGAACAGTTCTTTTTTTTTTTTTTTTAAATGAACCAGAATAATTTTTTCTCAGTTTTAACTTTTTTCAAAAACAGTTTGTCCACAATAAGTGAAAATTTTTGTTTCCATTAACCTGCTATAACATTCATGGATATATTCAAATATTGATGTTAAATTTTAGCCCAATATTTGTGGAACTTAAAAAAAAAATTATATCTCAACTCCTGTTAACATTCTTCAGTTTGTAGTAGGTATTATTAAGGATTAAGAATGCAAAACCATTCCCTGAAAATCTTGTTTAGATATCTTTAACAGAGTAATGTGCACCGAAACATCATGAAATTAACATTGTCGAGATAGGCAGTACCTTCTTACCTTAAACGAAATGAAAATATGAATTATCAAGCCCACCCCTAACTATGGAAAGTAAAATTTTGAAGATTAATAATTTATTACAAGATTAAATAACAGAAAACCTTTATGCTTCTGCTTATGAGTAACTTCTCATAATATTGCAGCATCAATTGGACGGAGTTAAGAAATAACAGACCAACCAACAAAAACCTGTTTTCGAGATATTGACCACTGAAGTAAATCTGGTTATTTATGCAAGAAGTATTGTAACATTCATTCTATTATAAAAATAAATAGCAGAAATAATAAAAAAAAAGGCTAACCAATTTTTTAATAACAGACCAGCAGTCAGAGTTGCCAACTCTAGCAAATAAAATTACAGGCCATTTTAGGCCTACACACGCAAGTTTAAATGACTATATATAATATACTAAATACAGAATCTGCTATAAGATATGAGCAAAAAATATATATATAAAAACAGAAACAATCTTGCTTCAGTGTTCCAAAATACACTTTTTAATTTTGTATTTGGAGCTATTCCACAGCCTTAAGAACTTCTTTTTCTTCTGCTATAAAGTGATAAAAATTATACACAGCTAAATTTAAGATTTGTCCTGGTACAAAATTCAGCTTTTACTATTTCCATACTTAAATGAATCCTCACACAGAATGCACGCTCCACAAAAGAATTGCTTGCAGGAATAACAAACCCATGTCTTATTTGTGGAGATTTTTTATGCATCCCTAACCTGAAAATATTTACACTACAAGAACTTGGTTATAGCGACCTCGTTTTATGCGACACCTCGCCTATAACGTCAAATATTCTGTGGTCCCAACTAATTCCCCATAAGACATATGCTTTCCTACCTTGCTTAATACGACAAACGTATATGCGTCTATCTCGCATATAACGTCATTTTCAACCTCAGTTTGGAATACAATTTTCTAAGAAGCAAAGTATTTTAAAAAATATTTTTCTGAAATCTGGCAAATTCTTTATTGTCACCTTCTATCATAGACCTCTGGAATGCAGGCAGATTCTCCACCCCATTGTAACGTGCCTGAATTGATGCGGTATTAATGGTACCTGCATGCGGTCAGTTTCGACAGGACGATTTCACTGCATTTTAATGCAGTATGGCCACCAAAAGAAGTGAGTGACACTTTAGAAGCCATTAGAATTGTGAACATTTCTATGAAGCTAGGGAAGGGAGCAGTGAAATTGCAATGGAAATAATGAATATAGAACGTAATTTAGAAAATGTATATTGGGCAAGTAGGAGACAACAGAGTAAAATGACTGATTACTTCACTCCTCAGTAAATAAGTTTGTGAGTAATGAACAAACTGTTTTAATACAGAATACTGTATTTATAATTGTACATGTATTTTATTGTGTTCATGGTATGCTTAAAAGTGAATACATAAATCTAAAATAAGCCTAATTATGTTTATTATTTTTCATTTTCCACCTCACTAGACTGATAATATGAATCTCGGTTACTACGACACTCGTTTATAAAAACATAATTTTTAAGGCCCCTTGGATGTCGTTATAACCAAGTTCTACTGTATTTTATAAAACTTGTCAAAAATGTTCATCTTTCACAAAGGAAGATGCCACAGTTCGTCATAGAGTATATCTTCATCTAGTTGCAGACTTAATTCTCGTCTAATACTTACAATTTCTTCCACTTTTGGTGTACAACCATCAAATATTAGGCTCAAGAATATTTTAAAATTCCCATATTATCTTTCGCGGCTCTGAATTAAAGTTAAAATCTCTTTTAGCAAATTTGATAAAAGCTGTTATCACAGGTTCTCAAATTCATTTAATAAGATTACCAGGGTTGAAACCGGCATTGGTCTTATGTTGAGGTCCACCAAAATTTCCGGCCATGCCGGTGAAATACCGGCTAGTTGGCAACCCTGCAACAGCAGCTGATTTAATATTGCAAAGCAAAGTAAATGAATTTTGCTTATAATGGCAGAAGAGTTCAGATATCGCATTCTTGATTTTTTCAGAGTTAAATAATCAAGCCAACAACAGATCTGTTTAAATACCTTCTTTTTTTTTTTTTGTCAGTTCGTCTATTATTGCATAACTCCATTCAATTAGAAATATGAAATGAACACATAAATTAGTTTATTACTACATAATGCTACTGGAAATAGCTGATCACTGTTCAAAGATGAAAAATGTAAGTGCATAAAATAAAAGGATTGCAGCAGAATCAAAGTTAACCTATGCACCACTTACTTCATTACTGAAAAATTCTAGTATGAATTCTTTTCATAATAAGAAAGATTTTCCACACTCCATATAAGAATTCATATTCTTCCAATTCTGACACAATAGCAAACACAAATTCTGTTAATTACAGTATTTGTAACATAACTCTCAAACTCAAACTCAAGTCTTCTGGGTACGACATCTACATCATTTCATAATGGAAGGCAAATTCAGCATTTCAGTTCAACTCACCAGCTCCTTATTCTATTTTGAATACTCAACTATTATGCTATTCTCTTAAAAGTGTTGGTCCTCTATTCTCCCATGAAATAACACAAATTTCCAAAAACATTATTAATGCAGTGTATCACATATAGTTGGTTGGTTTCTACCACTTCCAGTAATACTTTCCTAGTTTCTGAAAATGTGGATAGTTCTAGATGGAAACAAATGTAAGAATTAATGATTACTTCATAAGAGAATTATAGAAGTGAGTTGAATCCTGGCATAGATAAGGAATGACTAGTAACTTACACATAAATCTTTCTTTTTTAAGGATAAGATTTCTTTACATGCCATAAACCTAGAACACAAACTTTCCAGCTCTGCTACCTTCCTAAAGAACACAATAAATATTGGAACAGATACATTATGGGACCCACCCTAAATATAAAAATATGCTAAGCCACAAAAAAAGGTCAACGGAAGTAGCAATTAATGATGAAATATTGTTAAAATAAGGATAGTATTTATCTAAATATCAGATATATATTGTTTTATTTTATTGAATAATCAATTTTTGAATGCAACAACCAAATCAATATTGTTGTAAATTAGTGTGATCATAATCATGGCGGCAATTTCGAATGCTACAGTTAAATATAAAAAAGAAGTGGATCAAATTCTCCCTCTTGATTTAAAATGTAGGTCTCGAAATGGAAATTATGGAATTATAAATAAGTTGTAAACTTTTTAGTTGCTTTATCCATGAATAAAGACATGTAGGCTATGTTTATGGTTTTTTTATGTGAATGTGGTTTACTTAGGAGTGAAATGTTTTGCGAAACATGCAATCCTGGGATGAGACTGAAGAAATTTAAAAGTAAACGAGATGAACTGCTGTGGAGATGTCATTGGAAATTACAAGGTATTAAATGATAGATACAGGAACACTGTATCGTAGCACTTTGTGAAATCACTCGGATAACAGAGAAGATGAAACGGAACATCTCCAGTGAAGTCCATGGTAAAATGCTAATTTTACACCAATTTTGTTTTTAATTCTTTGGTCCAGGAAAATACTAGTAAAAATGTGTTTTTGTGAAAGACTAGTATTTTCCCTGGACCAAAAATGCAGTATAAATGGAGTAGAATTATTATTTTATAATATATTATAAAGATGACTCATATGAACTTAATTTTATTGTTGTATTAATACCAATGTTGTATTGTTTGGAAGTTTAATGTTACTGTGTTTAAAGTTCAGCTTTCGTTTGTTTCTTTAACTTTATTTTGAATAAAATTTAATATATTGTATAACAAAGGTGACTAATATGAGCTTAATATCATTATTGTTGGTTTTATTAAATTATACATGTTTACAGTACTATGTATTTAGTATTGTTAAGATGGCATACTTGATATAATAATCGAAAATATACAATATATAATCGATACTATGGAATACTCGGGGTGGATCCTATAATGCATCTGTTCCTAAATATTTTTATTGTCTCTAAAAATTCATCGTCCTAGATCAAATTTCACGAATTGCATCTCTAATTTCTATACCACATGAATTTATATTAAGACATCTTATATCTTTCCCAAAATACTGTCAATGAATTAAGAATTTGAATTATATTCGATTACGTTTGACCACACATTCCTTTACAAATTTTGTTTAAAATGGAGGCCCTGTCCCTCGAAACACCAACATTGTAGCACAAAAACACGTTATTCTGTGGTTAATTTGTGAGTCATTGCAAGAAACTAGCAGTTACTGCATAGAGATGCGACCTAATACAATAAAACAAAACAATAATAACAAGACATGACATCAGAAAGACAGTTGACGCACAAACATGGTTGCCAACTCACCAGTTATTACACCAGCTATTCGTTTATTCAAGTTACGACATCTGAATATGTGTACAAAAATGAAACCCAAGAACGAATATTGGGGAAAGCGACTTTTGACCCAACTTGTATTTGTAGAAATAAAGAACTTTCAATAAGTAAGTGGTGCGTGTAAATATAATATTAGAAAGGGTAGAGCAATATCAAAGAACACTACAATCCAAAAAGCAAAGTCTTGTAATAAGAGAAAAGAAGGAAAGAACAAAAAGGAAGAAAATTAGTTAACTAACTGTATGTTGGAAGTGAATTATGCAAAATATAAGAGGAAAGTATACCAAAAATAAAAAAAAGATTTCAAAGAATCTTCAAAATAAATTTGCATAACACAAAGCACAAACAAAATGTATTCGGTAATTTTTTTAATGAACACTGTTTAGGAGGGAGATCATTAGAATTTAAAATTCAACATCATAAAACACTTCTGTGATGCATTTAAGTTAATTTCTATGCCTGTATGTACTAAAAAAGTTTAATAGATAGCAAGTCTTATGTGCTATGATCACAATGCATTTGATCTGAACTGATCATTCTGGCCAATATGAAAAGTAATCATATATAAATAGTTCTGTTCATAATTGACTTTAATATGTATTTAAATATTTTGCTGTGAAAAAAAAACTTAAAAAATCTAATTCAATTTAACAAATTTCACGCTATGAAATATGTTTTTCTTATAGGAATAAAAGTATCATTTTGTGGGATTAAATTTCTTAGCTACCGGTATAATTCTCTTCCCAATAAATAAGATTATCCCATAAAAAATTCACCATTAAAAGAATTTTATCTCCTAGTCTGTACAGAATTGATGTTCTTCGACCACAATGCCTACATGAGCTTCAACATAAGTTAACATACATTGATTTTGGTATCTATTTACAACGATAAACTGAATGTATATCTTTCAACACTCGTAACTACAAAAAAGATACTGTAACTTCTACAAACAAGTCTAAATTAATAATTAAATCGCAAAAATTATACGAACACAGATGAAACAATATCAGAATTTGTGCTGCAGCTTCAATTTCCTTTTACGTCTCAATGAAGTCAAATACACATACTTTTACCTTAAACTAAGGCATCCTTTGATTTACGCACATATTTATAGATAATTAATTAATCAACATTAAGTTTAATTTAAGCAGTAAAAAGAAAGAAGATCTTTAGAGGTATTCAGGGGGCAGTTACAATATACACAGCATACACACATTACAGAGTTACATACTGAGCTGACTAGGATGTTTTTACGGTTTCAAAATGGCAATGGTGGTTTGGAACTAATAACCAGGCTTAGAGACTTCGGACCCGATAGAGTAGTTCAGTGGGAAATCCGCATAACGGCGTACTGAGTATAGTGGTAAAGTGTACAGTGGGTGGGGGTACTGTAGAATGAATGCCAACAAATATGCAAAGGAAAACGCTCCGGATTTGAAGATTTTGATGAATAATTATTTGGTTTTCATATAAACCTATTTTCAAACTGTGTCTGAAACTATTACACGGTTAGAAAAGTCAGAGCAAGAGATGCCGGAAGCCCTCAAATTAGTTGAGGAAATGATACAGAGAATTAATGAGACATCAAGTACACCGGTTACTGAACGTGTAAAACAGAAGTGTAAATCAATTTTATGTAAAAATAACGGATATGGAACATTGTGTAACATAAACAGCAAATTAGTGGACATAGAGTCACCCGAGAATAAAGGACTGTCTCTTAAAGACTGCAATGATGTTAGATTTTTTCGTTTTGCTCCTATCACGTCATGTGACGTAGAGCGCAGCTTTCTACAGTACAAACTTTTGGCAGATAACCGAAAAAGATTTACGTTTGAGACACTGAAAATGTATCTTGTACTGTAGTACATTGCATTCGGTACTGTAACTGCACTTCCTAAAGACGACCAATAGGATAAATGAAGAAATTAAAACTGATACATTTATTTCCACCATTAACACTGTGTATAATTAAACACAAATGCTTATAAAAGACAGGAGAATAAATGCTTTTCACATTCTTTTGACATTATCATTGTGTAATGTATATTTACTTTCAGAATGTACATATGTGTGTTTCCCCATACTACCGTACGCTACTCTAAATAGCAACGTTGTTACCTCAACATATCTCTACCTTTCACTACCTGCAGCGAGTCAACAACCTATAGTACATGCACAGTAAACTTATTGTATCAGGTCCCAAAGTCTCGAAGCCTGCTAATAACAATATAAACTTTTGGACAAAATAAAACAAACAGGCTAGAACATTTCAATAAAATGGAAAATGGCCACATACTGAAACAAATGAATGATCAGGAAACGGATTTTTAGATACTAAAAGTTAATACTCCAACTGACTATAGTTATAAACGAGCAATAGATCATCTTTGGTATAAGTAATGCCACTGGGTTTCAAAGCTGTAGCTAATGACGGAACTCTGTGTTCGCTTTTTAATTGACGAGGTTTGCTTAGGCTGTGGCTTCAGTAGCAGTGTTCACTTCTCAACTGCTATTTGCAAGTAGAAGTGCACTCACTAGATCCAGTCTCCAGTCTTTGTGACCCAGCTCTCCTCTCTTAGATTTCACAGTGTTGTGGACAAGGTCTCAAAACTGTTTTAACCAACATCACATCCACTCAAGAATACTTGATGTCATTTTTAAATTTCAGCAACTAAAATTCTGTTCTCCAATAATGATTTATACAGAAAGAAGAAAGTAGGTCGACCAAAAAAGTTTGATCAAACATTTAAACCTAACTGCTATGCTCATGGTTATTAGAGGAGAAAAATCTTTATGTAGATGCTATGATGCTGGGATTCACAAGTGAGCCACACATCAAGACTACTGCCATCATATCTTCTTTTGTTTGCAGCAGGCGATTCCTCTCCTTAAGTGGCAGCATTGACAGATTTTTTTTTTTTTTTTTTTTTTTGTAGTTTTAAGATGTTTTTATTAAACGTACCAGGTCTCTTGGACCCTTGCCTTTTACAAAAATATGATTTTATAAATTGAAATGTAAATAGGTTTTGTTAAGGAAAATTGATTACTAAGACTGTCAAAGACTGAAGTATTTGTTTGAAGTTATGTATGTCTCTTAGTAAAGGGTTGGCATGATGAAGTAGCTTGTTCCTGTATGTAGTCTGTAGATCTTGAATATGAGCAACCAGGAAGGGTATATGAAGTTCATGTAGAGTTTGACATTGTTCGTGAGGTTCTGCACCAGTGATTGTTCTGAATTCCTTCCAGACTCTTCAGGTGGCGAGGATGAGCTTGGCCCCCAAGATCTCAAGCAGTAGTGATGTAGATCTGATGACTGATGTAAAGCAGTGACTTTTGAATTTCCTTGAAGTGGATAGAGTGCCATGTATGTTTGAAAGCTTTGTCTCATTGTCGTTTGTGGATTATGTTTTGAATGTGATGCCTGTAAGATAAACGCTTGTCTAGAAGTATTCCAAGATATTTAACTGCTGTGGTAAAGGTATTATTTGATTTTGAATACTTGTTGGTCAGTATAAAAAAACGTTTAGTAAAGACTATCAATTGAGATTTTTTGCCGTTTACTTTTAACCTCCATCTGGTTGAATATTGTGTTAATATATTTAGGGCATGAGCTTCATGCAATATTAAAATGTGTGGTAAATATGACAGTGTCATCAGCATAGAGACTATGGAGGCAGTCCGGCATTGTAGGCATATCCTGGACACAAATGGAGTAAAGAACAGGTGCAAGAACAGATCCTGAGGAATTTGGCTTTCTTCACTGTTGCTTCATGTTTCTGGAGGTAGAGAGGGCTGCTTATTCGAACTTGAAATTTACGATTTTGAAGGTAGTCAGCTAGCAGATGAATGTAAATATCAGGGAAATTTAATTAATGTAGTTTGTATATCAGGCCATTGTGCCATACCTTATCAAACGCCTGTTCAAAGTCCAGAAAGGTAGCAACTGTATGGCTATGTTGTTGAAAGCCATGTTGTATAAAAGAGCACTGACAGAGAAGCAATCGTGGAGGGATTCCAACAACAGTTGATAGAGTTGGTCTCAGAGCAGAGACCATGTCGAGGGTGAAGTGCTTTGTGTGGAGTGTGGCATTGTATGGGGTAAAAACATGGATATTACGACAAAGTGAAGAGAAACTAATAGAAGCATTTGAAATGTGGATATGGAGAAGAATAGAGCATGTGAAGTGTACAGACAGAATAAGAAATGAAGCTGTGTTGGAAAGAGTGGGTGAAGAAAGAATGATGCTGAAACTGATCGGGAAGAGAAAATGGAATTGGCTGGGTCACTGACTGAGAAGAAACTGCCTACTGAAGGATACACTGGAAGGAATGGTGAATGGAAGGAAAGTTCAGGGCAGAAAAAGGTATCAGATAATAGACAACATTAAGATATATGGATCATATGTGGGGACTAAGAGGAAGGCAGAAAATAGGAAAGATCGGAGAATGTTGGGTTTGCAGTGAAAGACCTGCCCATGGACAGAACACTTATGTATGTTATGTTTCTAGTTTTAAGTCCAGCTTGGTTCATGTTATTTCCACTGCGCCATACTGATTTGCCCAAACACCCATAACATCTTGACAAAGGAGCAATGTGCCCAATATTACCGATAAGAAACAAGAGACTATGTTTCGATGTTAAGAATGACATTGAGTATAGCTGAATGGATGTGGTGTCAGTCTGGTTCACAAGGCTACGAAATGTAATAACAGAGAACTTAGTCACAAGGACTGGACAACGCAACTTGTGAACATCACGCTGATTTGCAGGTTACCTGACAAAGTCCAGGATTATAATGTCCATACGTCAAAATGTCCATGGAATAATGTCCACGTTAAATCGTCCAGAGTCAAAATGTCCATAGCTCTATAATGTACACTATATCTATTGTTCATGGTAGTTATAGTAACCTATGTACAAATTTTCAAACGCAGAATTAATCAGAACTGAATTTTTTAAAGACGGAACAAAATCCTCAGTTAGTGCCATCACAGAAGGGTAAGCCGCTTTTTCTTTTCGTGGATACCTGTATTAACATCATGACTTTAATAGAGATATTGAATGACAAAAAATTTGGCGATACAGAACATGGACCTCCCAAGCCTTGAAAGGCATGCAGCAATTAAAAATACGGTAAGAAGGCCTTAGACACAAATCTTTAGTTTAACGCGTGATCTGCTGTAATCCATCCACTTGGCGAATTATTTGACATTTGAACTAAATCAGTGAAGAAAAGTTGAATTTGGACACAAATTTGCAGTGAAAGATGAGGCAGTGACAAATTGAAGAGCCGGGAATGAAATGTTTGAAGTGTCAAAGACAAATTCTCCAGATTGTCAGAAATGTGTGCAAAGTGTACAAAGAAAAGAGGAGAAATTCTCTTAAATCTTAAAATGTATTAGTTACCATCTTAAAAATGGGACTCCGGTTCCAGATGATTAATAACTTATTTGTACGAGTTATGGAATAAAATTTATTGTGTTCTATTCAAAATTAGAATTTTATTATTAACTTGGACATTATATTGGATTCTTTTTGATTCTATGGACATTTTGACCTAACAGACGTTTTATCATATGGACGATCTGTAGTATGGACTATATATGATGGAAGTGATTTGCAAGTAGTAGTTAGGGGCATTAAACATCGTTGACAGAATTGAAGCAAAATATTGAATGACAAGAATGCATGTAAACATCAGGGGCTGGTCTGTATGTTTATAAACTATACCCAGTAACAATATTAACTTTTAGTAGAATGACGACGACAATGATGACCATGAAATACGTAACATTCTGTAAACGTAATTAAGTGAAATGAGCAGAAATCCGGAATATCTGGGTTTGATGAAAACAGACTGAGAACAATGGATTTAGAGCATTAACAAGTGAAACACAGCAAGGTAGGAAGACCTATGAAATCATGGCTTAAGGATGCAATGTAAATAATGTGAAGAGAAGGACTGCACAATAAATTAATGTAATATGAGATGAAATGGCAATTATGAACAAGAACATGGAAGAAACAGATAAAATATTTTAAATAATGGGTAATGCAAAACATACAATCCTCTCGTAAATCAATGGTTGCCTTGAATTAACGTGATTATCGACAGATATTAAACATTTAAGATATTCCTTTCCAGTAGCTTCGCAATTCATTATTCACTCCTGAACTTGGTACTGACAAACAATATAGCCATGCGAAAAAAAAAAAAATAATAACAACAGAATAAATCTCATTCTAAATGTAACATAATTTATAATCACATCCCTCAATATTTTGTATTATCCATTTTGAATCTTGCGTACACTACTTTTAACACTCGAATATAATTAATTGATTAACTAGTGGACTTACTCGTGTTAATTATGTAAGATTTGTCCGGCTTACAGCTGTTTCAGTGCTTCACGCACCATCCTCAGAGCCTACTAGATCTCGGTGTCATCTCGAACTTCTCTGCCTGTTATATGGGTGTGTTTGATTGTTGAAAGGTGTTGAAGAGTGGATCAGATCAATCAATTTCAGTACACACACACTATTCGACTCCACTCTTCAACATCTTTCAACAATCAAACACACCCACATAACAGGCAGAGAAGTTCGAGATGACGCCGAAATCTAGTAGGCTCTGAGGATGGTGCGTGAAGCACTGAAACAGCTGTAAGCCGGACAAATCTTACATAATTAACACGAGTAAGTCCACTAGTTAATCAATTAATTATTTTGCGTTATGTTATGTTAACCATTATAGTGTCAGCCAGCTATCTGGGTGAACCACACATTCAATACAAAGGATAAAAACTATTCTGGTAGCCAATTAAATCTACATATCTTTCTTAATGTCGTATTATTAAGCAAGTGACTGAGTTATCAGTATTTTTTGCGTATAAGCAGGACGAATACAAGAAATAGTGTATGCACTTATATGCTTTCCCATTGTCGATGGCGGACCTGACAACTTGTGGCACTTCGATCGCTAGAATCTATCAGTTGTCTGAAGTCAGACACCTCGGAAATATATTTCTCGCGCATTTAATGATGAAAGTTTCTATGGATTGTTAATATGCTTTGTTGTTGAGAGTTATGTAGATGTCTTCAATATTTGTTGTGCTTTGAATTAACCAGTGACAAAAATATTGTGTGGTGGTTTACAAAATAATTGCAAAAATGCCGTACTGTTTTGTTCCGGGTTGTAGATCAGAATACAATAGAAATAGTGTAATAAGACATTTCTTTTCATCTCCCAAAGAAAAAGATGAGTTTGGGAAATGGGCCAGAGCGATTCTGCGGAAAAATAGGCAGCTTTCGGTAAATAATCGTATTTGGGATGTGCATTTTTCCGAATACATGATTATAAAATCAGACGGTTTTATTATAAAAAGTCATGACAGAAATACCGCGAGTGTGTTGGAAATTACAAACAGGAGCTGTATCTCACATTTTCCCTATTTACCGAAATGATTAAATATATGAAAAATAAACATTACAGAGTGGTAATATTTGATGAGGTCAAACTCAGAGAAAAAATTCAATTTAATAATTATGCCCTTAAAGTGAACGAATTTGTTGATTTCGGAGATCTCACGACTGATGTCCAAAAGAAACAATTAGCAAATCATGCATTAGTATTTATGCAAGATTGGATTCAACCAATTGCTATTTACGCTAGCAAAAAACACTACTCCAGGTGATATTCTCGCTAAAATTCTTATACAAGTTATACTATAATTAGAAGCAGGCAACTAATCATGGTGAGCAATTTAATTTATTTATAGGCACGTAAAATATCATTCAACTCTTTATATAGGCCTACTAATATGTTGTGTATTTTTGTAGGTTTGTTTTCTGTCCCTGAATTCGCAACTTGTTACAAAAAGATTAATTATTTAAATACTGAACTTACAATTGAAGACATTATTACAAAAACAACCCTTGTCAAAATTGCTATTTTTCAGGAAAACAATAAAAAATAGAAGAATAACACATGTAAGCTATTTCCGTTCAACAGGTGTTTTATCCTTGTGTCTATTGCACTTAACATGGGCCGTTTTTGGAGTCTATAAAGATTTTAAATAGTAGGAAATGTGTCCTTAACTCAATTTCATTAAAAATGACTAGGGTTGTTATTGTAATAATGTCTTCAATTGTTTTCACAATGTTTAGGATCCCATTGTATTTTCTGTCACGAACATTCATAATAGTATTACCTGATAAGAAGACTATTAATTATGAATAATGGATCATAAAGGTATTTCTTAAGTTACGAATATGATCTCCTTCAGAGTCACGCTCATAGCGGTAGTAGCGCCGCATTGTGGCAGATCCATGTAAACTCACAGAATGTACACTATTTTTCTATTCGTCCTGGTATAAGTAAAACATTACACATGTTGAAAGCTGAAGAGACAGACGAATGTTATGTTACTGATATCACATCACGAAGCATGTGGAAAACTGTGTGACTAACAAAGCACCAGTCACATAATTTACATTTACTTATTTATTAATTTATTGACTTATTGATCTATCAACATTAAGTTATAACTAATCTATAGCCTATTATTGTGAAAAAAAAATCGTTTAAATCAAATAACACGAAATAACGCTACAAAATTAAACAGGGTTCTTCCAAATTTTTAAAAATTATGTAAATACAAGTTTTAAATTTACAATTTTAACGCAATTTCAATAATGTTAGGTTAGTATTTTTTGCATGTACAGAACATCAGAAGTCTGGCACTAAAATGGTTACAATAACTCTCCAGTACCGAAAACTTAACATTAACGCAAGAAACAAAAGAAATATAAAAAAAAATATTATACATACATTATTTTATCAAACAGTTGCAATTCTAAACTTTTGTTTCAGTGAACTTCAATGATGCAAAAGTGAATCAAACTCTAAATGGAGATATATCAATTTTCAACTTCCAACCAATTCCATTATTTTATACCCTTTACCCAAACAATTTATCTTTAAATTATGCAAAATTCTAGTATATCCACAAACAATTTAAATTCAGATGTGTACATAAAACAGTTACATCGAATCTCTAATTTTCATACATAATGGCCATAGGTAATATTAATTTGTGCGAGATCGTGCGTATTTGCTTGGTTTCTGCACAAAACCAATCTGTGGCAAGTCTAAAATTCCACATTCAGTATTCCCAACCGAACACACAACAATTTCCCTCTTCTTACCGCTTAAGTGACATATTGATTTTACTGCTTTAGGCTTTTAACATATTATTTTTAGAGACGTTCAATATAGTAATAATTATAAATTGGAAACTTACCACTGCGATTTCACCTAAATTGCACTGTTAATTATTGTTTTTAAATATTTGCAAAAATTAAGTAAACTCTACAACTCCACTAAAGTTACTGCATTCGTGATGCATGTAACATTAAGGAAGCCATTTGTTTTAAGTTCGCATTTATAGACTGGGGGGAAAAAAAAGACAGACTATATCACGGCCTGCTGGAGTATAGTAAACACAGAAAACATTTTAAAGCAACAATGTTGAAGATAGATATTTTTGTTTTGCAAATTTGCCGTCATTGAACAGAAACCAAGATGGAGATTTCATTGCAACTAATTAGAAATTCCTCTTTCAGGTATGTAATAAACGATCTTCGCACAAAATAATGTACGATACACAAGTGGTATGTTTTCTTTCGATTCTCGGAAATTAAAAAAGTTCAACTACGTTTCGCTTTTTCAAACTTTTCCTCGAACATGAAAACTTCAACAAACCACTTTTGTAACGCATATTACTATTTAATTACTTTACACTTCAGTATTATGAGTTACCATTTCACGTAATTAAATTTGTAGCAAACATCACTGTGCGAAAGACTGTGGCATTGTCGCACTTTTTGGTTAACATATAAGTCTGAAATTGAATGAAACAAGAGTTTAATGCATTCCCTTTTGTAGTAAGGATTTAATTTAAGAAACCTGCTGCCTTTCATCACAACATTAGATTACTGCATCTAAAATATTGTTTATCTACATCACTGCAATCTGGTACAATTTTCAACGTGATGGGTGCATAGATATTAATGTAACAAATTTGTTATAGATGGCCAAACGTTGTGCTACAGCGTAAGCTGAAAGAGGAAGAAGCTGAGGCAGAAGAACCACCAATTGTTTTATCACAAATGAGGAGAATTAATACTCCTCTATAAATATGACAGCATGTTCATAGAATGTTCATAACAGAGTTTTGCCTTTCTTAGGAAACTTATCAAAATACACCAAAGGTCAATGCACAACAAGGTAATATAACCGAAGTGTAATATCAAAACATACGAGGCCTGTCTAAAAGTATTCTTCTTTTCTTTTTCTTTTGTGGGCTCTTCCACTCTTCAGCGGTTGCCCTGAATTCCCTTCCGCCATCCTTCTATATGTCGGTCCTTCATCATTTGCATGACACCGGCTTTCCATGTTTTCTTGGTCTCGCACGCTTCCTCCTTCCCCGAGGTGACCATTCCAGAATAATCTTTGGCCATCTTCCTTCTTTCATCCTTTTTACGTGGCCATACCATTGAAGAGTTCGTTTTTGATTCTTTCAATTACCGACTCTTCCATCTCCATCATTTGCCTCACATCCTCATTCCTTCTCCTTTCCAATCTGGATACTCTAGCAGCTCTTCTTGTTCCCTCCATCTCCGTCGCTTGTATCTTACACTTCTGACGTTCAACATCCCTCTGCCCCGTATGTTAGTATAGATTCAACTATAGTTTGTAAATTCTTTTCTTCATTTGTTTGGAAATGGATCTACACCACAGTACCCCATTCAGCATCTTTATTGCCCTTCTTGCCTGTTGCACTCTGTGATCTACATCTGCTTCACAGCTCCCAGACTCGTGGATAATAGACCCCAAATACTTAAAATGTCTCACAGATTTAATTGTTCCTTGCGGTAGGATAATATCTCTTCCACTATTGCCCACAACGAGGTATTCAGTTTTATTCATATTAATGCAAAGACCTCCTATATCAAAGGCTTCCATCAACCTCCTCAACATGAACTTAGCATCTTCACGACACTGAGCAATTAATACCTGGTCGTCTGCAAATAGGAGAGAATGTATTGTTTCATGTCCAATTGGAACTCCCATACCTTTACACGATCGATTCCATCTCTCTAAGACTTGCTGAATATATATTTTGAAGAGGGATGGGGACATGCCACATCCTTGCCTCAGACCCTTTGTTGTTGGAAATGGAGTTGACAGCCTTTTCCCTACCTTCACTACAGCTCGACTCTTCTTGTATTTTTTTCTTGGACTATCTAACATAGAAATTCCATTACTCTCTTCTCTCTCCTTTAGTTTTAAATTGGCCTTTATGGGAAAAGCAAAAAGTATCCGACCTAAATTTTTCCCGCGTAAAGTTGTGATTCTAAGGCGGCGCCACTGTGCATGGTGGAAGGAGGAACTGTAATGCGCATGCTTGAATTTTTCACCGCATTCGCTTGTGCCAGTCACTGGCTGGTGGTCGCCAAGTAAGGTGCTGTTCTAGGTGTTTGTCGGATTTAGTTTTCTCGCAAGATGACTGAACGAATTGAGCAAAGATACTGCATCAAATTTTGTCAAAAGCTTGGTGATTCTCAAAGTCAAACAATTCGTAAGATTCAGCAGGTGTTTGGGGAAGATGCGATGGGTGCAACACAAATTAAGGAGTGGTTCAACCGATTCAAAGATGGCCCCACATCATCAGAGAGTGAGCAGTGATGTGGCAGGCCCCAAACTGCTCGGAGTGCAGCTGTTGTTGAGAGGGTGCGAAATTTGGTGATGGCAGATCGTCGTTTGACCGTGCGGGAGATTGCCGAAGAGGTTGGAGTGAGTAAAGATTCTGCACATGCAATTTTGTGTGATGATTTGAACATGAACCGAGTGGCTGCGAAATTCGTGCCCAAGTTGTTGTCCCTGGAACAAAAAGACCTCCGTCGTGATGTTGCACAGGACCTTCTGGACACCGCCAACACTGATCCTGGGTTTCTGAACACCGTGATAACTGGAGATGAGTGATGGGTGTACGGGTACGACCCAGGAACAAAAAGACAGTCGTCGCAATGGAAGCATCCCGAGTCTCCAAGGCCGAAGAAAGCGCGGCAGGTGCGAAGCAAAATCAAAGTGATGCTGACTGTTTTCTTTGATGTCCATGGAATTGTGCATCATGAATACGCACCGGAAGGACAAATGGTGACAAAGGAGTACTATCACGATGTTCTCTGGCGACTCCGTGATGCAGTTCGGCGCAAAAGACCAGACATGTGGACGGCGAACAACTGGCACTTGCATCACGACAACGCCCCCGCACATTCATCCCAATTGATACACACTTTCTTGGCCAAACATGGAATTACAACCGTTCACCAACCTCCCTACTCTCCAGACCTGGCTCCTTGCGACTTCTGGTTGTTTCCAAAATTGAAGACACCACTGAAAGGATCCCATTTTGAGAGTAGAGAAGAGATAATGCGGAATGCGACGACGGAGCTGAACACCATTCCAAAAGAAGACTTCCAGAGGTGTTTCCGGCAGTGGAAGGATCGGTGGGCTGTGTGTGCAAGCACAAGGGCCTACTTTGAAGGGGATTAGGGTCCCAACCCCGTCAGGTATTTGAAATATTTTTTCTGGCTAAAGGTCGGATACTTTTTAGACAGACCTCGTAAATCAATATCACACACTAAAAAATAAACGAGAGATTTTCAATTATAACCTTATAACCAAAAATACTGAATTATTAAAAATTACTTCAGTTGCTCAAAGATTACAGACGTGAGATTTCATTACTTCTGCAAGAAGTTTATTTTTGTTCAAAGAGATACCCAAATACAATAGACTTAAGTGTGAAACTCTTTAACAATATTGTTTCTTCTTTTAGTTAAAAATGATACATGGGCAATTAATTTTCTTCCATCTTTGTACAAACAAATTTATTCTTTATAATGAAATCTTTTCATGGTATTAGCACCATGTAATAAGACTCTTAAATGTTGCACATTGATCTTTATTTGCATACAATTCCTAGCCATTATCACTATGATTATTCGAACCAGAGATATTCACTTTCACTGATTATATTTCCAACTTATTTACATGTTAATATTTAGGATTTACCTTGCTTCACTAGTTTCGAAGTCTTGTGCTCCATTGTCCAAAGCCTAGTGGAGATACCGCACTATCTTCTGATTTCCTGTTGTGTTCATGATTGTGTCGAAAAGGGTGTGTGTTTTGAAATTCAGTTGAGTGTTCAGAATGTGATGTGGGTGTGTTTTTGTATGTTTATAAATTTCATATTGTTCTAGGGCGTCAAGTTTCTGTTTTTTTGGCTGGATGTGTAGTATTTTCATATCATTGTCTATGTTGCTGTAGTTGTGGTTGTAGTTTGTGAAGTGTCCTGAGTAGGTTGAATTGTTGTGTAGTTGGTTAGGGCTGTGATATGTTCCTTGTAACGTGTTTGAAATGATCTTCCAGTCTGTCCAATGCAGAAGTCGTTGCAACTGTTGCATGATAGTTTGTAAACTGTTAAGTTGTATTTGTTTGTGTGTCTTGTCTGTGTGTTAAGATGCTTTTGTAGTGTGTTCTGTATGAAATGTATTTTGTTTCATGAATGATAAGATGCAATTTTGTATGGGCTATTCCATCTCAAATCGACCGAAATATAGAGAAAATTGATCTTGCAATTTTTAAGTACATTGAAACTTTTTCTGTCTGTTGACAACTGTGATACAATGCTTTGTGCAAAGTTTGAGACATCAGAACTTCATAGTGTTTAAATTAAAAATATTTAAATTTATCGTATTTTCATAAAATTAGCAACTTTAAACTGTTGTGGCTCTGAAACTCTTTCACCCAATGATCAAAATCATGGTTTATTTTGATGCTGAGAAATTAAAGTTTATATTGACATATAAACAGTTTTTCTTACTTTTTATGGAAATGGAGAAATTTAGATTTTTCTTCATTAAGACACCTTTGCCAAAGAAAAAATATTTTAAAAATATATGGTTAGATTCCACATTGAAAGTACAAATAAACACATATTTTTTACTGGTGCACCGTTGATAAGAAAGTATTGAAAATATCAAATAAAGAAAATGAATAGTATGCGCATGAACTAACCAGCTGACTGTGAGGCGGAGCTAGCCGAGGCAAGCAAGGCCAGGAGACAAACATGTGATGTTTCGTCTAGTAGCGCATAGCTGTGCTAGCTTTATCACAGGTTTTCATAAACACAGGAGTAAAATGACGCTCAACGCTCGCTTATCTTCATCTCTCGGCCAGTGCGTGCGGTACTGCGATGTTGAAGTCTAGGCACGTGAAAATAATTTATTTAATACCCTCGAAACTTATTGCCGAGCCACTAAGCAAACAATGCCGAATCCCTCTTAATAATGCAAGGTTCTTTTTCAATATTTTTTACATTTTTACAAATGGGCAAAAAGCCTAAAAGTAAGTAAAATCAGATTATCTGTCTCTCTGTATACAATAAAAATAAGGATTACTTCTTAACATAACCTACCAAATGTCAGCTTCAAAATGAGCTCCCGTTCAATGTTCTGCAGTAAATGGTTCCAGAGTTCTGAACGCTGAAAGAGGCTTGTTTTTTATCAAATAAGCTAAATGTTTCGCTCAATAGTACAAAAACCGTTTGACTTTCGATAGTATATTTTTGCAAATGCACTCTCCTCAGCACCTTGTATAAATATGGAAAAGCCCGTATGTATTCGTATGTTAGTGTGAAATATTTGTTTCTTTCCTGTGTTTGTGTGGCGTTTTGTTTTGCATTTAGTCTTTCTTATTATGTTGGGGTTATATCCATTTTCCTGTGCTATGTATTTGATACTGTGTATTTCTTCATTAGAACGCACTGGATATCACACATCACAAACTTCAACTATACCTACAGCAGCACAGACAATGATTGAATATAGCACACATCCAGCCAGAAAACAGAAACTTGACGCCCTAGAACAATATGAAATTTATAAACATACAAAAACACACCCACATCACATTCTGAACACTCAACTGAATTTCAAAACACACACACCCTTTTCGACACAATCATGAACACAACAGGAAATCAGAAGATAGCGCGAAATCTCCACTAGGCTTTGGACAATGGAGCACATGACCTTCAAGCAAGGTAAATCCTAAAGATTAACACAGTAAAGAAGTTGGAAATTTAATCAGTGATATATAAGTGTTAAAAGTGTGTATAGAAAAATGAAGAATATTCACTTTCTACAAAAACTCCAACTTACCACATTCTTCTAATTTTCTTACAGAATTTACAAATGTTGTACGGTTCTTTTACTGTCCTGATAAAGGTATAGCAAAATATGAAATTAACGTTTGTTCCTTCATCATATTCTGATCTTATATGACCCTCTGAATGTAACAAAATGTATCTATGAAACTCCGAGCCAGTTCATAACACTCAGACCATCATTAACAGAGAGCACAGAAACTAACCACTGGAACTTGGCGGACAGTGCTTAGTTTCAATTACTATTGATGCTTCGGAAACTGACGCTCGGCATATCAACAAGTTCTAAGACTGGTATTGAATCTTCAATTGAAGTGGAACTTGAACTGGAAGGGACTATTGTGGAAGTGGTGGTGAAATGGATTGAACCCTTGGTTCCCTTGCGCCTCTGGGTCTAATGGATCCTCACCATTGTCGTACTTTTCACGCTTTTCTGTGAAATAAAATAAATTCAATTAATATAATGTCAAAAATCTAGTACACAACCATCAATTTGTTTGATATGCTCCCAATCACAGAGTAGATGCGCAAACCGAAACACAGCCTGTTCGAGGTTGGGAATAATCAAGTGAACTGCTTGGAAGTGATTTAGCCCATGCAGTCCTGTTCAGATTTCACTTCTCAGTGTGTATGTGCTGTTTTAATCATGGTTCAGAAATTTAATGCAGAACAAAGAATTTTCATCTCTTGTAACTTTATTCAGCTGCTCGTATTGTAAAGAATTTCCTGGAGCGGAGGCACCTCATTAGCAGTGGCGGCTACTCTTTATGTGCTGCACACAGTTAATTTTCTGTCCTCAGCCAGTAGCGGCTCACCGTCAAAAAAATTGGTGAAGTGCTGTTCACATAAATGCATAAACAGTTTTACTAATATAATGAGTAGATCTTATATTCGTAAACTATGTACAATTTTAATAGTTATAGAACACATGCAAACAGGAAAACTAATTTATTTCAGGACTCACTCAATTTCTTGCATACCAAGTCAATCCTCCTATCTTTTAAAGCAGCAAACCTGTCTTCATAAAACGTCTGATGATGGACAGTATATTCTATGCAAAACTATGGGGCTAATGATGAAAGTCCCTCCTGTGATGTAGCATTCCGAGTGAAATTTTCAATATTTTCAAACAGAAAAGCTTCTTTCATCAGAAGAATTTTTAAAGTTATTTTATACATACTCCATCGGCAAGTCTATCGTGCTATCAAAAAGGAGTGCGTTATATGGCAGTAACAATTTTTAATAGCCTCCCTATCGATATAAAAAATGAAACTCAAAACATAAAATTATTTAGGGCAAAATTAAAGAAGTACCTAATTTCTCACGCCTTCTATTCTGTAGGTGAATTCATGACATTCAATAATGCTTCATGAAATTGATACTAAAACTTTGTGTTGTACTAGTAGACTATATTGTAAATCTCGTTTGTATATATTTCATCTAGACTGTGACTATAAATTAAGACTTCATAATAGTATTAAGTTTTTTGACTTGTTCCATATTCTAGCTGTAAAGCAATGTATGAATACCATGGAATGTTAATAAATACAATACAATACAACTTCTCTATTTTCTTAGCATTTTTTAAAACAAAGAACAAATGGAACTGTAGATCGTCAAGAATTTAAAACATATTTTTTATCCTCATATTTAAGTCTACAAAACGACATTTCTAATAAATTACAACTGAGTAGTTTTCGGGATACATATTTCGCACTCATTTATCAACATTTTCTATGTACTGGTACTTAAATACTCGTATTTGTATAATAGTGACTGAACATATAATACACACTTAGATGTAGGATTAAAACACTATATACACTTATCACTAGTACACTCTAAATGCATTGAATAATAAGTTAATATATACGTACAGTACATAGTATTAAACTACATGTGTACATTTACGCGCGCGTTAAAACTTTCAAATACAAGAGCTCATGAGAAGAAATAATACACGCCGCAGAAAACAACTTTTAACTTTGCTAATGTATGTGTGGTGTATTCCTGATAAAATCTATATATATAATTTGAACTGGTAATGGAAATTACGGGAAAACGGTTGAACGGATTTTAATGAGTGACCCCTCATTTTCATGCCTGGCATCCAAAGTTTTTCGGAAAAGTAGTAGTTTTCAGTGAAATGTCAATTTTCCTACATCATTTTCCTATTTTCCAAAATCCATCTGTTGTCAGTTTTGAGAACTAATTTTAATGAATCACGGCCGACTTGATTGAATTTCGGAACAAAACACACACTACAATAAACAATAGACTATTACACGAAGACCATGACCTGCAGGATTGCCGACATATTTAGAGCTCAATTCAATTTGTTATTAAAAACTGATTCTGCAGTGTATAATTTTCTGAGTACAGCTGTGTATTGGATATTCAAATCTACGAAACTTAAGGTGGTTTGATGACATTATTACCATTAGAAATTAAATATTATTATAGTTAATATCATAATGCGTCTATTCTTCATTAATTGTACATAATATTGATGCTATATTGATGATATGAAAGTGAAACGTTCTGAGGTTATGTAAGTAAATGTAGAGAATATCTTAATTTAGATCTTCATTTCTACAATTTACTGAGTGACTGCTATATATAACTACAAAACTTAAGATAGTAATATTGTTATTAAAAATAAAATATTTTTAAACTTATTAAATCAGTGGGGTTGGGTCATTTTCATATACTTAATGGCGGTGTAGTGTAGATATTGATATGACTGTGTCATTGTCTTCAGTATTGGCTCGAGAGAGCGCAAAAATTACAGTTCCTAAGGAAAGATCAAAAGGTGTTACTTACTGATAAAATAAGAGGCTTAGAAAATTTTGTAGTCTCCTGATCATTTCAGCAAGATCTCTTAGTAGGATAAAATGATTTTACGCTCTACATTTCAAGTTCTATATGCAGCAGCTATACGAAAATGCTATTGTTCGAAAGCTTAGCAAACCTGACATTTTTTTAATTTTACCTACAATCCACAATGACCTGAAATAGCTACTGCTATCGTCCTGACATTGATACTTGCGTTTTCACGTTGAAACTAAAAAACTGAAGTTGGATAGGTTCAAGAGAAAGTATTTGGCCTAAAAAAATCCATTCAGAGGGAGTATGTTTCATTATTATGGAAGCAAATAACTATCAAAAAGACAAGTATTCTTCATTGAAAATAAATCTGAAAAATTTTTATTTGAACGTCTAACGAACTTAGTTTGCAGCAGCATTTGCTGCACAAGCCACTAGTAACATAGAACCAGCTAATTTACCGCACCAGGGGTGGCTGCTAAGACAGAGAGAATGAGAATACTTTTCTCCAGTCAGGTAGTACATACTGTAAAATTTCACAGCCCTTAAACAATAGCCCCCGGCCTTGGAGACCAGCTTCAACCCTTCTCTATTATTATTAGTACCGTTAGATCTGCAAACTGGTTACTCCACCTACAAGTCTGACAGTTCTCCTAACTGAAAGACTCAGAAATGCACTTCACTCATACAATCTTTCTTTAGTGCGTGACGTCACGTTACCATGGAAACCAAGTGCTGTATGAGAATGGGAACCCAAATAATTTCACCTCTACAGTAATGTAAGTTCTAATAGACACCGCTCGGCGCTCGTAACAGTTGACATTCTATTCAGCGGACGGTTACAGGTACTATTTATACAACTAAACACTGTTCAGAACGACTGAAAAGAAAACTTTTTTTTTTTATTTTAGAAATACGGTACCGGTAATAACTAGAATTAATTATTAATACTAGATAAAATTGTATTTTACACATAAATAGATGAAGTAGCACTTCACCTGAATAACCGCTCCTGTCCCTACCATAATCTTATATTTTCTTTCTTTCATTCATATTACGTGTTCCAATGCACGCAGAATCGGGAACTGCTGTTGTCTGTAGCTTGTGCATCGTCTGCAAGTCCCAGTCGGTAATGTGTGCTGACTTCCTTATCGCAGTGAACTGCAGCAAACCTTGCACATGCGCACAGAGCTTACATTCGCTTGCTGTGTGACGTCATCTATGGTTTCCCATTATAAGCAGTGTGAACTACAAGCCAAAGCAGAGAATTGAAATGACTCGTTCGCATTGGCGTTTTATAAAATCTACAACCAATCAGGAGTGAGTGACTGGTTGTACAGATGGGTTGCAATCTACAAACAACGCGGACGTCACGACATCTCTGAGAAGCAGTCGTGTACTATTTGTGAGTGTGTGTCTATTTTACAAGTCGTGATCACAGAATGTAGGGACGACTATTTTATTCTTACGCTAATTATTAAACTTTCCTGTAAAACTGAAACGTATTGTTTATAACAATATAATAATAACATTTATTATTATCGACAAAATCTTTTGTATACTGTGAAACTGTTCCCAATGTGATATGAAAATAATTTTGATATTTACAACCACTGATGCTTTCATCACCTTGAATCATGCATAATACAGGATGTCCACCATGAATCTGACACATTTGAAATTACTGTATAATTCATACTGCTTGGGGTAAAAAGAAAAGAATGCATGCAATATCAAGAGTAACTCACCAAGTTTTATTAAAAAAATCAGTACACCTCAACATGAGATCCTCTCGTTGCACGAAGAACATCTAGCCTGAATTCAATTTCCTGCCAGGTCTTCTGAAGCATCTCGGGCGTAACGGAATTGACGGCATCTCTTATGCGGCCGCGTAGCTGTTGAACATCACGAATTTTGTGGCCTGTATACACTTTGTTCTTGACATATCCCCACAAGAAAAAGTCTAGAGGGGTAATATCCGGTGATCGAGGTGGCCATCTTGTCGGTCCATCACGCCCAATCCAGCGACCAGGAAAGTGTGTGTCGAGAAATTCTCGAACGATCAGGCTCCAGTGTGGTGGGGTGCCGTCCTGTTGAAAGATGACGTTCGGCTGCAAATGCATTAACTGAGGCACAACAAATTGATCCAACATGTCGAGGTAGGTATTGAGCGTAACTGTTTGTTCTGCATCTGCAGTTCTCGTCCCGCTTGTCGAACTGACTTGCGTGGACTTCGTTCTCACTCCTGCTCCACACTCCTCTGATATGCGCACATTACCGCCACCATGCAGTTTCACCACACTTCCCGGTGCTGTTTCCATGTCTTAATGGTGTTCCGTGATGGTGGGTACTTCTGGAACACGCGCCAAAAGTTGCGTTGCACTTGAATCACCGAATTTGTTTCAGCATACCACCAGATCGCTTGTGTTCGCTCTTGCACTGTCGCCATTTTGACTTAAGCTACCGCAGCGCCACGTACAACCTCTCGCGCAGGTTTTTAAAATTAGCCAACGAAATTTCCACAGTTTCTCTAAATATTGCAATGCATGTTACCAACTTATTTCCATTCATTGATTTTTGGCAGCCAAATGAAATGTGTCAGGTTCATGGTGGACACACTGTATTATGTTTTCATGTAATGTTGGAAACGATTCTCTATCTGGTATATACATGCGGGTGAGGAAAGGACACTAAACTGTTGTGGCAACGTGAATTAAAATGCTCTTCACTATCACTCCTTTAAAATGAAATCTTGACAATGACAACTACATGCATCACTTATTAAACCTACATCATAATCATTTACAATTCCCGTCTTGATGCATTGTTCATGGTACTAAATAGACGTGGGGTGTGACGAGTTGTGCTGTCACAGAGTCATTCATTAAAGATCATACAAGTGTAAAAAACGAATAAACAAAAACGTACAGTATATTTGTAATAAATTAACATGGAGAGCACAGGGATTTTGCTAGAAACTTAGAAAAAATTAATAAGTATAAAATGTATAAAAGAAGTTTTTACTGTATTACTGAAAAGAAGACAAGTAGAAGTATTTATAATTACACTTCGGATTTTATGTAAAAACCTATTTTAATCCTTAAAAGATAAGTTCATAAAAACTTGCAATCACACGTTTCATATAAAACTATGCCTAAAATTGGTATTTTAATAGCATCTAAAAATGCCTATTTTGATGACAAAGCCTATTTTTACCTATTACGTATGTTTTATCTCTAATAGGTCGAAACACCCATTCTTATTTCGAATTTTTTTTTTATCCAATGCCACCAGGTTGTCTTTTCGACATTTCTGGTCTTCTCTCCTGGCCGTGGCTTAGTTGTAACCCACTTCTGAGGTTGGGGCGCCTGGAAGGCGGAGTTACATTACCCCGATGATGTGATAGGATGATTATGATAATGTGGTGCCAGGAGAGGTCTTGAATCTAAACTTAACCTAAATTCCAGACCATGGACGAACACAGGAATAATCCCCTTTAAGGAAAAATTCCTGTACTCTAACCGGGAATCGAACCTGGGACCTCATGAACTATAGCCAGAAGCTCTGACCACTAAACCATGAGGCTGGTCATTTCGAAAATTTACATTTTGAGTTCGAAATGTGTTCCTGGTTCTGTTGGAAATAAAGTACGGGATAAACTGGAGCAATAGTAGAAAAGTTTTCCGGGCTATGAGGCCGTGGTCTGTTGGTTGTGAGACCAAACGTTTCGTTCACTGCTGCGGTGAACATCTTCAGTGGTGTCTATTGCTGGTGCGGCTGGTTCTACTGCGTGTGCGATTACAGTCTGCGCTGGCTGCATCGTTGTATATATAGTGCGGGAGGGGGCTTGCTGTTGTCGCCTCGGTCCGCGCTCGAATGTGCTTCTTTGCTGTTTTCCAGGCTCCGCGTCGGGGTTGTGTTGTTTAATTGTGCTACGCGGGCAGGTTTGATGTTGGTTTTCCTTAATGCCGGATACCAGGCCCGCGTTAAACAACACAACCCCCGCCGGAGCGCGTGACGACATGAGCGCGGACCGAGGCGACAACAGCAAGGCCCCCCCACTATATATACACCGTGTTCCGCTTATAAGTATAATAAAAGAAATAGTTATAATTTCATAACAATGCATGCAAATGGGTTAAGATTGGTACCATTGTAAAGAGGAAATTGGGAAGTTTTAATCCATTGTTTTTACTTATTTTTAGAAGACTCACGCATGCGCAGATCATTAAATAAGAGAATTCGTATCGTATCTTTAGTCAGTCAGCATGTGGACGCCACAGCAGAAAGCCTTTTGTGTGCTGTCATTAGCAGAACATAGATCCATAATTCGTGTACAGCGCTTGTTTCGCCGTCAGTACAATCTTAGACCGAGGAAGCTGTACCGACGTACGTCTCAATAATGAAATGGGATAGGCAGCTCAGAGAAACAGGAAGTTTGTTGTCTAATGCAGGTAAACATTCCAAACCGTAAAGTGTCTGACGAAAATGTCGAACGCATTCGCGAGGCATTTCAGAGAAGCCCGCGGAAATCCATTCGACAGGCTAGTGTGCAGTTGAACATCCCACCAACAACAGTGCATACCGTGCTCCATAAAAGATTGCGTTTGCGAGCGTACAAGCTGCAACTTCATCAGATGATTACGCCAATGATAAACTGGAACGAAAACGCTTTGCAGAAACAATGTTGGATAAAGTGGACGATGACGACACATTTCTAACTCGAGTCTGTTTCTCAGATGAGGCAACCTTCCACGTCAGTGGAAAAGTAAACCGACACAATTGTCGCATCTGGGGTCGGAAAATCCAAGTGTCGTAATTGAACACCAACGGGATTCCCTAAATGGAATGTTTGGTGTGGGATCATGCGTGACAGAATCATTGGTCCCTATTTCTTTGCTGAAAAGACAGTCACTGCAAACACGTACCTGGATATGTTGCAACTGTCTGCTGTGCCACAACTCCCAGATGGAGCAATTTTCCAGCAAGATGGGGCTCCACCACACTTTGCCAACATGGTTCGCACATTCTTAGACGAACAATTCCCTGCAAGATGGATCGGAAGAGGATCACCGTACATCACATGGCCTGCCAGATCACCAGATCTAACACCACCTGATTTTTTCCTGCGGGGGTTTGTTAAGGACCAGGTCTACAGGACGCCAGTACGTGATTTGGCAGACTTACAAGAAAGAATTTATGCTGCTGTCAACAATGTTACACCACAGATGCTTCATAACACTTGGGTCGAGGTTGAATACCGGTTGGATATTTCCGTGCCACCAATGGAAGCCATGTTGAGGTTTATGGAACATAAGGTAACAAAAATTCCCAGTTTTCATTCTTTGTAGCAGTTGGTTTCAACTATATACTTGTATTAATTCAGAAGTTATAGCTATTTCTTTTGTTATACTTATAAGCGGAACACTCTGTACAACGATGCAGCCAGCGCAGACTGTAATTGGCACACGAGTAAACCAGCCGCATCAGCAATAGACACCACTGAAGATGTTCACCGCAGCAGTGAACGAAACGTTTGGTCTCACAACCAACAGACCACGGCCTCATAGCCCGGAAAACTTTTCTACTATTGACTCCGGCCGTGAAAGCCTACACTCCAACATAAACTGGAGCAAGTTCTGCAGAGAAATGTAGGCCTGAAGCACCTGCGTTGCTTCAGATGTCCTAGCAGGGAAGAACACGGATTTACAATGTAACATTCCTGTCCAACTAGTGTCGAAATTGAAATATGCTCCTGTTACTTCAGTGGATGTGGAGCGTTCATTTTCAGCATACAAATTTGCGTTGAGTAACAGACGGCATTGCTTTTTAGTTGAACATTTAGAAAAAGAATTAGTAATTTATTGTGAAGCTAATTATGGACATTAACGGACAAGGCTTGGTAAAAATTGATTATATTTGACTTGTTTGTGTACTGAATTTATGTCTAAAACTTATTTTTCACATTTAATTGTTTAGCTTATGTATAACTAGTTTGATATTTGTTGTTCTTGTACTTTTAGGCCCAATTGTATAAAACTCCCTGACTAAAGATCAACTTTTATCGAAGATCGAAAAGTGAACCGAGTTCAGACACTTCTTCTATTGTATAAAACTTTTCTGCGATCAAATTACCTTGGTTCAAATGCAATCTAAGTTCACGTGAAAAGGATTTGGCAACATTGCATAAACAGGTGAAATACGTGATGCGCGGACCATGTTATACAGGTTTGTTCAGTGTTGCCAATCTAGCGAGTTTAACTCTTTTTCAACAACAATTTCTTTTAACTTTTATATTGCTTAAATAGGGATTTAGTGACCTTTTTAGCTCCCCATAGTGACAAAATTTAATCTTTCTTTGTTGATAATGAGAAATCTAGTGACTTTACAACTACTTTTTGGCAATTTTTTTTTGTGCAATGTAAATAATGGCGGACAATAAGAAGAAGGTTGACTGTTCTCCAAATTGTTATCATGTTGTGTGTTTGATACTGCTAAACATAATAAAGCTTTATAAAACAACGATTTTCGTTTAGTAATACAGTTAATTGAAAATGTATGAATGTACCTATCATATCCATTAATAATTAATGATTCTTATAAACATAATATAATTATAGGTTATGTTATTTGATACTGCTGAACACGATAGAGCCTTATAAAATATAAGATTGTTTGTGTATTAAGGCAAGAAATTGGAAGAAATATATGTAAATGTACCTACCATATCTATTAATATTAATAATAATGGATATTTTATTTGCACAATTTGTCACTCGTATATTTCAAACAGAAAAGAAATAACTGAACTTGGATCATCTAACTTAATCGGAGAAATTTCTTCAGTCAAAGTTGACTTTAGTTTGAGACAAATTAATCTCAGATTAGACTTTATACAACACAAAATTCCAAGTTCAGCTAAAAGAAGGATCAATTTAACCTCTGATCTAAGATTAAATGGTTTATACAATCGGGCCTTAGTAATAGGCTATTGATAGTAACAGTGTATAAGCATTTAAAATTATTAAATTCTACAAGTGAATTCCTTATGATTTGGAACACGTTTCTAAAGAAAACATTATTTTTTGTTAGAGCCTATTTTCTTTTCTTTAGAGACTATTTCGTACACATTTAACCTATTTTAGGCACCTAAAATTACATTTTAACGACCTAAAAATCCGTACCCTATTTATAATACATTTCAGTGACAATATACTGTTCAGAACAACCAACATCAAGAAGCAAAACAGATACCATAGATGTGCATGTTTTCTTCTTTTAATATAAAAACAAAGATTACCTGGGTCTGTTAGTACTTCTTTGGCTGCTGCTATATCTATAAATTTTTTCTCTGCTATTTTCTTCTCGTCACCTTGAAAATTATCTGGATGCCACTTTTGGGCAGCTTTTCTGAAATTAAAATACCACTAGTATTAGTATAAAAGAAGATGCACCTTAATCAATGCTAAATTTAATATGATGTTTCTAAGAACCAGAGGAACTACGACTGTATTAATACATTTATGCTCGACCATGCCGAAATGTAGTAATTATACACCTGGTAGCAGCCCTTTAATGGACCTCATTAAAGTACGCCTATTCATTAAAGTTCAGGTGTTCCACCAATCAGAAAATGCCATTGTAGCAATATGAAAGCACAAGTATCGATTATTCTCGGATATGCAATCGAAAGACAACTGTTTTTGCAGGAGTTCTGTGACAATTTTAGTAGACGCTGGCGGCGACATCACAACATTGAAATGTCATGGAGGCTGGAAATCCAATACTGTCGCAGAAGGTTATGTTGAAGAATCGATCTAAAATAAAATATTAAACTCAGTCGAAAAAAACAACACACAAATTAACATCAATTCACAGTCATCTTCTAGCCTTTCACAAAGCACATTCCCGCAAATTCATTTCACCAATTGCACAATAAATCACCTATATTTGAAATAAAGTCAGTTCTGTTACTATAATAATTAGCGTTAATTGTAAATAATATTGAAATAAATTCAATTTGTTCGTTTTTCAATGTCTAAATCAATTTCAAGGTTATATCAAGATTAATGTTTATTTTACTCTCTAGATTATATCAAGGTCAATGACATTTGTTTCTCGGAAAAAATCAATACTTTCGCGTCTGCGCACATCTCACAATTTACGAGATATTGCACAAGGTCAGTTCCGCTCCCCAGTCAGATAAGAATAACATGAATACTTATGAATAATTTCAAGTTAGAAATACAGTCGAGAATAAAAAGTCGTATGAAACTTGCCTATAATGGTAATTAAGACACTCGTACGAAAATTACGAAACTCGCTTGCGCTCGCTTCATAAACATACTCGCGTCTTAATTACTACCATTATAGGGTCGTTGCATAATGTATTATTATACAATTTTACGAAGGATAGACGTGGAGAAAGAAGGGCGGAGAGGAAGAGAGACAGAGAGTAGGAGAAAAAACTACCTAATCGACCACTCAAGGCAAAAAAAAAAAAGACGAACAATAGCTTACCTATATGCTTTAATGATGTCCTTCTTACTGGCTGTCCTACTAACACCTAATATTTTGTAATAGTCTCTTCTTTCTGCTTGTTTTTGCAGTTTCTGTGCACGCTGCTTGCCTTCTTTTGCGCGATTATAATTCTCATCCAATTCTAACGCATCCTGATAGTCATGTATTGCTGAAGAAAAAAAGAACATTACTCACCATAAGACAACAATGCAAAAAATTTAGCATATTACAGATACAAAATGTAACAATGGTGGGAGGGGGGAAGGAGAAGTAACCAATATACCCTATTTAAAGCACAGCAAAAGAATACAGAAATAGACAAAAATGGAAATCCAATTTTTCAATAATAAAGCCAATAGAAAGGCTCGAGCTTTGCCTGCAATATACAAAAATAATCAAAACAAGCCCGAAAAACATACTAATTCACTTTTACTTAGGGTGACCAGATGTCTGGAAATTCGGTAGTCCTGATTTTTGAGTATTGTAACGTTTTATTACTAGACAACAATGTAACTTTATTATCTCAACAATAATTCCTTTCTACAATTCACCTTAAACGTTCTGTCAACAATAGGATTTTGAACAACACAGTATTCGTTAATAGCACTCCACTAACGACAATGACAATTTACTTGGACTATTACGAACAACAATGAACTGTTAATTTTAACTAATGTTCACAAAGCACTATTTACAAATCAAAATACTTTTTAGTCAGTTCTCAGTTCAACTGTTCTTCTAGCTCAGTCACTCAGTTCACAGTATCTCGAACCACAGACCTTCAGAGACAGTTCACTGTTCGAACTCAGGTCCCTCAACTGCGGTCCACTGCATTGAACTTTCCACTGCACTAACTCAGGCCTTCGGATGTTATAAAGCTGACACAGTTGCGGACTCAAGTCGAACTCTGGTACACAAGACTGGCTGGCTTGCTCTGTTCACTGGCTTACTCACTGAATGGCTGAATAAACTGAAAACTGCTCAAGTTTGCTCGCATTTCTTCTTTTATAACCAAGCGACGTAGCCTGGAAAGTTCGATGCGTGTCCAGAGAAAAACTGGAAAATCCGGACCCCTCTTCATTCCGCAATAATATCAGATGAAAGGCTAGAACCCGCCCAAAATACAAAAACTTAGCCTCTCCTCTCCGCCAGTTGACGTAAACACCCCCTCTGCCCTTCAGCATGCAGATGCTCCCAGTACCAGATTTCGTCTGCGCGCCCTGTCGGATGCATGTTCAAACCCGTTGCAGCTGTCACAGTATTTTGTGACTGTCCGGCTGACTTTTACAATAAAGCCAAAATGTCCGGCTTTCTGCCTTTCAACAACATAATGTACCAAATACTGAAATACAGTAGGGCCTATATAAGATAAAATCTGAGGTCAAAAGTATACGTTTCTGTCGTTATATGAAAAATATGCATTTTTATGAATTCTGTGCTCTAAAAGAATTTGTTTTGAAGCAAGATGAAGCATTTTTCTTGGAAACAATAGATTTTTAGTGGAGTACATTTTTTGAGCAGGTTGTGAATGTCATGTGTTTCCAAACTTTGCTGTATATACAGTATGTCAATTCTTTTTTTCTGATGAAATTGCTTTGCTTGTACTAACAGTGATAAATTTATTTCTTAAAACTTCTTTATTTCCTGATAGGGAGCCATTCTAAATTCGTATTTTGTCTTTATTTTTCGACCTACAATAGACGGACACAATGGGACTTCCATGATATGTGGTTAACATGACATTGTGGATCTACATAAGACAACACAGGATACCACATTGACGAGACATAACAACCATACCTTGTAAGAAATTTGAATCCATTAATGTGGTTTCTTGTAACAATAAACTGGATTGCCTTAGTCACCGAATACAACACGTCCAGCAATTATCATGTAATAAAGAATTTTGTTACGAAAAATTAATGGTTTCACTCATATCTCATAGACAGGAAACAGAAAGTTGAAATCAATACAACTATGAAATCTGCCTTGACATGGGGAACTATTAATAATGGAATTCCTGAAGGATCAATATTAGGTCCCCTACTTTTTCTAGTGTTTATAAATGATCTTGCCTCCGTAATAAAAGATGTAGGTGATACCATATTATTTGCAGATGACACAAGTATAGTAATTACAGCCAATAACTCCAACACATTCCAATCTTCGACAGAGGAAATTCTCTTCAAAATATGTGACTGGTTCTTAGTCAATAAATTAGTATTAAATTGTGACAAAACTAACATACTGTAATTCAATTTAAATCCTGTCCAAATTCAACCTCGCAAATTTCTAGCGCAATAATTAACAATAGATCCCTATTAGAAACAACAACAACCAAATTTCTTGGCTTAAAAATCGATAATGCGTTAAATTGGAAAAATCATATTAAAGAAATTACCCCAAACTAAATTCAGCTTGTTTTGCTATTAGATCTATGCAAAAGGTAGTAAATATCAATACCTTAAAAACAATATACTTTGCATACTTCCACTCGGTAATGAGTTTGGAATAATATTCTGGGAAATTCCACAGATAGTAACAATATATTTCTATTACAAAAAGAGTAATTAGAATAATAGTAGGTGCCAAATCTAGGGAATCGTGTAGGACTATTTAAAAAAAAAACTACAAATAATGCCCATGGCTTGTCAGTATATCTTTTCATTAATAATCTTCCCCTTATGTACTCGTGAAAACTTTGTAACTAATTCACAGTTCATAGCATAAATACACGTCAAAAAAATGACTTTCATACTCCATCGGCAAGTCTATCGTGCTATCAAAAAGGAGTGCGTTATATGGCAGTAAAAATTTTTAATAGCCTCCCTATCGATATAAAAATGAAACTCAAAACATAAAATTATTTAGAGCAAAATTAAAGAAGTACCTAATTTCTCACGCCTTCTATTCTGTAGGTGAATTCATGACATTCAATAACACTTCATGAAATTGATACTAAAACTTTGTGTTGTACTAGTAGACTATATTGTAAATCTCGTCTGTATATATTTCATCTAGACTGAGACTATAAATTAAGATTTTATAATAGTATTAAGTTTTTTGACTTGTTCCATATTCTAACTGTAAGCAATGTATGAATACCATGGAATGTTAATAAATACAATACAATACAATACAATACAATACAATACAATACAATACAAAAATTTGTGAAGTCAGTACAAATGTCTGCACTTGACATTCATGAAAATTAAAACTATCAGAGAACTTAACTTGCAATTTACAAAATTATATAATACGTATATAGTTGGCGTGCACATGATAGAAACGATTTGCGAATAATCTGACTTACCATCATCGAACATTTCACTATTAATGTAGGCCTCTGCTCTATCACAAAGTATTCTTGGGTCCTTATTAATCTCGAGAGCTTCTCGACAGCTCTGCAAGCTAAGGGGCAATTGATCATTATGCAGGTAGCAGTGACACAGTTTCTCCTTCGCCAAGAAGATTATCATTTGTACTGATGTCTCTACTTTCAGCACCTGGAAAACAAAATTTGCAATAAATGATAATTTCACTCCAAGACGCCTTAAGGGAGAGGGAAACTGCATGATTGGGAGCTAAGACGACCACTCAAGATCAAATGAGAAGAAAAGTTCCTTGTAAATCCTCTACACCATAAAGTAGAAGAAGTTCAACTAACAAGGAGAGGACACGCTCTGTATATCACCGAATTAAACCAGATTTTGTGACATTAAAGTACAAGACACACTGTTTAAAGTCATACCCGGTATGAGTGGCCAATGACTCCTCGTTTTGGAAATATTGGCTATTGTTTGTGACATACTTCCGTTAGGTGCCTAATAGGGAAGCGTTAGACTGTGTAACAGCGTAGCTCATGTGGTTGGATGCTGAGTTGTCATCCAGGCAACCCGAGTTCGAATCCTAATGCCTTCTCATTTTTTAAAGCTTGATATTATTATAATTCACTTTCAGTTGTCAGTTCCTATATTCAAAGCCATGTTGAAATATGCGTGGTATGCATCAAAATTGATAAACGAACGAGAAGTGTTTGTGAATGTGAAGGATATCTGTTTCGCAGCAGAAGTGCGGCAAAATGTGTGTGACTGTGGACAACCTTCTTTCATTTGCTGTGCATGGTGCAGGAAGTAAGTATGTTTTGTGTGTTTTTATGACATCATAATGAATCGGGTACAAAATGAAATGGAATAGCTGCTACAGAAATAGAACAGACGCCAGTGACACATCTTACCTTCCTACGTGAGCAATATTTCCTTGTTTATCCTTTACAATACAATGTTAGTTAATTAGTAATTTGTTTGAAACATGATGAAGCATTCAATACATTGAGAAATATGATATAGATATGTAAATAGATAACTGTGATCACAATGTTAATCATTATTAAAAGAAAAAAATATACGACCAGTTAAGATTCGAACTCAGGTTGCCTGGATAACAACTCAGCATCCAACCATATGGGCTACGCTGTTACGCAAGTTAAAGCTTCCCTATTGAGCACCTAACGGAAGTATATCACAAACAATAGCCAATATTTCCAAAACGAGGGGTCATTGGACACCCATACCAGGTATGACTTTAAACAGTGTGTCTTGTACTTTCATGTCACAAAATCTGGTTTAATTCGGTGATATACAGAGTGTGTCCTCTCCTTGTAAGACAAGAAGAAGAATTTCAGTAAGTTCCATTTTCCCAATACAAAACTTTTTGTAGGATAATGTTCTGTAAAATTAAAATATGGTTTCCACCCATTTCATAAGAATTCAATTTGCAGCATATTTTATTAAAAGTATTACTGAAAAGACATATACATGAAAACATTTACTACGTACTGCATTTTCTGGATTACACAATTAAAAGGCATTATTTGAAGACTTGACGTAAATAAGCGTCTAAGTGCCATTTTTGTCAAAATTGTGTCTTTGCTGGAATAACAATTTATGTACCTAGCACTATAACTTAAATCAGAATCGAAGTCCAAACTTGTTTGTGTATTGCCTTATTGGGTGTCCACAGATGGGGACACGTGTGTGCTGATGTATTATAACACATTTTCCTCAAAAGTTTGAAAATGGCACTTAGATCTTTATTTTACTTCAAGTCTTCATTTATAATTACAGATGGTAGATTTCAGCAACTTAAAATAAAAAATTTAGCACTTTATAGGACTTTTAATATTAGAATTTCACTGATTCAATATGAAAAACTTATCAGATTACCAGGAAACAATTGGCATTCATACAGTCCTCTCTGTAGATTGAAAACTCAAAAAAGTTTCATATCTATTGTTCAAGAATTAAAACAGAAAATCAATGTCCCGAATTTAAAAGAAAACTTACAAATTAAACCAAACCCTTTAACTCTATTAAATATAGAATATAATCTAAATTTAACAGAAGAAATACTGAAATCAGAAGTAAACACTGAAATACTGAAACAATTGTCTTTAGAAACAATTAATATTAGGTCCCTCCACAAAACTGGCTTCATTTATACACCGACGGATCCTTGATCTCCAGAGAACAAGGTGCCGGTGCAGGTGTTACGTGCTGTCTCTTCTCACTTTATAGATCTCTTGAGTATGGAACAACAAGTTTTGATGGAGAAATCATTGCAATAAGTGAAAGTCTCAGGAATCTTCTATGCCACATCAATAAATTTAGGAATGCAGTTATATTGTCGGACTCCAAAGCAGCTATTCTATCAATAGTCTCTAAACACACACCTTCATCTCAAACAGCAGAAATACTGTAACTAAAATGCTCTCTCAATTAATATCACTCAATAAAAGAATTGTATTCCAATGGCTACCATCCCATTATGGAATCCTGGGAAACGAGAATGCGGATGCTTTAGCAAAGAAGGGCAGCACTGCTACTTACAGACCTGTTACTAAATCTACGTATTACTCTGTGAAGAGATTTATTAAATCTACATACTTAGACTACAACAAACAAAATTTGATAACACAATCCCATGGGAAAAAATGGAACTCTCTGCATCAAAATCCACAGTTAATTCCCGATTTACCACGAAAATCGTCTGTAGCTGCATTTAGATTGGCAACAGGCCATGATTGTTTGGCCAAACACCTGCATAGAATTGGAAAATATCAGTCCCCTAACTGCCCATTGTGCAACACAAACCAAGAAATGGATTCGGAACACCTCAAAGTCTGTGCTTCAGTGGCTGGTCATGATAATATCTTTGAAAAATATTGGAGTGCAAGAGGTCAAATGACTTTATTGTCAAACGCCTGGCATTAGAAAACAACTACAACATCATTATGTGATGGCGTGTATTACAGGAGTAAATGCAGTATACAGACTGTCAAAGTAAACTTTTTAGAAGTGTGGTGTGAATTATTCATTTAACAACAAAAGAAAAGCATTATAAATGAACGAGTGTAGACTTTTTCTTTAAATATTAAGTATAAACTAAACTGAGAAGAACACACTGAACAGATACAGTTTAAAAAAATTAACTGCAGACAGATACGAGGTCTGTCTAAAAAGTATCCGACCTTTAGCCAGAAAAAATATTTCAAATACCTGACGGGGTTGGGACCCTAATCCCCTTCAAAGTAGGCCCCTTGTGCTTGCACACACTTAGCCCACCGATCCTTCCACTACCGGAAACACCTCTGGAAGTCTTCTTTGGAATGGTGTTCAGCTCGTCAAACGCATTCCGCATCTTCTCTACTCTCAAAATGGGATCCTTTCAGTGGTGTCTTCAACGGTTGTAATTCCATGTTTGGCCAAGAAAGTGTGTATCAATTGGGATGAATGTGCAGGGGCGTTGTCGTGATGCAAGTGCCAGTTGTTCGCTTCCACATGTCTGGTCTTTTGCGCCAACTGCATCACGGAGTCGCCAGAGAACATCGTGATAGTACTCCTTTGTCACCATTTGTCCTTCCGGTGCGTATTCGTGATGCACAATTCCACGGACATCAAAGAAAACAGTCATCACCTTGATACCTGCCGCGCTTTCTTCGCCTTGGAGACTCGGGATGCTTCCATTGCGAACTGTCTTTTTGTTCCTGGTCGTACCCGTACACCCATGACTCATCTCCAGTTATCACGGTGTTCAGAAACCCAGGATCAGTGTTGGCGGTGTCCAGAAGGTCCTGTAACGTCACGACGGAGGTCTTTTTGTTCTGGGACAACAACTTGGGCACGAATTTCTCGGTTCATGTTCAAATCATCACACAAAATTGCATGTCAGAATCTTTACTCACTCCAACCTCTTCGCAATCTCCCGTACGGTCAAACGACGATCTGCCATCACCAAATTTCGCACCCTAACAACAGCTGCACTGAGCAGTGGGGCCTGCCACAACGCTGCTCACTTCCGCTGATGTGCGGCCATCTTTGAATCGGTTGAACCACTCCTTAATTTGTGTTACACCCATCGCATCTTCCCCAAACACCTGCTGAATCTTACGAATTGTTTGACTTTGAGAATCACCAAGCTTTTGACAAAATTTGATGCAGTATCTTTGCTCAATTCGTTCAAATCTTGCGAGAAAACTAAATCCGACAAACACCTAGAACAGCACCTTAACCACCAGCCAGTGACTGGCACAAGCGAATGCGGTGAAAAAATCAAGAACCTCCTTCCACTTCAATATCACAACTTTACGCGGGAAAAATTTAGGTCGGATACTTTTTAGACAGGCCTCGTATGCTTACCTTGTTTGCACTTTCAATACAGTCTTGATAATCTTTACTGTTAATAGCTTCTTGAGCATCATTAATCAATTTATCCACCTTCTTCACCACCTTGTAGTGAGGAAAACAATCTTTGTGTTCTGGATCCAACCTTAAGCATTCTCTTACTTCCCTGAAATAAGCAGTGCACTTTCGTAAGATACTAATCAACAAATTAATGAAACACGATCTCAGGATTACTTTTCAATTTATAAATTCACACAAACATCTATGACTGCATAACAATTAAGTGACGAATTTTGTCCAAGGTATTGTGCAGAATTCAATACATTAAACTAATGAGATAAATAAATTACAAGTCAAGGAATCCTCTTAGGAAAAATAGGAAGATATTATTCGCCCTCCCATAATACAAATTGTGTATAAGTCATATTACAATTACTATATGCAGAGAAAAAACATGAACAATAACGAAAAAGGTTTTCAATAATTTTCACGAGTAAGAGCCTTCCTACCGGTTGTTCTTCATGGTTGTGAAACTTGGACTCTCACTTTGACAGAAGAACATAGGTTAAGGGTGTTTGAGAATAAGGTGCTTAGGAAAATATTTGGGGCTAAGAGGTATGACCACACTACTGGCACTACTAATTTTCGTCACATAATAACACGTCACCACATCAAAGAACTTCACTCATTGTGAAAGCTAAAACCATTCTTTATCTCTTGGTAGAGAAGGACTGTACTTACTTTAGTGATTCTGTGGGTTCCCCACGCTGATAGTAAAGAGTTGCAAGCTTAAAAAATCCTGCTGTATTGTCAGATAGCAATTTTGTTGTTGACCTGATATCAGAAATGGCAGACATCGTGTCTCCTAGAGCAACATGGCAGTCTGCTCGGAGTTCTCGCAGCATAGATGACCACGGACACACCTGACAGGAAAGGAAAATAGTTCCATTGTAAATTCCTTGAAAAAGAATTATTATTATTATTATTATTATTATTATCTATAAAACAGTAAGTAGAGTAATTTGCAATACGGAGTACGATTATGGGGTTCTGTCAGCAATTCCAACATAGATATCTTAACAGGGGCAATTTCTCAGGGCATGCTATGCTTGCTGCGCAAGCCCAGTATTTTCGTACAATGTGTATTTCTCAAAATGGCGTTATGTACATTAAAATTTATTTTGATTTTTGGAATACTGTACAGGCGTAATACCATCCGCAGGTTGCACACCACAAGTATCGCAACGCTTGCTCGTTTCTTGGAGCTACAGGAAAGACGTAGAAACAGCGAGAATACGATGCACGCGCAAGTGCCTTCCTCCTTGGTCCGTCCTAGGCGCACATGCTTCTGTTATGTGTTGTTTGAAGCTCTGATCCGAGAGCTACACCAACGACTATTTAACATTACACAGAGCAGTACTGACAGTGGGAATGTGCTGTGATTTGCAAGTGCAATGTAATTGTATGAGCAGAATGCATGTGTTATTAATTCTTAAACACTAATTTGAAGTATTGCAATGAGTTCGGAATTGTGTGTCATTGAAACCTTATTATTAAATCCATTTTCCCGAAGGACTATTCAAGAGAAGACAGACATTATAGAGAATATGTGCGCTCGTTCAGTGCAGCTCAATACAACAATGTGCATTGGTTGGCCGGGTCGAAAAAACTAAATAAACTGTTTTGTTGGCCATGTTTGTTATATTATATTGAACTTCTACATCTGGTAAGCGAGTATGATCCATGACTCATAATGATTTCATAATTATAAAATAAATTACTTATGTGGGTCTGATTAAAATATTAATTACGAATTATTATATCCTCCCATCTTCCCCTATGAATAAAAGAGTAAGCCTAACTTTCGTGACTAGCATTCGCCCCTGTATCTTAAGAAGATTCGAAGCTAAATCCTTTTGCTGTATAGCCAATGTACCCTGGTTCGTGTCCAATATTAACTTACTCCGTGACCTGGGAATCCCCACCATCAAGGAAGAAATCACCTAAAGTTGTCGATATCAGCAGTGGCTCAACTTACATTCAAATTCTCTGGTTATCAAACCACTGGACAACAGCGAACACCATCACATTCTTGATTTGACATTTTATTTTGAGAACAATAACTAAAGAGTTGTCTGACAACTCTTAGATTTTCTTGTCCAATCTTGCAACGCATTTGCTGAATGTTTCTTTAGGAACAGATTGTAAAGCAGCAGTGATTAATAAAAAGAAAATTGTTATTATTATTATTATTATTATTGTTATTGGGGTCACCGGCTGAGAAGAAACGACCCACTGAAGGATGCACTGGAAGGAATGGTGAATGGGAGAAGAAGATATCAGATAGACGACATTTAGATATGAGGAAACTAACAGGAAGGCAAAAATAGGAAAGATTGGAGAATGCTGGGTTTGCAGTGAAAGACCTGCCCTTTGACAGAAAACTATTAATTTAAATTATCATAATTATTACTACTTATTTGAAGGATTCGTAACAAGGAACATAGGTCAAGGGTGTTTGAGAATAAGGTGCTTAGGAAAATATTTGGGGCTAAGAGGGATGAAGTTACAGGAGAATGGAGAAAGTTACACAACACAGAACTGCACGCATTGTATTCTTCACCTGACATAATTAGGAACATTAAATCCAGACGTTTGAGATGGGCAGGGCATGTAGCACGTATGGGAGAATCCAGAAATGCATATAGTGTGTTAGTTGGGAGGCCGGAGGGAAAAAGACCTTTAGGGAGGCCGAGACGTAGATGGGAAGATAATATTAAAATGGATTTGAGGGAGGTGGGATATGATGATAGAGAATGGATTAATCTTGCTCAGGATAGGGACCAATGGTGGGCTTATGTGAGGGCGGCAATGAACCTCCGGGTTCCTTAAAAACCAGTAAGTAAGTAACTATTAATACTACTGACACCAATACAATTATTATCAAATTTAAGATTAATAGGATGAAAATAAGAAAAAGAATGTTGAAAGCAAATGTGGAACGAATGGATGCAGGAAGGCTTATATGAAAAAAAATTTGTAAACAAGAACGACAATCAGGGACAAGACTCCCGGATGAACACCCAAAGATGGGACAACAGAATGAGGCCTGATAAACAGGGGAAAGCCTAATCAAATGAAGAAGAAGAAGGTCATTATCCATAGTGGATATTCAGCATCAGTGAGATGATGATATTCTACTGTCCATAAGAAATAAAGTTAAGGATGAGCCCAGACGAGAGATAGAAAATTTTGCCTCAAGCCCTCTCATCTAGAGGGGTGTTCTTTCACACGCCATGAATCTATAATATGGGACTCTCAGTTTCCTTCCAAAGGGAATTATGCTAATGACGGATGAATGCAAGTACATTCAGGTTATGTGCATAGGCTGCAGTGCTGCCACCACAATTGAGTTTTGATGTGAAAGAGAAATGACTTGACCAGACAATCGAAACAGAAAATGATAATTTTAAATATCTTACAAGTGAATAAAATGTAATAATAATAAAGTAGCTACTGAAGAAGAGGTTGTATAAGTTGATTTCGGCAGCGTTTTTAGAGACTACACCTAAGAAACAGCATTTCAAATTATTTTAATAAGTGCGAAAAACAAGTTCCGTTCTCCACCAAAGTGTAACACAGCTTCTACAACTTCTTGAGTGCATACGTTTTAAAGAGGAAAATGCGTTGTTGTACTCTGTATCTGATTATGGTTGATAATGTAATTAAGTCATTTTAAATACAGTTCAACATCTCACTAACAGATACTGATAAATTAGGGGCCAGATTTTTACGTAATTACATATTATATTCCTTTCCACCTAATCGTATATAAATAACAAATCTTTGCGAATCTTGTAATTACCATTAATATATTAAAATTTTGATACTACATATTTTTACGTATTTACCCCACATTACATATTATGGCTTGGCATTACATAAATCTACATATTTAAGAGTTTTATTCATTTTTACTTCTCCTTCTGCTGGGGAAGTTTACAATTTAAAATACACAGATTTAAAAAGCCTTTTTACCTACCCAAGAAAGGATATATTTCGGGACAAAACATTACGTCCTTAGTTCCAGAAAGTAATAGAGGCACTCACCCCATACCGCCCACTGTAAATATGAGTGAACAAAAGGCAACCTTTCTCATACAACAACCTTGCATTGTAAAATCACTCAGAAAGTAGCGTTGCCTTCATGCAGTGGAGTGGGACAAGGACGACATGATTTGTCTCGAACTATAATTGTTCTGCACACGTCTTAACAAGCCGTTCCCATGCAATTTACAACCTTACCCACCCTCTTCCTAATCCTTCCAGGGAAAACCCGTGTCAAGTCTGACATGAGCCACAATAAAGTAGCCGACTTTTGAAAAGAAGCTGGAGTAAAAGAACAAACTGGAAAGATGTTGAAACATTAAAATAAATAGCTTTTCAGGTTATTGCTTGACCTCTTCACTTTAAATTTAGTAGACCTATACGGAAATGGGATTTTCCGAGCAATTAGAAAGTATGGTTCTCGGCTGGAATAATCCTACCCTTCTGAATGAGACAGGAATGTCACTTTTCAAACAACAGTTTCTAACTGCCTATAGCTTGAGGTTTTAGTAGGTACTTTGTTTCTTACAGGGAGTAGCTAAAATGCCTGTAACTAACTAAAATGGCCCCTGTATCTTCAACCCTAACGACAAAAATAAAATCATGGACTGCGATGGACGAAGCTTTCACTACAGATGGAAAAATAGTAATGTGTCAAGTGTGCGGTAAAAAAGTCGGGTGCTCTATGAAATCACAACTGGAGAGTCTTACTTATCCTATACCTGCCAGATATTGATATTAAATATTTTCATGATTTTACAAATTTTGGTACATATTCAGCTTATTTTTCTTACATAAATATATGTACATATTTCACACCTTGATATTACATAAAAATCCGGTCCCTAGTGATAATGCAAAGTGCCAGCAGAATTGATTCATCGACTTAGTACAATTGAAAAGAAAACACATGCATTGTGTCCTGCGCCAGGCTAGAGGAAATAACTATCTGGGAAATCTTAACGCATTGTCAATCAAAAAGCAATCTCATGACTCAGTAAAAAATGCCCAGTAACTTAAGTTTGATTTTCTTTGTATTAAATACTGTTACGTTTTGTAGACACTTACACTCTTCTATTATGCATACATTCACAGGATCATGCCAAATTCTAGGCTGCAGAAGATTGCTTCCATATCAGGTGTATAAAATTACCTCCTTCCATTCCATACTGTACATTCAAGTATTATCATATCGACTGAAGCAAATCCAAGTAAGAGCACAGTCCAAAGGAAAGAAGATTTTACTTGTTTCAAAAGTATTTTTATGCTCGACCTTGCCGAAATGTAGTAATTATACACCTGGTAGCAGCCCTTTAATGGACCTCGTTAAAGTACACCTATTCATTAAAGTTCAGGTGTTCCACCAATCAGAAAATACCATTGTAGCAATATGAAAGTGCAAGTATCGATTATTCTCGAATATGCAATTGAAAGACTAGTTCTGTTACTATAATAATTAGCGTTAATTGTAAATAATATTCAAATAAATTCAATTTGTCATCTCGTTTTTCAATGTCTAATTCAATTTCAAGGTTATATCAAGATTAATGTTTATTTTACTCTCTAGATCAGTGCCCGTCAGCACTCGCTGAAATGTGCAACGGGTACGCAGTGCCGTCCCATGTACACCGTCGTGCAGCAGGGAGAGATAGAGAGCATACCCACTAGCAGCTACACAGTGCACTATGGTACGCTGCATTTTCAGCGGGTAAGAGATGCTAGTCCCAGCTTGCTCTGTGCTGACGACCCCTGCTCTAGATTATATCAAGGTTAATGTCGACATTTGTTTCTAGGAAAAAATCAATACTTTCGCGCACATCTCACAATTTACGAAGTATTGCACAAAGGTCAGTTGCGCTCCTCAGTCAGATAAGAATAACATGAATACTTATGAACAGGGAACGGATTTATATGGACTAAAAATATATGAAATATGTAAATATATATGTAGTTATTTTTACCAAAATATGGAATTAAATATGGATTTTTACCAAAATATGGAATTAAATATGGACTTAAAATTATAAAAAATGACTATGTACGTTAAATATTGGTACATTTTAATCAAACTAAACAAAAATATAATGGACGTACCTTATCTTCCAATGTAGTTTCAACAAAACACAATTTTTATTGTCTGTTACCATAACAATAGGTTACAAACATTTCTTTCAAGTGCTGAAAAGTGAATCTTCTTCTATTGTCTCTGAGGATAGATTTATACTGACTAAAAGAGCGTTCAAACAAGAAGTAACTGGTACATAATTCAATTTCACAATGTCTGCTGGGGATAAGTCCAAGTTAATCTTCACTGTTGATTCACCACTCATCACAGCAACAACCTTTTGTAGTTCTTCATATCCAGGGTTTTTGAAAGTACAGTGTCCACCTTAGCTCTTACTGCATCTGCAACTTTACCTCTACCACGATTCAGTTGTTCCACAGTACTATTTATAATTTCAAAACTTTCAGATAGTGAAAGGTGCCTATTTTGGAGATTTTTGAGCGTTTTTATGATGCATGAAAATGTATGCTGAATGTGAGCTAAGTCATTCTTCACACTTATGTCACAGGTAACTGTTTTCGCAGTATCAATTGAGACTGCATCTTCAGAGTCCAATGCAAGGAGAACATTGTTAATAGAGTCTATATGTTCGGCATAATATTCAACTGCTTCTAGCCATGTACCCCATCTAGTTAAAATTGGCTTTGGTGGCAATGGAATTTCAGGGTACATTTCTTTCAACACGTTAACTCTACTGGGAGCTTTGAGAAATACTTTTTCACTGATGAAATCAACAAATCTACTTTAGGGAAATTGTCTCTGACCACTTCTGCCACACGATGAAATGCATGCGCCACACAAGTAAAATGAGTCAATTTAGGATATACAACAGATAATGCTTGTCCAGCTTTGACCATATAAGGGGCAGCATCGCTAATAAAGAATAACACATTATCGTACATAATACCCTTTGGCCACAGGATACCCATAGCTTCAACAGTTTAACTATAGTTTTGTTATTGCACTTTTCTAGAACATCACAATGTAAAAGAATTCGTTCAGAATATTGTTCACTTAACAAACCGATAACTACATTACCAACAAGTCTACCTTCTTTGTCGGGAGTCTCATCAATGGAAACCCAAATTGAACTATCTTTAATTTCATCTCTTATCTTCTGTATTGTCTCATCGTAGATGGATGGAGCATACGTCTTCCTAAGTGTTGACTCATCCGGGATTGTATGTTGAGTATATTTTTCAAGGAATTCCCTGAAGACCTTATTCTTTAGTTTGTAGAGAGGAATATCAGCAGAGATGAGAGAACGGCACAGGTCGATGTTAAACTCAGATCTTACATTCGATGTTGTTGGTTGTGTTAAAAACAATTGTCTCTGCTTGGAATTTAGTTGTTTGTTGGCCTGATGTTTACTAGTTGTAATGTGTTGTTGCACCAGGAACTTTTGTGTAGATGATACTGCACACTGACACAAATTACAAAATAATATTTTATTGTCAGTTGATAAACCATCTTCTTTAAATTCTGAAATGTAACTTGTTAGTTTTGATTTTAAATTGACTGAATGACGTACTTTTGGCATATTTACCGTCTTTATAGTATGATTTACAAAACTGAACCTATGTGTACTCTGACTGGCATTTAACTGTTGAGCTGCACAACTGAAGTCTGTTAAAAATTTTAAATTAAATTAATACAGTTTTGTAACTTACTTTCCCATTGTTGATAGGACTGCTAATTTTCAAATAACTCTGATGTTAAAGGGATTACTGAACATGTGTTTAAATCTCTATTGTTGAAATGTATTTTTAAAAGTTAATGGAATTTTGTTTTGTTTTATTGTTAAACCTAATATAATATGGACTGTTTTATATGAAATATGGAAAATATATGGAAATTAACGAAAATATGTACTAAACTCTAAAATATGGAAAAATATGGAAAATAAAAGTAGGATTTTTCAACCCTACATTGTGAAACATAAAGATAATGCAAAATATAAATTATATTAGCTTTATAAGTAAATATGTATTTACATATAAATCCTTTCCCTGCTTATGAATAATTTCGAGTTAGAAATATGGTCGAGCATAAAAAGTCGTATGAAACTTGACTATAATTGTAATTAAAATGCTCGTATGAAAATTATGAATTGCTACCATTATAGGCTCGTTGCATAATGTACTATTACTAACCTCGATAATCTTTGTTATAAGTTCAACAGCAGCTCTGTAGTCTCTTCCTCGAACAAAAGCCTTGGCTAGAGAAATATCGTCTCTTGTAGGTTCCACTTTGCTAAGACCACGATGTGCTTCTTCATTGTTTGGTTCTGTTTCAAGCTGGAAATAAAACAAACCGTTACAATGAAAGATAAATGAGGCCCACCATTACACTGTTCTCTACTGCTGGCAATAGATGTCACCCCAGTAAATACTGCAGAGACTTCTGCTGGAAAAAAGTGGACACATGTAGGTTCAACTAGTGGAATGGTTTGAGAGAAACAGACTGGTAATCAATAAGTCGAAAACCATAGCCATTTCTTTTCATCATTCACAAAATAAATTCACATGCTGGAATTCAAATTAATCGAAACACAGTTCTCGATACACTAATGTTTGCCGACGATCAGGTTATTATCGCTAAAACAGAGGATGCTTTACAAAGAGCCATTTATAATTTGCAAATAATCGCCTCTGATTTCAATATGGAAATCTCAAAAGAGAAAACAAAAGTCATGGCATTTTTGGGAGAGAACCCAATTCCAAGTAAGATCATGATAAATAATACTTTAATTGAACGTGTTAACTCATTTAACTATTTAGGTTATAACCTCTCTTACATCACTGATGAAGATATGTAAAACAAAATATCTAAATTTATAAAAATCACTGGCGTCATTAATGCCGTCTTCAAATCCTGCCATGTTCAGAAACATACAAGGCTAAAGGTATATAAAACACTAGCTTGACCGGTCCTCACTTACGGTAGCGAGGCATGGACAATCAGAAAAGCTGATGAGCAAAGGCTGACAACAGCGGAAATGAGGTTCATGAGACGAACAGCGGGATGCTCTTTGCTGGAACACCGTAAAAATGTGGACATATTGCAGGAACTCAAAATGGATCCTATAGTTAATTTTGTTCAACAATATCGACTTCAGTGGAAAAAACATGTCGAAAGGATGGATCGCACTAGATGGCCTAAACAGATTCTTACTTATGTACCAAGAGGAAAGAGGAAATTGGGAAGACCACGAAAGCGCTGCCATGAGACCGTAACAGATCCTGTAGGGTCTAATACGTGAGGGATATGATGATGACAAAATAATAATTCTGAGTGGCCGGTCATAGAGTATCAAAATGAAGCAATTCAATATTCTAACAATACAACATTTCTTGGTATATGGTTAGATGAACATTTAAAATGGTCCGTACACCTTCAAGAACTAGGGAAGAAATTAAGTAAAATTTGCTTTGCCTTGCGATTACTAATAAGAGCATCATCTATTGAATCTGCTCGCACATTGTACTTTGCATGCTTTCACTCTATCCTAACGTATGGTATAATCTTTTGGGGTAATTCACCCAATGCAATCCAAATATTTAAACTACAAAAGAGAGCTATTAGAGCCATAGTTCAAGTGCTTCAAACTACCAGCTGCAGACCATTCTTCAAAAAATTACATATCTTGCCATTACCCTGTATTTATATTTATGAAACCTTACATTTTATCAAATACAATTTGCACAGCTTTCCTACAAATTCAGACACACACCAGTACAATACAAGAAATAAAGATAATATTTTTATTGAAAGTTTTAACACAACTCTACATAAAAACAGTTTCATTCATGCTGGTCTTCTTATGTACAATAGGCCTAGCCTACCAAATTATCTTAAATAAATATCTGCACATCAGAAATTTAAGAAAGCTCTTTATAAAATTTTAATCAAAAACTGATTTTACAGTATGAATGAATTTATTGAAAATTGTCATAACTGAATAGAAAAAGAACGCCTTACTTCAAAAGACTTTACTTCCTCTTTTCCAGATCCTGACTTCGAGAAGGATGTCTTCCCATGAAAGACGCGATGGTTGAAATTGACTCCTGACTTCAAGAAATACTACAAACGGGACTCATAGCCGAAATCGACCTATCTGTAGTTTTCTTCAATCAAGTTCCAAGTTTTTTATATTTGTATTTGTGTTGCATTTAATTATAGTTATTGCTTTTATGTATATTATGTAATTAATTATTAGTCTGTAAATATGACATGTTCCATATCATGTATATGATCAGTGGATGTAATAAATGATTATGATTATGATTACAATATCTCTCTGGTCCAAGAGTCGTATATGTGTAGTAATCCTGTACAAAATGCATAAACTGAAAGTGGTTATCATCGATTAGGTTGAAACAAGAACCACCGCTTTACCTATCAAATGCTCAAATTAAAAATCAACCACAAAAATAAACAAAAAGTGACTTAACATGTTCTTTTTATGGATCCTTCATTTCAGAAAACATGTGAACATAGTCCTTAAACAACTATCACAAAAATGTCTGTAAAATCATAATGAGATACATTTTCTCTTTTTGTTTGTATGTGTACATCAGGGTTGACAGATTTTCTCGTCAGGAATCCAGGACAGATGATGATACTGCGTACCTTAGTGTGACTACACATTTGAATTAGTTAAATTTGTAATACAACTGATTTTATTAGGTTTATGTATTTGAGCTAATTATATAGAGCATAGCCTTTAAAAACTTTTTGCTGAATCATGAAAGTTCCTTTGATTATTGATGAAAAAATAATGTCATATTACAGCCAGATCTATACAAAAAAATGCATGATACAGCGTTTAAACAAACCAACATCCAAAGAGAATAAATAATAAAAATACTGTATAATACCTAATACATATTGTACTTACTTACTGGCTTTTAAGGAACCCGGAGGTTCATTGCCGCCCTCACATAAGCCCGCCATCGGTCCCTATCCTGAGCAAGATTAATCCAATCTCTACCATCATATCCCATCTCCCTCAAATCCATTTTAATATTATCTTCCCATCTATGTCTCGGCCTCCCCAAAGATCTTTTTCCCTCAGGCCTCCCAACTAACACTCTATACAGCTTTTTGGATTCGCTCATACGTGCTACATGCCCTGCCCATCTCAAACATCTGGATTTTATGTTCCTAATTATGTCAGGTGAAGAATACAATGTGTGCAGTTCTGTGTTGTGTAACTTTCTCCATTCTCCTGTAACTTCATCCCTCTTAGCCCCAAATATTTTCCTAAGAACCTTATTGTCAAACATCCATAACTTATGTTCCTTCTCAAAGTGAGAGTCCAAGTTTCACAACCATACAGAACAACCGGTAATATAACTGTTTTATAAATTCTAACTTTCAGATTTTTTGACAGCAGACTGGATGATAAAAGCTTTTCAACCAAATAATAACAGGCATTTCCCATAGTTATTCTGTGTTTAATTTCCTCCCGAGTATCATTTATATTTGTTACTGTTGCTCCCAGGTATTTCAATTTTTCCACCTCTTCAAAAGATAAATTTCCAATTTTTATATTTCCATTTCGTACTATATTCTCGTCACGAGACATAATAATATACTTTGTCTTTTCGGGATTTACTTCCAAATCTATCTCTTTACTTGCTTCAAGTAAAATTCCCGTGTTTTTCTTAATCGTTTGTGGATTTTCTCCTAACATAATCACGTCATCCGCTTAGACAAGTAGCTGATGTAACCCGTTCAATTCCAAACCCTGTCTGTTATCCTGGACTTTCCTAATGGCATACTCTAGAGCAAAGTTAAAAAGTAAAGGTGATAGTGCATCTCCTTGCTTTAGCCCACAGTGAATTGGGAACATCTGACAGAAACTGACCTATACGGACTCTGCTGTACGTTTCACTGAGACACATTTTAATTAATCGAACTAGTTTCTTGGGAATACCAAATTCAATAAGAATATTATATAAAACTTCTCTCTTAACCGAGTCATATGCCTTTTTGAAATCTATGAATAACTGATGTACTGTACCCTTATACTCCCATTTTTTCTCCATTATCTACGACTAAACTAAGAGATCATAAAATTATAACAAATAAATATCGCTTCAGAGTAGGATAATTAACAATCTTAATAATATAATCTACCAAATGTATGATTAAAACACTTACAACTTTCTTGAAATCTTCTTTGGCCTCGTTTAGCTGTGCTTGTTTCAAGTGAACATTCCCTCTTTGTAGCCTCGCCTGAAAGTTGAAAACTCGATATTAACAGATACAAACTAAATAAAAGTCAAGTAGAACGCTATGACGTAATATTCATGCTCTGTATTTATAAAAATCATAAATCTTTACTTTGAAATTATCAGTACAATTTTGCATATTTCCATCATTACAGGTACTTGAAATACAGTGAAACCTGTTCAAATTTTGTAAAAAAAAAACAAAATCTTCAGGAACCTGAATAATCCGAAGAATCCTGTCTATTTCGGAACAATTTATTTTCTAATTATTTGGAAATACACAAAAATGTCAACTGGTCCATATTTTGTACAAATATATAATAAAAATCTTCAATTTTGAAATTTGTATTAAAAATTTCAATTTGCTAATAATTTGTCCATTCTGTATTCTATTTCGGATTATTTGTAATTTTTCCTGAATAAAACGGAAACTGTCTGCTACTGTTCAAAACGGAAACAATATTTTGGACACACTATATTTTGTAATTATATTTTGAAACAGCGTGTAATTTCAAGGAATATATGAAAAATATGTAGGTCACTAAGATAAAAACAAGTTTTCTTTGCAAAATTCTAGAGGGTACGAGGGTGTGTTGGCCTGTCAGTCATAAATTTTATTATCCTGTTGACTAGGCAGACGAGTCCCTTCAAAAATTTTCAATGCTTGACACCCGTATACTGTCGTAGCTAAACAGAGCGCAAGTGTAGTGATTTCCAGGTAAAAAAAAAGTTGCATAAAATGTGGCATTAAGTGATGAAGTAAAAGTTATAGAGATAAAGGAAAATTAGAAACAAAGTCTGTGTGAAATAATATTGAAGTACAGTCGTGGAAAACTCAGGTGTGACACTTTAAAAAATAAAGATCGTAATGAGTGAGTGGCGTGCGGCCAATATTGGTGACACAAAAGGAACCAGAAAGCAGCTGTTTATGTGGAAATAAATGAACTGTTGTGGGAGTGGGTTCTTCATGACCTTTCAGAGAACAAGCCAATTTCTGGATCTGTTCTGCAAAGCAAGCTATTGAACTGGGAAAGAAATGAAATAAACCAGAATTCAAGGCTTCTAATAGATGGCTCCTAGTCCAATTAATTAATAATGTGCAGTGATATGCAGTACAGTATTAGAGTATAGTGTTGGATATTAAATAGAATGAGATTAGTAAACTTTAGTAATGTTTAATGACTAATGAGGGAGTTACGATAATATTTATACAGAAAATGAGATTTTAATCAAGATGATTCACCAACGTAATAAGCGACAGAAAGCTGATTTAATGTGATGAGTGTTAAATGGAATATTTTGTACTTCTTGCAGTTTGCGGCATGCCATTTTGTTTTTCATGTATATGAATGATAAAATATTCCATTTTAATGTCACACCTGAATAATACGGAAACCTGTCCACAACGGAAAAAAAATTAGGACCATGTCACTTCCGTCTTGAACAGGTTTCACTGTATTTACAAATTTAGGAGCAAATTTAAATGCAAGTTGGAACACAAAATAGAAAATAATGTGAACTTTGATAAAATAATAAACATTAATATGTCTTGGAAATCTTACCGATGTAAAGTCAGGCTTCAACTGAAGAACTTTGTCGAGATCCTGCAGAGCAAATTTGGATTTTCCCAGTGCCAGATATACAGTTCCTCGTTTGAAGTAAGTTAAGTAGTTACTCGGATCACCCTCTAGAAAATGAAAGCAAATTATATATAAGTTAGTGACACATGAAATGACAGTATTTCAGTGCTGGAAGAAAACATTTTTGTCACTTCTTCAATTTATCTTCTGACAATGCACTAGACAATCAAAACACTACTGCAAATAGTTCTGACTTAGTTGAAATCATCCTACTCTGATGGAATAATAAATTACTTTTGTGCGAGATCGTGCGTATTTGCTTGGTTTCCGCACAAAACCAATCCGCGGAAAGTCTAAAATTCCATATTCAGTATTCCCAACCTAACACGCAACAATTTCCCTCTTCTTATCGCTTAAGTGACATATTGATTTTACTGCTTTAGGCTTTTAACATATTATTTTTAGAGACGTTCAATATAGTAATAATTATAAATTGGAAACTTACCACAGCAATTTCACCTAAATTGCACTGTTAATTATTGTTTTTAAATATTTGCGAAAATTAAGTAAACTCTACAACTCCACTAAAGTTACTGCATTCGTGATGCAAGTAACATTAAGGAAGCCATGAAAAAATCAACAAGATTCCAGACTTATCATAGACTGAGGGAAAAAAAAGACAGACGTATATCACGGCCTGCTGGAGTATAGTAAACACAGAAAATATTTTAAAGCAACAATGTTGAAGATAGATATTTTTGTTTTGCAAATTTACCATCATTGAACAGAAACCAAGATGGAGATTTCATTGCAACTAATTAGAAATTCCTCTTTCAGGTATGTAATAAACGATCTTCGCACAAAATAATGTACGATACACGAGTGGTATGTTTTCTTTCAATTCTCGGAAATTAAAAAAGGTCAACTACGTTTCGCTTTTTCAAACTTTTCCTCGAACATGAAAACTTCAACATACCGCTCTTGTAACGCATATTACTATTAAGCCGTCCTCTATATGCATTGCTACTTATGCCTGTAGTTCATTGTACTCGTCCTCACTTGTCTCATAGTTACCAGTTTAAATTTGACTGAGGGAATAAAAATTAACATGACTTCCTTGGAAAGACCAGTAAAGCTGAAAGGTTCCCGTCATAGACTTATGGCATGCAGGGATGTACTTCTATGGTTAAGATGTTTAGCTGCAAGCTGGAAGGTCACAGGTTCGATTCCCAATGTAGTTATCACTGACTTAATCCTTCTGGCTGTACTACAGCCCTGGAGGCAATCAATCTCTAACAGAAATGAATACGGTACCAAGAGAAAAAGGAGGAAAGCATATACGACTGATATCTCTACTGCTGATAAACTTGCGAATTCGAAATGGGGCAGTAGAGCAAGTGGACAGCTTCAAATACTTGGGGTGTACTATAAGCAGTAACATGAGCTGCTGCCAGGAAGTCAAAAGGAGGATAGCAATGGCCAAGGAAGCTTTTAATAAAAAAGGAGCATCTTCTACGGATCTCTGGAATAAAAAAGAACTAAGGAAGAGACTAGTGAAGTGCTGTGTGTGGAGTGTGGCATTGTATGGGGCAGAAACATGGACATTACGACGAAGTGAAAAGTAGCGACTGGAAACATTTCAAATGTGGATATGGAGAAGAATAAAGCTTGTAAAATGGACAGACAGAATAAGAAATGAAGCTGTATTAGAAAGAGTGGGTGAAGAAAGAATATTGCTGAAACTGATCAGGAAGAGACAAAGAAATTGGTTGGGTCACTGGCTGAGAAAAAACTGCCTACTAAAGGATGCAGTGGAAGGAAAGTTCGGGGCAGAAAAAGATATCAGATTATAGACACTACTAGTGGCTTGTGCAGCAAATGCTGCGAACTAAGTTCATTAGACGTTCAAATAAACATTTTTCAGATTTATTTTCAATGAAGAATACCAGACATTCTGAAAGTTATTTGCTTCAATAATAATGAAACATACTCCCTCTGAATGATTTTTTATGCCAAATACTTTTTCTTGAACCTATCTACCTTCAGTTTTTGAGTTTGAATGCAAAAATGCAAGTAACAATGTCAGGACGATCAGTGAGTTTTTCATGTGGAAGTAAAGCAATAGCTATTTGAGGTCATTGTGGATTGTAGGCGAAAGTTAAAAAAAAGTCAGGCTTGCCATGCTTTCGAACAATAGCTTGGTATAGCTGCTGCATGTAGAGCTTTAAATGTAGAGGATAAAATCATTTTATCCTGCTGAGAGATCTTGCTGAAATGATCTGGAGACTACAAAATTTTGTAGGCCTCTTATTTTATCAGTAAGTAATACCTTTCGGTCTTTCCTTAGGAACTGTAATTTTTGCGCTCTCTCGAGCCAATACTGAAGAGAATGACGCATATAAATATCTACACCACACCGCCATTAAGTATATCAAAAAGACCCAAACCACTTGATTAATAACTATAAAAATATTTGATTTTTAATAACAATATTATTATCTTACACAAGTTTTGTAGTTTTATATAATAGCCGCCACTCAGTAAATTATAGAAATGAAGGTTTAATTTAAGATATTCTCTACAGATACTTACATAACCCCAAAATGTTTCACTTTCACATCATCAATATAGCATTAATATGTATAATTAATGAAAAATAGTCACATCATGGCATTAACTATAATAATATTTCATTTCTAATGGTAATAATATCATCAAACCACCTCAAGTTTTGTAGATTTTAATATCCAATATACAGCTGTACTCAGAAAATTACACACCGCAGAATCAGACCTATAAATTATTTTTAGTAAGTCTTGAAATTCTACTTGAAGCAAGTAAAGAGATAGGGTTGGAAGTAAATCCCGAAAAGACTATGTATATGATTATGTCTCGTGATCAGAATATTGTACGAAATGGAACTATACAAGTTGGGGATTTATCCTTCGAAGAGGTGGAAAAATTCAGATATCTTGGAGCAACAGTAACAAATGTAAAGGACACTCGGGAGGAAATTAAATGAAGAATAAATATGGGAAATGCCTGTTATTATTCGGTTGAGAAGCTTTTGTCAACCAGTCTGCTGTCAAAAAATCTGAAAGTTATATATTACCGTTGTTCTGTATGGCTGTGAAACTTGGACTCTCATGTTGAGAGAGGAACAGAGATTGAGGGTTTTTGAGAATAAGGTTCTTAGGAAAATATTTGGGGCTAAGAGGGATGGAGTTACAGGAGAATGGAGAAAGTTACACAATGCAGAGCTGCACACATTGTGTTCTTCACCTGACATAATTAGGAACATTAAATCCAGACGTTTGAGATGGGCAGGGCATGTAGCATGTATGGGTGAATCCAGAAATGCATATAGTGTGTTAGTTGGGAGGCCAGAGGGGAAAAGACCTTTGGGGAGGCCGAGACGTAGATGGGAAGATAATATTAAAATGGATTTGAGGGAGGTGGGATATGATGGTAGGGACTGGATTAATCTTGCTCAGGATAGGGACCAATGGAGGGCTTATGTGACGTTGAACCTCCGGGTTCCTTAAAAGCCAGTAAGTAAGTAAGTCTTGAAATATAATAACCAATTGAATTTGAACTCTAAATATGACAGCAATCCTGCAGGTCATGGCCTTCGTGTAATAGCCTATTGTTTATTGTAGTGTGTGTTTTGTTTTATTGAGAAATGCAATTAGTTCTCAAAACTGACGAAAGATGGATTTTGGAAAATAGGAAAATTATGTAGGAAAACTAATGCTTTACTGAAAGTTACTATTTTTCTGAAAATCCTTGGATGCCAAGCTTCAAAATGAGGGGTAATTCATTAAAATCCGTTCAGCCGTTTTCCTGTAATTTCCATTAGCAGTTCAAATTATATATATAGATTATGGATCATATTACGTGGAGATTAAGAGGAAGGCAGAAAATAGGAGACTGGAGAATGCTGGGTTTGCAGTGAAAGAGCTGCCCTTGGGCAGGAAACTATGAATGAATTAATTAATTCTGAGTGTCTTCAAAGGTAGAAGCCCTAACCTCCCCTCACTCTGCCACTGTCTCAATGGTCTGTAATAGGGAGATTACTTTAATTTTATTCTCCCCCCAGCCCCCACTGAGGAAGACTTGCACCAGAGTCTGATGCTTATTGTGCCGTAAAGTTAACATAAATTAATTAATGATGAAACATTCAGGAAACTACAAGAAGCTAGAAAATGTCATTATCAAATAACTGATAGTTAATTTAAATTATTTGCCAATATGTCACACCATTTACATAGTGTACCAATAGCTACTGTTTAAGTTTAAGATTACGACATACTTAATCATCAATACCTATGTTATAGGCCTAGTTGCAACACTGTTATTCCCGGTGTAATTCCTCCTCTTTGCTTATGTCTTAGGAAGTGAAGGCTCTATAAAGTCTAGGTAGGTAGTATTGTTCGCCATTTTTGTTCTTTCGTTGCCGAGCTACCAGACGAGGAATCTACTTGCCACACCGTTAAACATTATCATGTCGTAGCTCCTATGATAATAAATCAAACGCACTGTAATTCAGCAAATAATTGAGCGGCAAATAACGTCCTCGTGTGCTTTCTGCGAACGCCAACGAAAGAGCCAAAATGGCAGGCGATTATATTAAGTATTTATCGAGCCTTAACAAATGAATAACTTCTTCATCAGCGAATCACAAGACGCACACGTTTAAATGTAGCTGACCTGCAATGCGATTGGATGCCGGAAATTAGAGCAACGGGACTATAGTTAAATATATGAACTTAAAAGAATTGGAAAGGTATTTACGAGTATGGAACCGAGCCCACATTTTATGGAAAAATAATTTACTGGCCACGGTCTCTGAAAGGTTGATAACCACTGCTTTAGATCATCTCAACTAGCAAGTTTATTACAACACGTCAACTGGATTTATTTTTTTTTATTTTAGTACGACGCTGTATCAACATCTAGGTTATTTAGCATCTGAATGAGATGAAGGTGATAATGCCGGTGAAATGAGTCCGGGGTCCAACACTGAAAGTTACCCAGCATTTGCTCATACGTCAACTGGATGTTGTGAAGTGTTATTGAAGTATCAGTTGTCACTAGGCACCTGCACAGAATACGAGGGAATGTTCTGTAGATTATGAAAAATCACAGTACACAGCATGCTAGAAACCACTTTTTAAATATCAGAATATAGGCCTATTTCATGTAATGAGAAAGTAAAAATGAAACAACGAAAAAACGGGCTGACAAAATCAGGGTTGAGAAAAACCCGGGTATTTAAAAAAAGACCCAACCCAGTGGGTTTTACTGGGTTTTTATGGGTTTCTTTGGGTTTTTATGGGTTTTATTGGGTTTTTCTCTAATGGGTATTAAATAGTTCAATTTCGTGACTAAGTGATTCAGAACACCAACATATTCTAAGAACTACTTCATGAGCAAAAACTGGTAAATTAAATAAGCAAAGATTGGTAAATTATTATTAAATATTCTTAAGTTGGCAGCCTGCCCTTCCACTATCTTGCTAATATGTTAGATCCAAGATTCAGAGGGGCAAGAATAACTGCAGATCAAGAGGAAAGTGCAGAAAATTGGCTCACAGAGATTCATCCAGAGTGGGTGACAAGTGTTATGTCTTTTAGGATTGCTGATTCTGATTATTTTCCTGCTACTATGTTTTCTGACGCAGTTGTACAACAGTTCAGTCCAAAAATGGTGGAAAATAATGGAATTGAAAACAACAAAAAAGGGGAACTTGCCAACAGGATTTATTAGCTTTGTGAAAAGTTTAATTTCTTGCCCTGCCAGCACTGCATCCATTGAGAGAATCTTCTCCACCTATGGGCTTGTTTGGTCAAAGTTAAGAAATAAGTTAGGAGAGGAAAAAGCTGAGAAATTAGTGAAGATCTACAGATTTCTGCATGTTAAGAAGGACTGAATTGTGATGTAGTTAACATCAATACCATTCTACAATAAAACACCGTGTTGATGAAAGTAATTTTTTCTTTATAATGAAACATTACCTAATTAATAACTTCTGCTGACAAATTGTTATAGTAAATAAATATGATGCACCTTTTTGTAATATTTTGTATGTTGATTAAATTACGAGAAATAAATATATGGGTTTTTTTGGGTTTTGTGTCGGGTTTTATTGAAGGGTTTTTTTTTAAAAAAACCCATATGGTTTTTTGGGTCGGGTTAAATTACAACAACCCTGGACAAAATGCATTAGACAGTAGCTGTTCATAGAAAAGAAACAAAACACTGCTAATCAGAATTCAGCATCTCGTACTTTTGCAACATAATCCACTATTTAAATGAGACACCAGGTCATAAAGAACTGTGTGCTTTTATTACCCACATTTTTCCTGACAGCTCATTATTAAATACAACGTTATCACGTATTTGTATTTTACAAATTAATGCTATAAAATGAGAGTTCGGTACCTTAAGAATGTACAACAACTAATAACAAAACTGGACATAACAAGCAACGAGTTTCAAAGGCAATTAAAGTTATTATAGTACCAAGATTAGATAACTACATGCTATTAATTTATATTAATAGCCTTTTAGTTCATATGCATGTCCTGTTGTATCAGAGTTGACAATTTTGAAAGACAACAACAAATTAACGTACCGGTACAAAGAGATATAAAACGAAAATGTATCAAAAATGTATTTGTATTTAAATAAAAATATAAGTACATTTTACAGATAAGTCTACTCTAGTTTCCAATTCAACACTGTTGATAGAAGGAATTAATATTTTTATGTAGACAGTCATGGCTCATAAATAATGGGAAGGTTAATTCCCGATTTACCACGAAAATCGTCTGTAGCTGCATTTAGATTGGCAACAGGCCATGATTGTTTGGCCAAACACCTGCATAGAATTGGAATATTTCAGTCCCCTAACTGTCCATTGTGCAACTCAAACCAAGAAATGGATTCGGAACACCTCAAAATCTGTGCTTCAGTGGCTGGCCATGATAATATCTTTGAAAAATATTGGAGTGCAAGAGGTCAAATGACTTTATTGTCAAACAACAACAACAAACTTTGTCTTTTCGGGATTTACTTCCAAACCTATCTCTTTACTTGCTTCAAGTAAAATTTCCGTGTTTTCCCTAATCGTTTGTGCATTTTCTCCTAACATATTCACATCATCCGCATAGACAAGAAACTGATGTAACCCGTTCAATTCCAAACTGTTATCCTGGACTTCCCTAATGGCATACTCTAAAGGGAAGTTAAAAAGTAAAGGTGATAGGACTCTGGTGTACATTTCACTGAGACACACTTTAATTAATCGAACTAGTTTCTTGGGAATACCAAATTCAATAAGGATATCATATAAAACTTCTCTCCTAACCGAGTCATAGATTAACAGTTATTAACTAAGATATGTGTAAGTAAGGCAATAATTTAAAAAATCAAGAAAAATTAATCTTTATTGGTGAGGTGACAATTATTTGAATTGTCTTTCGCGCTATATACTGCTCGTGTTCTGATTTGTCGATAACTTTAATTCTGATTGGCCTGTGAAAGACGAATCTCATCAATGGGACAGACATGAAGACGAGTAGTGGGGAGTAGGGAAATATGCAGACTTCACAAATAACATAGTTTATTTGAATTATAATTATTAGGATCATGGAGGTTCACAACACCTGTATAGTAAACATAAAAAATATATAGTGTTCAATATATTACTGCATATTTCTTCAACAGATTCAAATGAAAGCCAAAAATTCCTCAAAAGTGTGGCATTTTCTTCACATCCTCAAAATTTCCCTTTCTTTACAAAAGTTCCCTAATTTGAAGAAATTTCCTCAAATCTGGTAACACTGCATGGGATTGAAGTCTGATTTGCGTTTCGGTTCCGTTAAGGATTAAATGAGGGGATAAGTGACATGAGGCCGAGGAATGTGAAATGATTGATATCGAAATTTCACAGGATTTTTAAACGGTTACTCACCAACAGCAGCGTGGTAGTGCGACAATGCGTCCTGAAATTGCCCTCTACTTAACAGATCTCGCCCCATTTCCAAGTGTTTATTCACTTCACTTTGTGATGTACTATCACTAACTGTTGGAGAAAAAATTTACAGAATATAGATATGTGTATCTGGATTGTAATACATGTTAATTCATACAATATTCGATTTTATATTCATGAAACCGACAATTTTTGTGAAGCAATAGAACTACATTAAAGGTTAAAAATCAAACATACCATCGAATGTCAAATCCAAAACTAAAAGAAACACCCAGGCGGAACATATTCGCCACGACGATGCCTGCCAGCAGTCCATTGTGACGTTACCACTATTCTGCAAATACGACTATATTAAATTTGCCTATGACAACAGGGATATCACTAACTTCACATCATACACAGACTGTTAACAACACTTCCATGATTCCATGATATTCGTGGTCTTTTCTGATTGGTTACGCACTGTAGGATGAAAAGGTTGTCATAGTTTAAAAATTTAACACGGCAGCACTTGCAATGGGAGTAGTAGTTCCATCTATTGCATATTCGTGAAGAAACAGCAAATAGTTTCCAATTTCCGTCGCAGGAGCAGCACATGTATAGAAAATCATTCTGCGTTGCCAACATAGCGACCGTGTTGCTATATAACACGAGACAGTGCCATCAGCGTATAAAGAATTATAGATAGATAGATAGATAAAATTTTATTGTCGATGGCATAATGTATGCATAGACATAGTCAAATATATACAATTACAATTTAATGTAAAATAAGTCAAATAAAAAAAAAAAAAACATTATTCATTTCAACGGCCCATGCGTGCATCCTCAAGACTGTAGGGACACAATTTTATTAATTTCGTTTTTATATAATTCTTAAATTTCAGAGAATTTTTTGTATATTTGATGTCATCAGGCAAACTGTTGTATATTTTAATACCAAAGACCATATATGTTCTACTAGTGTTTGTAAGGTGGTGAGCTGGAATAGTTAAACTATTTTTGTTACGAGTGTCGTAGGTATGGAAATCACAATTTTGATGAAAATCAGACAGATTTTTATAAATTAGTAGTAAAACATTAAAAATGTATAAACCATAAACAGTAAGAATATTATATTGTAAAAAATGTTCCCTACAAGAGGTCCTACTGTCAACACCCGCTATGCATCTGACAATACGCTTTTGAGCAATAAATATATCATTCAGCATGGTTCCAGATCCCCAAAAACAAATACCATATGAAAGCCTAGACTCGACGTGTGCGAAATAATAAGACATTAATACACCGTGATTTATTATCGTCCTCAAAATTCTGATTTGATAACAAATGCTATTGAGCTTAGAAATTAAACTTATGCAATGGGGTCTCCAAGACAAACAATCATCAAATATAACGCCCAAGAATTTAGTAGTTTTCCATTTACATAAGTATTGATCTTGAATAGAAATATTGATGTCCTTCAAATTTCGCTTTTGAGAATTGTGAAAGTAAATATATCCGGTCTTATTAACATTTAAGTGAAGCAGATTGCTATCAAACCATGTTTTGAGATCTTTTAACAGGTCACAACAGGTTGTCTCTAAATCCAATTCCTCTCCATCTTTTACAATGACAGAAGTATCATCAGCATACATACACATAAAATGATTTCTTACATACATGGGTAAATCGTTTACATATAAAAGAAACAATACAGGGCCCAGAACAGAGCCCTGAGGAACACCCACATCAATATGTACATTCTTGGATCTATATTTATGTGTAAAATTATTTATTTTATGATCCTTGTGTAGTATTTCCACATATTGATATCTGTTTTGAAGATAAGAGGCAAACCATTTTAAAACTATCCCACGAATACCATATCTTTCAAGCTTAGCCAGAAGAAGGTTATGATTCACACAGTCGAAAGCTCTGCTAAGATCGCAAAAATTCCAACAGGAGGCTTACCATTATCAAGAGCAGACGTAATTTCATTGAATACGCTATAGATTGCAGTATTGGTGGACTTTGAGGGTCTGAAACCATACTGATTATTGACTAAAATATTAAAACGATCCAGGTACTTGAGTAGTCTGTCTAGCATGCAATATTCAAAAACCTTAGAAATAGTATTACCAATTGCAATGGGTCTATAATTTTCCACTTTCAATTTATCAGATTTTTTAAAGACTGGAATAACTTTATTAAGTTTTAATTCATTTGGAAATATACCTGAACAAAAAGACATGTTAATAAGGTATGTAAGTGGTTTAATTATAAACTCACTACCTGTAATAATTAACATAGAAGGAAACTCATCAGGGCCGGATGAGAATTTACGTTTAAGTTTAGTTTTTATAATTTTATGAACTTCGGACTCTGAAAACTCACTCAAATACATGGATTTGTCAGTAGACTTAAAATTACTAGCATTGTGTTCAAAATTAGAACCATTTAAGTGAGAGATAACTTGTGCTGGTGCATCTTTAAAAAATTTGTTGAAATTATCAACTATATCTTGAGGATTTTTCGTGATAACATCATCAATTTTCAGAGAAATATTTTCATGTATATTTTGACGATTTGTTATCTTTCTGATTATTTTCCAAGCCATACTACCTTTATTCAGTGCATTATCCAACATATTACTGTAGTAATGTCGTTTGGTGTTATTAACCAATATTCTATGGTTACGCTTAGCATTTTTATAAACAATATCACATTCCGGATAAACTTTAGATAGAAAAAATAATTTCTTAAGATACATGCTTGAATATTTAACTTCGTTGTTAACCCAGTATCTAGAGGATTCAGAAGATTTACAGAATTTGACAGGAAAACATATGTTAAAATAATACATTAATACATTATAAAAATAACTAAATTTATCATAGAAATGTGATAGTTCAAAGACATCTATCCAATCCTCTCCAGCCACCATATTTAAAAATTTCTCACAATTGGTTAAATTAAAAATTCTTTTAGGATATACAGAATTATTTCTAAATACATCATTACAATAAAATTCATATAAAATAGTACGATGATCAGAAAACGTATTGTCGATGACACAGCAGGTGTCCCTAGCATCAACCTTGGTAAAAATGTTATCGATCGTAGTAGCGCTATTTTCGGAAACACGCGTAGGCCATTGAACTCTATGCGTAAGGCCAAAGACAGATAACAAGTTACTAAAATCAATAAAATCTTTTGAGGGCTGATAACAATTCAAGTTAAAATCTCCACATAAAATGATATTTACAGTTGGTGTATATAAACTATGTAAAACATTGTTTATAAGTATGGACACTTCACGTCGGTACCTTTGAGGTAGCATAATTGATTTCAATGACCTTGAAGCCAGCTTGAGCGTGAGATTCTGCTTTTTTCCTAGAGTTGGCGCTGACATCACACCGGCTAGCAGTCGACACAGCGGAAATATAACACGTACAGCAGAACCCCGATTATCCGTCACCCTACTAACCGATTGGTGGATTATCCGACTATTTTTGTTTCGCTTTTATTTCAGAACTAATTTACATGAAATACTGTTATGTACATTATATTAGTACAGCCCTGGCATAAGACGGGAAGTTAAAGGATCAAAGACACCCATACCCATGTCCTTTTCGCTTACATCGCCTTATAAACAAACGTAAAGTAAGTAAGTGGTGGATTTTAGACGACCAACGAGAGCTGTAAGTTCGTAAAAGCCTAATACAATCCGTCACAGACTTCCTCTCCGCTCATACCGTACCGAAACAAAACTGTCTAAGCCGCGGAAGGTAGAGTGTGGAGTTAAAGGGTGATCTGCAGTGACTCAATCGAGTTAATAACGTCCAGGTCTGTATTGGTACGTATTTTTTCAAGAGAGCATTATTACAATCCTTTATCGTTACACACTATGGTGTACTGTTCGAATTTGCGTACTACATAACTTTTATTTTCTTTTGTTTATTTTACGACGGTTTATCAACTTTTAAGGTTATTAGCGTCAAAATGAGATGAAGGTGGTGATGTCAGCGAAACGAGTCCAGGGTCCAGCGCCGAAAGTTACCCAGTATTTGCTCTTAATGGGTTGAGGGAAAACTCCGGAATAAACCTCAACCAGGATTTGAATCCGGGCTCGCTCGTTTCATAGTCATGCATGCTAACCGTTAGTCCACTGCGGTGGACCTACTGTGTAATTTCTATATAAAATGTCTTCCACGGGTGTCAAGAGTAAACGTATCGAGAAACGTGCAAATGATTGAATGGTTTGGGAAAGGGAAACGATGGCTCACATCGCATCAGAACACGAGATTGGAGTTACAACTGCGATATTTAATGAAAAAGCAAGTATAGAGTGTATGAAGTATGTAAATCTACAAATGAGACCTCCATTATTCCTATTTTTCGGCAGACAGCCACTATAAAGAGTTTTCTTGCCCCTTAAAAACCCGTTGTTGACAACCAGAATAAAATTATTGAACTGTCCACTATTTAGCATCTTAAACACAACACCACGGAGAAAATTACGAAATACTGTATTTATGGTACGGATTATCCGATTTTTTTTCCATTAACCGTTCAGCCCATCCCCTTCATTACCACGGATAATAGAGGTTCTACTGTACAATTAATACATCTGGGTACATCATGTACTCAAATAAAATAAACTGGACCGATAGATAGATAGATAGATAGATAGATAGATAGATAGATAGATAGATAGATAGATAGATAGATAGATAGATAGATAGATAGATAGATAGATAGATAGATAGATAGATAGATAGATAGATAGATAGATAGATAGATAGATAGATAGATAGATAGATAGATAGATAGATAGATAGATAGATAGATAGATAGACAGATAGACAGATAGACAGATAGATAGATTAAGATAGATAGATAGATAGATAGATAGATAGATAGATAGATAGATAGATAGATAGATAGATAGATAGATAGATAGATAGATAGATAGATAGATAGATAGATAGATAGATAGATAGATAGATAGGTAGATAGGTAGATAGGTAGATAGGTAGACAGGTAGACAGGTAGACAGGTAGATAGATAGATAGATAGATAGATAGATAGATAGATAGATAGATAGATAGACAGACAGACAGACAGACAGACAGACAGACAGACAGACAGACAGACAGACAGACAGACAGACAGACAGATAGATAGATAGATAGATAGATAGATAGATAGATAGATAGATAGATAGATAGATAGATAGATAGATAGATAGATAGACAGATAGATAGATAGATAGATTAAGATAGATAGATAGACAGACAGACAGACAGACAGACAGACAGACAGACAGACAGACAGACAGACAGACAGACAGACAGACAGATAGATAGATAGATAGATAGATAGATAGATAGATAGATAGATAGATAGATAGATAGATAGATAGATAGATAGATAGATAGATAGATAGATAGATAGATAGATAGATAGATAGATAGATAGATAGACAGGTAGACAGGTAGACAGGTAGATAGATAGATAGATAGATAGATAGATAGATAGATAGATAGATAGATAGATAGATAGATAGATAGATAGATAGATAGATAGATAGATAGATAGATAGATAGATAGATAGATAGATAGATAGATAGATAGATAGATAGATAGATAGATAGATAGATAGATAGATAGATAGATTCGCCATGGATTACTCGATGTTCGCCTTACAATTGGGGAAAACAGGAAAAAACTCAACCATGTAAGGAAATTGAACCAAAATCAGCGGGTTGCCGTTTGACTTAGGCAACATTCACACATTTCAAGTAACTTGAATAAAATCACTTGACCTGACGAAACTGAAAAGTGTAACCTTTGTTTCAAGTTGAGTTAAAGTCAATTAACAGCTTGATTTCAAGTTTCAGCTGAAGTTGAAACCCTTTCTACTTTTTTGTCTGACTTGAAAGGACACTTGAAACAACTTGAAAAGTATAAACGCCACTTGATAAATTAGAATTCAAAGTATAAACAGATTACTGGATCATTTAAAGTATTTGATTTTGCTTACAAATAAATAATTTCAAATTAACCCTTTCAGTCACGAATTTTCTTGAAAATGTAGTTCAAGGATTACCAACGAAAAACAGAGTAGGTAATGCATGGAGCTTGCATTGTGCTGCCATCTCTGAAAATATGATTTTCATTGACGTTCGTATGAGTAGACAAATTATTATTTTTGGTAGAAACAATATTTCAGTACATAATGTGTGTGATCTGTCATATGTAGTTTAAAAAGAATTACAGGAAATGATATTTAAATAAAAAGTCTGAAAGCTGTAAATTCTACAAATTAAACTCGAGGAGGAACGAAAAGAGAGTATGTGAATTGTAGTAGTTTATCAATATAACACGGAAAAGCGCTGCTGTACAAGTTCAATGCAATCTAACGTCAACAGCGAGAACTAAGAGAAACAGCATAGTTTAAGAAGTTCTGATAGGTGGCAGGAAGAAAAGCATTGATCAGTGCTGCCACAGTTGTCGTCTTGTTAATGATCTGAGATTCCAAATGTTGCGCAATGTTGAAAAATAAGGATTGTTTGCATGTCTTATGCTTTCCATAATACAATGGAAAATGAAAATTATTCGACTTGAGCTTGGTGGGAGAATGACTTTGATCCTATTGAGTTTAATAAGATAATTTAAAATAGTACGATACTTCGATTGAGTTATTAAAATAATATTAGAAGTAAAAGAAGGGCTCAAATGAAATTAACGTTAAATTGTGTGAGAACAAAAATGTAAATATTTAGCATTTTCACTTTTTATTAACGCATTTACGATGTCCAAGATTTTTCGTTTCTAATTTATCTTCATAAGACATTGTTACAACACAAAACCAAGAGAGTATTCATAATCTAACAACCACATGCATAGTTATTACGATATATTAGTAGTTTTGTATTAAACTTCGGATTGTACGGTTCTTTTTGGTTTTTACTTTAGATTTATATTTAGAGTAAGCCAATCTTATATTTGTAATTGTTGTTTGTTATATTATATATAACGTGATGCTTAATGTACTTACTGCTATAAAAAGTTGGTAGGCCTTGTAAGTTAGATTTATAAAACGCAGGCTGGTCACTAGAGAAACATATAATTGTTACATAGGACATAGCAGTACCAACCAATGAATTACAGTCAGTTTTCCATAACTATTGAATGTTTATAACCATGAACATGTCAGAACTATCGTTTTCAATCATCTTAGTTACTATGATGTATTGGATGTATTATAACTCCAACTTTTAACATTTTCTTGGCAAAATATAATACTCCCTTGAATATTATAATACGGTAGTTACCTATTGACCTACAATGAAACAATACGGAAAGGTCTTGAAAAATAAATTTACTCTATAGACCTATCTTCAATGTAAAATTATCATAAAATTATACAGTATTGTAGTTCTAAAAATACGATCGTGCTAAAAATAATATGCAATACACACGTATTAGGCCCGTAACAGAATCTTGCAAATAAAAAAGCAATGTACTATTTAGTAAACTGTTCCCCGAATTTATATTCATTCGGGACGACAAACAAGCGGGTATTATTATCGAAGTACCGTTGTAGTAGTATCACTTGAACAATTACATTTACGCTGTGATAATATTTCGGTAAACCACAAAATGATAACCGACGGTGTTACGCCATCAAAATTCACGCATACCTATCCATAACTTTGTTTGTTTATTTATTTATTTTAAGTTTCACTGGCACTTCCCATCTTAGAAAATCGGTAACATTTTGAGTATACTGATCACAACAAAGTTCCTTCAACGTGTCTCGATGTATTAAATAAAGGAATTAAAATCTCTCATGTTGAATGAGAAAAACAAATGCTTTTGAACAAAATAGCCAGTTTACTATAATTCAATGACACACAAAGAGCGGTCATCACTAAATACCATGACTAGTAAATATGCAATCATTGTAATGTAAATTAAGGGTTGTAAGGGCTGTATGGTTTACTGTGGCAATATTTTATGACGATAATGAAACGATGTTTGGGCCTACAAGGGAATGGAAGGAGAACAGAAGTAATTTGAGAAAACATGCTCCTATTTTTAATCGGTTATCTAACGATGCTATATCAACTTCAAGGATTGGTGATAGAGAAACGTTATTATGCGAGATGAGCCCAAGGATATGCCGTGGGATTACCTGACATTCGACTTACAGTTAGGTAAAACTTAGGAAAAATTTAATCAGGTAATCAGCCCATATTTGGTATTTTTCATTTTATATATATATATATATATATATATATATATATATATATATATATATATATATATATATCTATGTCTTTTATTTAGGTAGTATCTATTTGTTTTTGTTTTTTTTTTCATTTTTAATTTGTAATTACACTTGTATCTTGCATTTGTTTCTGTTTTATCTCTTTATTCATGTTATATGCAATTCTGTGTTTTTTAACAAATCTGTACTGTCTATTATAATTGCAAAATAAATAAATAAATAAATAAAAATTAAATTTGCCTGTTATAGACATAAATAAATAAATAAATAAATAAATAAATAAATAAATAAATAAATAAATAAATAAATAAATAAATAAATAAATAAATAAATAAATAAATAAATAAATAAATCGGTCGGAGCCAAAAGGAATTAAGTCACTTTTGACAACTTTTCAGGAGAAGCAAAAATATTCCACTAATAACACAAATATTATATTTTTATGTTATAAAAGACAAAAGAATATTTAAAAGTCTTAGTTCCCTCTTCCACCGTTCGATGCGCATGACATCCGTTGTTCAAATTGTTGCATAACCCAAAACTTCATATTTTGACTTAATTCCTTTTAATTCCGACCGATTCAAATAAATAAATAAATAAATAAATAAATAAATAAATAAATAAATAAATAAATAAATAAATAAATAAATAAATAAATAAATAAATAAATAAATAAATAAATAAATAAATAAATAAATAAATAAATAAATAAATAAATAAATAAATAAATAAATAAATAAATAAGGGCTTCTAAACCATACACGAAAGTGCTCCTCTGAACCACCAGAAAACTTGTCATATATATACTCAAAGATGGAACCTTGGTTCCTTTTATGACAAATTTGTAGAGTGTTTTGCTTCTTGCCGACATCCAGTCACAGGCATGGCTGCTGTTACATGCGATGCAAACAAGGTCTGAAGTTTCCGTGCTGGTTGTGGGCTCTCAATTGCTTATAAATATTAAAATGATACTTTTACTTCCCCGTCCTCACTTGTTCCTTGGAGCATGACCCGATAATTCGTACGCATCCATAATTTAAAAGTCTCTTCAAGTGCTTAACGCATGCATTAGCAGTGGAGGCCCATTTACCTAATGGCCTGGTGCTCTATTCATTACAATGAATTGCTTGTGAGCAAGGAAGGGCCTTCAAGTCCATAAAAATGATCAACGAATCGACCCGAGGTACCTCACAAGTTCATGTCGTCCGTCACCTAAACAGGAACCCAGTCACTGAACCTTCCGTGGCACGTGGCGAAACTAGAACCACAGTCTACTATATGCAGTCACGAAGCTTAATACTTACTAAATATGCAAACATAGACAGTTGAAATTTGCATCCATAGATAGTTGCTCACCATCAGGATCGCTACTATCGCCTCATCACAGAGACTTTCCCTAACAGACGATAAAATGTATTGTACTTTCGATATCGTGTTCTTTTGAAAAAATTAACACCTTCCTTCCACTATTGAAATGCGAAATACATAAGGTTTATATATTATTTTCACAAAAATATATATTATATCCTATAAACTCACCTTCCTGGATCTTTCGGAAGAAGGATAACTCTAACCTATTTTTCTTACAATTTATAGTACTACAGACGTCTCCTTGTCCCATATTATTATTCAAATTATTATATTTGAGCCATTTACAGTTATTACAACCGATAACGAACATTTCACAGTTTACATAGCTTTTCACAACAATGCGAAATACGGCACAGTCAATGCCTTTTCGATCTAGACCAGGCCGTAATGTTTGTTCGGGTTTTCTATTTCAGTGTATGGAGCTCAGTGAAATATGATATTATAACTTTATTGCGTATCATTGCTAAGTTTTATTTAGTGTAATGTGTCCATAAGTTCCGTTTACTTCTTGTTGCATAATATGTTGCAGAAATAATTACAAAACTGTGTTATTTTAATGTGAAGAGAATTTTACATGTTAACATAATCTGTTCGCGTCAACATTTCAAGTTTAGAATGGAACTTATTTTGAGGTTCAATAAAAACGAATTTATATTCTGATTTTAATTTAGCACATCTACCTTCCTTAATTGTAGACAGAAAATTTACCATAACACTCCTATGAAATTAGTATACGTACGATTATGTTACTTCGTCTCTTAGGTAGTAGATAAATACAATAATTCAGTACTCAATTGTAGTATTAAAATACAGACAAATTGAATGTGCGGAGTATCATACATGACATTATGTTTAATTATAATGTATAGTTGCGAATATAGGAATATAAGTTAAATATAGTCAACATAACCTATAATATCCATATGACATAACATATTTAGTGACAAGGCATTGGAGACCACTAAAATTAGACAGAAAGGGGCAACTGGTACAGTGAACATAACCTGTAATTTCAACATATCTAAATATCCGTGCCGTGCAATTGAAAATTATTGAATCGTGCATAAATGAATGTACAAGAATTTCGCAATATTTAATCGAAATAAAGGCAGGTATTACGCATACGAAGAACGTAATTTTCACACCATAAATAATATTACACCTTAACTCGTAAGGAATTATGTCTGAAGTGTCCCCTAATCATTGTTTTAAATTTTATTAATGCAATTACACTAAATTTTAGAGAAATATATGTTACTCTTTATGCATTCCAATTAATTTATATGGTTGAAACGCCGCCCTTCGTGATCGGGTTAAGCGAGTCACATGGTCTGCCTTACGGCCTGTATTAGATCACGATGGCAGTGGCACAGTCTATTTATTGATGTAGATTCATTTTCCGGGCTGAGAGGCCGTGGTCTATTAGTTGGTTTTATACCAGACGTTTCGTCTGCAACTGCGGCAGACATCTTCAGTGGAGTGGTATCCGAGGTCGCAAGACTCTTCTCGGCGTACCTGAGGCAACTGATCCTGTGTCTCGATCGAAATCGAAAAAAATCGAAAAATGGAAGGAGAATTGGGAGGAAAATTTAAAAGGTACGCAAAACGCGTCCTTGCAAGGGGTTGGGGGCTGTACAAAACTAAATATGTGAGCTCCAAGCCTGTTGGCCACTAGTCTCACTCAATTTACGCTGCTCCCTGAAGGAGCTCTAGAAAATTTTGAAGGGGAAGCCGAAATTGGACGTAACCTCTTAGGTACCACATACGCGAGGGGGGCTGAGATTGATCAATTGATCACGGAACGGGGCGAGGAGGAGTTGGCTGGTGTCTGCCGTTAGGATGGCAAGACGCTGTCATCTGTTGTTCGATGACAAGGCAGGTGAAGGCCGTCGGAAGAAGCGCCGTGAAATCTAAGCTGCAATTTGAGAGGTCCCTGTCCTTTCAATTTGCGACTTATTGAGTGACCTCGTATGTTTAATAGACTATTAGACTATAAATACGCTCGCACAACCAGACACAGGATCAGTTGCCTCAGGTACGCCGAGAAGAGTCTTGCGACCTCGGATACCACTCCACTGAAGATGTCTGCCGCAGTTGCAGACGAAACGTCTGGTATAAAACCAACTAATAGACCACGGCCTCTCAGCCCGGAAAATGAATCTACATCTATAGACTCCGGCCGTGAAAGCCTACACTGCAAAATTAGTCTATTTATTGTTCCTAGTACACACAGCGCTCCAAGCGGCTAGTAACTATCGCGAGAATTGCAAATCTTTGACAAAAAATCATCCCAAGCTTCGTGACTGTATATAGTAGACTGAGCTAGAACATTGGTTAACACTCCATATAACTATATCGGCGTAATGCAGAATTATTAAGGTAGGGGAGAGTCGGGTAGTATCGGACATCGGGTAATATCGGACAGTGAGTTTCTTTCATCTACCACACGATGATAAACAAAAATTGACAAAATTACGTTTCTGTGATGTCGCAAAGAGAAACGTAACCATGTCATTCAGGTACTAATTATTTTGGTAGATGAAAAAACGCACTTTCCGCTACAGATGTCCGATACTACCCGACTCTCCCCTACATGTACACCTTTACATACAAAAAATTTTCTTTGCACAATTTTGCTCTGTAAAATTTTTATACAATTGAGAATGGTACTAGAAAGAGAATGAAGTGAACAGATCCCTTGAAATTATGTATAAATTGTTTATAAAAATTATTTTGTTTATAATTTTGACATACAACTTGAAACATGATAGCTCATGCAGTTTTTAAGATAGGGGCACTTTTTTTTTCACTGTTTTATATCTAAAACTACTCTTTAGTGCCTGACATAGAGCTATTTTTTATTTTCATTTACATTAATTAAATATTAGTATATATGTAACTTATACTAATATTTTATGTTGCATAAATCATGTAAAAAATCCATAGATAATTATTAACTACATTAATGTTATTTTACTCATTGTCAGGCACTGGAGGACATTTCAAGCTTCAAAATGACACCAATATCTTCTTGGTATCACCATATTTGACTGAGATATCATGTTTAAAAGAATTAAATATTCTAAAATTACTATTTACAGGAAATGAGCCACAAACTTTCAGAGCCTAGAAGACTGCATCATCATATGTCACACCTTAAGCAGCTTCATGTCGGTCCAGTTTCAGCTTCTTTCTGCCTCTCAAATACCTCCTCCTTGTTTTAACTTCAGGTGTTGGATGTTTTTTTTTGGCATTTTTGTCCTTATTTTCCATTGATGCAACAAATCCTGCGATGGTGCTTGTCCCAGGGTTTATGCCCATCCTCCTCAGAATTTTAATTTCTACTTTTGGACTCTTATTAAAATGACGTACAACATCACTGACACAGAAATTTACAGTTTTATGACTAACAGTAAAAGATTATAAATTACTTCATTATGTAAAAACGTGTTTTCAATCTAATGATCATGCTCTGATATCTGTGCATCTATTTTGGGACTAGAAAGAAGTTTATTTTACAAGCAATGCTGGACGAGGGGATTGACTCTACGAGGATCACTCAAAAAGTAATCCACAATATTTATTTAAAAATTACATTTTTATACTACAGCTTTGCTATTTTCATAGAATGTAGATACATCCTTCAGGAACAATACGTCACTTTTCCACATAATCCCCGCATCTTTCAACTGCCTTACGCCACCTTGGAATGAGGGCCTGTATACCTGCACGATAAAAGTCTGAACCAACACGTCTGAGCTACTCCCTGGCGCCACTCACGGCAACGACTTAAATTAAATTTGAATACAATGGGGAAGGATGTATCTATGACCTCCATAAATTGCAAAGGTTTAGAATAAAAAATAAATTAAAAAAATGGTGTGCATTACTTTTGGAGTGATCTTCGTAGAAGTGACCGTGTCTGATGACGCAGAATTATGGAAAATGGGACTTATCTGAAAAACCATAAGGCATAAATCGAAAATTCTTATATAAAATTAAAGGGGAGAAATTCTATATTAAAATAGTTATATTTTAAAAATTCTAATTTTTCATCATTTTTTGCGTTTTGTGGGTGTACATATACCTTAAGGGACTAGTTTCCTGATCCGTAGCTGCAATCGAGCATGGGTTCCAATCCCGTTTTGACTGAATACCTGGTTGGATTTTTTTTTATGTTTCCCCCAACTACTGTAAGACGAATGTCAGCTAATGCATAACGAATCCTCGGTCTCTCTCGCCTAAATGCTATAAACTTCGCAATTGATACAAGCGATGTTAAGTAAGCGACTAAAATATTGAATATCAGGAGTAGGCTGTGTACAGATACCAGTGGCGTATACTGGTTAAAGGGTTTGGGCTACCGCTGACCCTATTATTACACAAAATATATCTAACAATTACTTTAATTTTAATTACTGTGGTAAAACTAATAATACAAAATTATTACATTATGTTATATTATAAACTTTTTCTTTTGTAATTTCCTTGGGCTACCGCCGGTAGCCCCGGTAGCCCGCAAAATACGCCCCTGACAGATACAGAAATAAAATTTAGAGCTCCATTATTGTATAAGTTTCGCTTACTGAACTTCTTGCTTTATTTCTCTTGCCATAGAGGAAATAGAACAATTAATAACTTCTTAGCGAAGATAACGAAGCTCAATACGTAGTAAATATGCATCCATAGATAGTTTATAACCACTAGGATCGCTAATATCGTCCCATTACAGACAATGCGAAATAGTACCGGCACAGTCTATTGTTTCTAGCAACGTCAACAACTCAAGCTTCGTGACTGTGTATTACTAGACTGTGACGATATGATTCTGTTTCAGCAACAATTACCAAAACATTTACCACATACTCATTAGTGATTGGACTACTACGCCTTACTTCTTGTGAAAGAGGAAAATAGTACAACTCCTTATCGAAGATGATATGACACAAAAAGTAAACACAGAGAAGTCAAGTTTCTGCGAAACAAAAGATTTCCTCTGTACTGACAAATGACTACGTATTAAATGATATAACCCATATTCCAGAAATATTTCATAAACAGGACGTGCCTCTGCTGCTGCTATCTGTTGCAGTTATCTGGATTCGACAAGATGTCAATAATTATTATTACTGAAGATTGCTATCGTCTATAATATCAGTGGCAGAGGTTGCGATATTTTTCCCAGTAACAGTTCTTTCTTCTGTGCGTTATGTAATACAGATTTTCTGGAAGTGTTGTGAATATATTAACCTTTTTTTTCTTGAATTACCACCTTCATCCGGGCAGCAAATTTTAATAGCGAGTTTCATACCTCCACCGATATTTTGAGTGATTTTAAATGACAGAGAACAACAATATTTCCTAGTAAAGATCTAAAAATCGCATGATTATGAAGTCTTCTTTCAATCTTTTCCCCGAATCTTCACTTGAGGGTGTGAAATGTTGTTTTTCATGTTTAAATCGCAGTCGCTCAAAAAGTAAGATTTGAGATTAAACATCCAGAAAACCGGGTTCGATCCACGGGGACTGGAGTGTGCTTTTCTTATGTTGTGTTGTGTCATACTGACCACACGCCGAGAGTCTCGTTTTTGTAAAAGTCTGGTGTGTGCGAAGAATATAAAAAATGGGTTTGCAGTGAAAGACCTGCCATTTGGCAGAACACTATATATGTTGATCTGTGAAATGTATCTCACTTGGCGGTATATGTCAAAGAAAGAACAATTATTGTTTATATACGTTTGAAGTAGTGAAATATGGTACTATAGTCCCGTCGCTCTAATATCCAGCAGCCAATCGCGTTGCAGGTCGGCTACATTTAAAAGTGTGCGTCTTGTGATTCGCTTATGAAGACGTTATTCATTTCTTAAGGCTCGATAAATAATATAATCGCCCGCCATTTTGGCTCTTTCGTTGGCGTTCGCAGAAAGCACACGAAGACGTTATTTGCCGCTCAATTATTTGCTGAATTACAGTGCGTTTGATTTATTATCATAGGAGCTACGACATGATAATGTTTAACGGTGTGGCAAATAGATTCCTCGTATGGTAGCTCGGCAACGAAAGAACAAAAATGGCGAACGATACTACCTACCTAGATTTTATAGAGCCTTCACTTCCTAAGACGTAAGCAAAGAGGAGGAGTCACGCCGGAAATAACAGCGTCGCGACTATAGTCAGCGATGTATACAATGGAGGGTAAAGGAATTGGCTGCCCTACCCCATTATCTTCTGGGTTGTCTCGGGAGTGATGCCTTACTGGTGTCACTTATAAGATTCAAACCTCTCTTCGGACAGTTGACTAAACAACAACAGCGACAACTTTCAATGGTTAGCGGAAACTAAATAATAATAATAATAATAATAATAATAATAATAATAATAATAATAATAATAATAATAATAATAATAATAATAATAATAATAATAATAATAATAACATCATTGATAGGTGCTTATCGAGATAATAAATAAATAAATAAATAAATAAATAAATAAATAAATAAATAAATAAATAAATAAATAAATAAATAAATAAATAAATAAATAAATAAATAAATAAATAAATAAACAAAAACGCAGTAATGACTACATTCAAGAGTAAGTGGACATGAATAGCACGTGACAAAGCTCCATGTATATATTTCATTTCCAGATGTATTTTGAGAAAAAAAATTAATCAATATAATAATAATAGTAATAGGGTACCAATTGAGGCGGTTAGAAACAAAGGGATGTAAGTGACATTTCTAAAAAGAATGCTTTAAGTGCATCCAGGTTAGATAAAGCATTTAAAATTTCAGTGATAAAGGGATATATCTTTTAACCACATCATTTAAAATTAAAACTTCACGGAATTTACGAAAGCTTAGCAACTTTTAATCACATTTTCTTGAAAGTAACTTAAGTGCACTTGCACCCCTTTGTTTCTGACCCCTTTCAATTGTTTTTGAAGAAATTACGGAAAACTAAGCGATCTATAATATTTCAAATAGGAAATTGACAAATTATTCAATTCAGTTAGCGGTACTAAAACAACTTAACACAGTATCAATACGGCGGTTGCTGTCATCTACGATACAACGAACTTTTCTGTTGATTTTCGAGTTCGTCATTTTTTTTCTGGTTATTATATGCTTATTTAAGTTGTGTTAACTCTCCCTAAGTGGTTTTATATTTTATTTTATCAGTCTTAGTTATTATTTTATTATTGTTAACATTTTTGTTTTATTATTATTATTATTATTATTATTATTATTATTAATTAATTTATTAATTAATTTGTATTACTATCTTTGTATTATCTCCATTATTATTATTATTATTATTATTATTATTATTATTATTATTATTATTATTATTAATTTTATTATTATTGTTACTATTATTTCTATCATCAACATTACTATTGATCTCTGTAAAATTTATGTAGACTACTGGACTGTACCTGAGCACGAGCATATGCTCATTTGGGGTATCTATTCATATGTACCATTTCAAATTTCAAACAGGCAATTTAATGAAGATTAACTTTATCAATTTATGTATGTATGTATGTATGTATGTATGTATGTATGTATGTATGTATGTATGTATGTATGTATGTATGTATGTATGTATGTATGTATGTATGTATGTATGTATGTATGTATGTATGTATGTATGTATGTATGTATGTATGTATGTATGTATGTATGTTATGTTATGTTATGTTATGTTATGTTTTATTTAACGACTCTCGCAACTGCAGAGGTTATATCAGCGTCGCCGGATGTGCCGGAATTTTGTCCCGCAGGAGTTCTTTTACATGCCAGTAAATCTACTGACATGAGCCTGTCGCATTTAAGCACACTTAAATGCCATCGACCTGGCCCGGGATCGAACCCGCAACCTTGGGCATAGAATGCCAGCGCTATACCAACTCGCCAACCAGGTCGGATGTATGTATGTATGTATGTATGTATGTATGTATGTATGTATGTATGTATGTATGTATGTATGTATGTATGTTTTATTTAACGACGCTCGCAACTGCAGAGGTTATATCAGCGTCGCCGGATGTGCCGGAATTTTGTCCCGCAGGAGTTCTTTTACATGCCGGTAAATCTACTGACATGAGCCTATCGCATTTAAGCACACTTAAATGCCATCGACCTGGCCCGGGATCGAACCCGCAACCTTGGGCATAGAAGGCCAGCGCTATACCAACTCGCCAACCAGGTCGACTGTATGTATGTATGTATGTATGTATGTATGTATGTATGTATGTATGTATGTATGTAACACGTTCACAATATTTTGTAATGCTCATTAACCGTGTTGATTTTAAATATTTTTTTCTCTCAGGGAAAGGAATTTAAACAGCGAGGAAACTGGCTGGAGTTAACGAAACAAGCACTATTTTTTACTGCAATTTTTTGTGATTTACACTTAGCTACATTTGCTACTACTACTACTACTACTACTACTACTACTACTACTACTACTACTACTTCTACTTTTTAGTTGGTTATTTAACGACGTTGTTCGAAGTACTCGGTCATTTAGCGTCGATGAAATTAGTGACAGCGAGATTCTATCTGGCGAGATAAGGCCGACTGTTAGGAAGTGAGTTGTTCCATCGTTTCCGGTACCTTCCCGGGAAACTTTGCTAATTGAAATATTATCTCATATAGATGAGGGAGCGTTAGCTTGGCATGTGAGCCGTGCGAGAGGGGAAAGAATGATCTATCAGAAAAAAAGTTTTTTGAAGTTGGAAATTTAATCTGGAAAAAAATTTTGTTTCCTGCTGATTGATACTATACACGAATCTATCGACACAGAAGTTTATCTCAAACTAAAACTTATCTTCCCCCTCCATACACATTGGTGATACAGCACGGCACATGATAAGGTCACAGGACAGATCTTTTTTTTTAGTAGGTTATTTTAAGACGCTTTATCAACATCTAACGTTATTTAGCGTCTGAACGAGATAAGGTGATAATGCCGGTGAAATGAGTCTGGGGTCCAACACCGAAAGTTACCCAGCATTTGCTCATATTGGGTTGAGGGAAAACCCCGGAAAAACCTCAACCAGGTAACTTGTCCCAACCGGGAATCGAACCCGGGCCACCTGGTTTCGCGGCTAGACGCGCTAACCGTTGCTGCACAGGTGTGGACAGGACAGGTCTTGTCTCATCAACTCCCAACCTCACCTTTTCGTGATGCACCCTGATTTGACAGACGAGGTCTTGAGACCGAAAGGTCAATTCCCAAAACTGGTCCAGAGGCTTAAGGCTCATTCACAATGAAAATTAAACATAACCGTAACATAAACACAGACGTTTGCGCCCAGGCTACCAAATGGGATCATTCACAATGATTCACATAAGCATTGACATAAACATTACCGTAAGACGTTAACATGAAAGTTTGCACTCCAAACTTTCATGCTTATGCTTACGTGATTTGCAAACAGAACAAAATCGTGGAGCGCTGAAGTATACGACAGAATATGAGGAAATGGCGTCGTTATGTTTCCATGGTTACCAAGTATGTCCCCATCGTGAATGATGGTATGACCAAATACCTTACTATAATAATACCGGACAGCTGTATACTAGCAGCATTGGCGTGAGTGCGAAAAATCGCGGACCTGACATCTAGCGCAGAGGGATGGAATTACTTCCACATATACAAATATTAACATAGCGAGATTCGGACTATTGTTTAAAACGTGAGTTACTAATGTGGAATTATATATGAAACACTTAAGAAATGTTGAATAACATTTAATGTAAAATTATTATCTTATATCAAAGCTGCATATTATGAGAAATATTGCATCCTTCATATTACTTTCCGTAATTAATTGTTACATATTTTTTCTTTGGTTTACCGAGACAAAATCAATCTGATATTAGGAATGAATTTACAGCAATGTTTTATATACGCATTGCTGACAACTGCAAAGATAAAATTGATAGTAATCTGATGCTTGTAATAATTAGTAAAGGCATGTGGACAACAATAAAACTTAATTTGATGAAACCTTAAAATCCAATACATTTTAACTTCTATTTATTTATTAGGTCTAAATAAAAAAAAACTAATTTGTATTTTTCTATCAACACAAAGACGAAGGAATTAGGCCTACTGAAGAATGTTGTTGACTTACGTTTTATGAACTGTCGGAAATCGAAAGTACGATTTGGAGCAATTCGTAATGATGCAATTGTCACAATTATAAACAGCACATATACACCCTGACATTTTGACACTAGTAGTAATTCATAAAACTATTAACAAATTAACTAGCCCAGCAACAATATACATTGCATTTGATTACAGCTTGTTTCGCGAGTATCTCCATCCCGGCAGGTAGGTAGCAGCACCATCGTCGTTCGCACGTAAAACTGCTAGCTGTCCGGTATTATTATAGTAAGGTATTTGGTATGCCTTCTTGATTTTACCGTAACGTTTATATTCTTAAGTTAACGCTTACGTTATGTTTAATTTTCATTGTGAATGAGCCTTAACAGTGGCAACCCCATTACTGGACTCTTTCTGCGAAATGTTGGTAGCTCTTCCAGGGGAGATTTTCAAACTCGAAATGAAATTAGAATGAACCTGCTCGACAACGGTGGATCCAACAAGATCACCTAGAATTTCACGGGAACAGGTCATAATAAGCCTAAATCGAGAATATCGATAAGAAGAAGATTAATTTACATATTTCTGTAAGCAATATGTTTCATAATTATTGCCCGGCCTGTAATATAGATTTTTTCCCTCTACTTGGAGCCGATAAGACTTATCGGAGCTGAGGGAGAGCAGTTGTTTGCCTGCGCTACAATCCCAGTTCCGCGGTTTGATTGTAATCTCGTCACGGGAGGGGAGAGAGAGGCGTGCGCTTCAATTGACGCACAGAGCAAACAAATAAACAGTCGGAGATAACACACTTCATCCCCACGAGAGTGCTCTGTGCAGCAAAACACAACATGGCTCCCTGCCCTCGGCTGTTAAGATGGTCTCACGTAAACACGAAGCAAAGGTGCTTACCGAAAGAAAATAGCGCTGTAGCCCGGAGCAACCAGGCACGACACAAACAACTGAATAACTCATAGCTCGCTGTCGACAATCACGTCACTGCAGACCCAAAAAATTTACCTCAAGACTGTATTTGTCGTCATTGTCATCCTTCGGGCCCATTTCCCTCCTCTCATTTTGTGTTTCTGCATGTTTTGTGCATTTCATTAACCATAATCTATACTAATAATAAATCTGTAGCCGAAATTTTTCTGGTAATTTTCGATTTTTCAAAAAATAATTGGTCCTAACATATATAATTAACCACCCTGAAACCGAAAATCGCTTTTTTGAAAATTTGGTTTGTATGTCTGTCTGTATGTTTGTTACCTTTTCACGCGATATTGGCTGAACAGATTTCGATGAAAATGGGAATATAAATTAAGTTCGTTGTAACTTAGATTTTAGGCTATATGGCATTCAAAATACATTATTTAAAAGGGGGTTATAAGGGGGTCTGAATTAAATAAATCGAAATATCTCGCTTATTATTGATTTTTGTGAAAAATGTTACATAACGAAAGTTTCTTTAAAAATAATTTGCGATAAGTTTTATTCATTGAAAATTTTGATAGGACTGATATTTAATGAGATAAATGAGTTTTAAAATTAAAATAACTGCCATCTAAGGCCGTGTAATGAATTAAAAAACAAATGACTTCGTCTATAAGGGGCCTTGGACAGCAACAATCGAAAAGCTATGAAAGATAGCCTTCAGAGAATGTTTCTGTGTTTGTATGAAGTAATATCAGAAGCTAAATTAACCGATTTGTATAATTAATTATTATTTCACCATTGGAAAGTGTAGTTTCTCTAGATGGACATAATGTTATAATATTATTACAGTAACTTCTGTAACTATAATGATATAATATAATATAATATAATATAATATAATATAATATAATATAATATAATATAATATAATATAATATAATATGTAATATTATATAATATAATTTAAGTTATTTGAAGGGTTCAGAACCATAGTGGGCCAAGCGCCATTTACTGAATACGTAGAAAACAAGGGTTAAAATTAAGTTATTACCATAATTCAATGGAAACCTATAACAAGTAAAATAAAATATACACATTAAATCTAAATGATGTCAATCTTCATTAACCTATGGTTGCATGTAATAAAAATTAAGAAACATGTTAAAGGAATTGTCATTGCACCAAATGAGTGTCTCTGGACCAAAATGATCGCATTTTAATTATTTGGATGCAATTTAAATTAAGTAACATATTAAACGATTTATCCTTCTATCAAACACGAATGTTCCCTGGATCAAACGTCCTATTTTAATTATGTAATTACTTTATATTTATTTCTAACGGGTGCAGCGGAGCGCACGGGTACGGCTAGTACATTATAAAACTCTCTATTTACTGTTCCCAAACTTGTCACTGGCCCAGAGGTGCAGTTTTCGAAACCACCATACGCCGATAAATTTATAAGGGCGTAAATAATAGATTGGCTTTCTTCAGAAGGGATGTGAAACTAAGAAGTTCGTATCGTAGATTTACTACACCTCGTCTCTGTCCCCGAATGACAGGTTTTCTTACTTACTTACTGGCTTTTAAGGAACCCGGAGGTTCATTGCCGCCCTCTCATAAGCCCGCCATTGGTCCCTATCCTGAGCAAGATTAATCCAGTCTCTACCATCATATCCCACCTCCCTCAAATCCATTTTAATATTATCCTCCCATCTACGTCTCGGCCTCCCCAAAGGTCTTTTTCCCTCTGTCCTCCCAACTAACACTCTATATGCATTTCTGGATTCGCCCATACGTGCTACATGCCTTGACCATCTCAAACGTCAGGATTTAATGTTCCTAATTATGTAAGGTGAAGGATACAATGCGTGCAGCTCTGCGTTGTGTAACTTTCTCCATTCTCCTGTAACTTCATCGCTCTTAGCCCCAAATATTTTCCTAAGAACCTTATTCTCAAAATCCCTCAATCTCTGTTCCTCTCTCAAGGTGAAAGTCCAAGTTTCACAGCCATACAGAACAGCCGGTAATATAGGGTAGAGTACCATAAATCGCACCGCTTCCTAGATGGCACCACTGCTAGTTTAAAACAAGTTACTGTAGTAGTGAGGCATCTAGTGGTATTGTTACAATCTACCATATGAACTTCCACCATGTCACTTGATTTCTGCCACTTCTTTGTGTCAGCAACGTTGTGATAGTGTATTTAATATAATCGCTCAGGTGGATGTATATTTAGCTAACATTTTGTAACTAAATAACGGATTTGTAAGCAAAGGAATTCATAAACTTAAGATGTTATTGGTTTAAATAAATATTAAAGAACATTTAACTTAGCAGTATTTTCGAACATGTGGTGATTATAGGCTAGAATGAAGGAAATAATAACTTATGACGTAGTTTCTCAATTCGCACCACTTTTTAGGTGCCTAATTCGCACCGGTGCGATATGAGCAACTGTAGCAATTCTAGCCGTACAAAAGAAGGCCCAAAAATTTTAACTGAACGAGGAATGGATCAGGTGGGTGCAATATCAAGTGGTGAAAAGGGCGTTAATACAACAAGTGTGTGTTGTACAAGCGCACCAGGTATTTTGTGCCACCTGTGAACATTTTTAAACGTCAGACAGTGCCTCCTACATTATCAGCTGGTGCTCCTCCAGGATCGTTATTTGTTTGCTCTGATTCAGGTTACGTCAACAGTGAACTATTTGTCGAATAGCTCAGACATTTTATCTTCCACTCAAACCTGCCATAGCAAAAAGTGCTGCTTCTGTATGTCCATCTATACGAACCATTTAAAAAATTTAGAAAACTAGATTATCTCGGGAAAATGATGTGCTCCTATTTCAGCTTCCTCGTCATAATACTCAGAGGCCCAGCCTTTAGATGTTTCTATCTTCAAACCATTTCAGACAGCTAAATCATGAAGCAGTTCTTAGGTGGCTTCGAGATAATCGTGGAGAAAAGGTGACGCAGTTTACAGTTTGAACTGCCTGGTGAAGCACATGGCAAATGTGTAACAATAAAAAACGCATTCAGGAAGTTTAAATGTTAGGTAATTTATGCTCTATTTTTTCAATTTCATTTGAAGATGCGTTACTCTCTTTCATTAATTTCAATAAACTTGTAATTTGCATTTATTACATTATTCATATTAAATACTGTTCAATATGTTCAATATTAAAAACTTTCCTTCATCCTGTTCCCTGCATAAAGAGGTGCGATTTAAGAAACCGCAGGTGCTATTTAGGAAACTAGTTGCCTAAATGGCACCACTGACAAGTGTTTCGAAAATGTCATTCTACTTAAAAAAAATTAAATCAAATTCAAGGATTCTTTTTTACATGAAAGGTAAATGTTATGGGAATGTATTTCTGTAAAGGAATGCAGAAAATAAAAATTGCATTGTTCAATAAAAATTATAAATGCTAAAGTGTTGCGATATACGCAACCTTACCCTACATTGGCTTTCTTCAGAAGGGATGTGAAACTGAGAAATTCGTATCGTAGATTTACTACGCCTTGTCTCTGTCGCTGAATGACAGGGTTTTCTGCTCACATAAAAATTCAATTGAGAAGCAAACTTTCAAAAGAGACTTTGTCCACAAAATAAAATAAATTAATATAACTTTGTTTTCCCATTGGAAGGATCGTCTGCACATTTCAGTACACTAATATCGATCAAAAATGTAGGCCTATGTTCCGTGTATGTATAACACAATGTAAAAATTGAGGTAATTTTCAGAAACAATTATGTCCCGAAATCGAATACAATCAAACACGACTCTGTCACTTCCAGGGGAGAGGATGGTGTTTTTTAAAACTTTTTTCCTATTTGGTGTAAAATATTAGTTTTTTGTATGTAGAGTGCTCATAGCTGTGGCAACTCAACCAAATAAAAATATGTTAAAAAAATTATTTGGGGGCCCAAATTAAAAAAAAATATACACAATGCAGGATTGTACTAAAACCGATATATCTAAACCGTTTTTAAAGATAGATTCAAACCAGTTTTTTTTGCAATGTATTTGCAAAAGCATGTTCCACAAACTGTCTGCAACAGAATTTTGATATTAGTCCCTACGTTTCTAAAATAAACAATTAAAATTTAATAACACTTTTCTGAATTCCTTTCTTGTAAACAAACGGACGTATTTTTTTAAATGAAATCAAATAACAAAATTCTGTTACAAAGAAAAGTTTCCTAATAGTCTAAAGAATGTGTGTTCTAAATTTCATGCATGTATCTTTAATACATCAGAAATTATATCCATTTTTGTCTGGCAATGTAGCAAAAAAAAATGAAGTTACTGGAAACCGATAAAAGCGGGCGTGTGATTTAAAAATCCATAGCGCAGGAAGTTTAAAAATGACGTCTCAACATCCGATAAAGGCAGAAATACCCACCAAATGTTATGCAATGCATTCCACACATATCAAAGGGTATTTTAAAGAATTTTTTAAATTTAATTTACCGGAAACAATAATAAAAGTGGGCGAGTGATTTAAAAATCCATAACGCAGGAAGTTTAAAAATGGGTCTCAACATCTGATAAGGGCACAAATACCCACAAAATGTTATGCAATGCATTCCACACATATCAAAGGGTATTTTAAAGAATTTTTTTTAAATTTAATTTACCGGAAACAATAATAAAAGTGGGCGAGTGATTTAAAAATCCATAACGCAGGAAGTTTAAAAATGGCGTCTCAACATCTGATAAGGGCACAAATACCCACAAAATGTTATGCAATGCATTCCACACATATAAAAGGGTATTTTAAAGAATTTTTTTTAAATTTAATTTACAGGAAACAATAATAAAAGTGGGCGAGTGATTTAAAAATCCATAATGCAGGAAGTTTAAAAATGGCGTCTCAACATCTGATAAGGGCACAAATACCCACAAAATGTTATGCTATGCATTCCATACATATCACAGAATATATTTTTTTTAAATTTACTCATTTTTCACCAAAAATACCATCCTCTCCCCTTCAGCGAATCACAGCCCGGTTACCATGGAAACCCACGTTCCAGAATGTATTGCATTGCATGAGCTCCATTAGACCTGAGTCACGCGTTATGGTGAGGTGATATGTTTGCTGTATTCAAGTAAATTGTAAAAAAACGTAATTGAAGACTTCCCCGTAAAAAAGATGTAATATCAAATTATTAAAACGTGAGACTTTGATGGGAAAATAATTTAAAGTATTCATTTATAACAAAATTGTTGTTTTCAATGCCTCAATAAACTTGCATCATTAATTAGTCAAATGGTTCTGCTAGTGAATACACGTCAAATGAAATATGCCCCTGAAATTATTTTCTTTTCTCTTGAATCATGAATTATAGTTTTATTCCGGAGAGGTAAGAGATGCTAATCAAGAGACTAGAAAGAAAGGTGATCGTTTGAATAGAAGAGAAGCTAATAAAATAAGGAAGTTCAGTATGGTGCAGCTGTTGAACATAAAAGTTGAGAAGACAAAAGATGCGAGGAAAATTTTAGTCTAGCTGTTTCGAGAGAATTAGCACAACGTAGCAGATCTGCAGTCGTCTAAAAACTCTTGATCAATGTACTTGTTTGCAATGTCCTAGATGTAGAGGGAAATCCAATGTGTGATGTTTAGAAGACGATTGTGGTTTTTACGTTTAAAAAAGGGCCATGAAGGTATTTTTGGTAAATACAGTTGGATGTCTTCTTGAGATGAAATTTTGTTTGTTCCTTTTTGTGATTCTTCTTTGACTTAAGTCAAGTTGGTTTCAAAACTACTTAATAAGATGACTGCAATAAACTTTTGACGTGTATCTGGATTCATAAACGTATTATGTCCAGCATTGTGACAAACAAATATCAACAATGTCCAATCTGTTCAATCAAAAGTGACTGTGCAAACTTTTATATTAAATTTCTACAATGACAATTTAAATTGATTTGAATACTCAGTTTCATTACAATCTGAACAGATTTATATTGACTATTTCGTTTATATGACGTCATTCCATTTTCGACCAATGGAGTGTAATGAAATTTTGAATTCCAACCTATCACAGTCACACTTTGCGATAATTTTTGCACCTAGATTTATTGCTATCAATTTATCGCATGGTCGTTCTTTTGTTTGGTCTTGTCGCCAACTGTTTCCCCTTAAATTGATGATCATGAATACATTAAGATGCAACTTCACGGTTAAACTTTTCTTTCAACTTTAAAGCAATGAATGCAAGATCGATATTTAATATTAATTAATATATTTACGCAGTGAAGACGACGTTCAAAACGGCGCACCATGTAGACACAAAATCTTCATGCATCTTAATTGAACGTACCTTTTAAACTTAATTCTTTCAATATTCTTCCCAGATTGCACGCATACGCGATTGGAATATTGAACTGTGTAGATGCAGTTTTAGTTCCGTTACACACTACAGTGAGAATGCTTTCCTGTAGCACGAGTAACGGTCGAAATAAGGCACAGCTGACACTGGTCCTGGACCCACAGGTAACTTAACCTATAATTGTAGACCATAAAATTTGTATTTTGTGAATGAAATTAAACAGTTAATAGAAAGTCAGATGTTCAAATTTATGTAACATCATCGCATATCAAACCCAAAGACCTTGTATAGTAATATATACAAGGTCTTTGATCAAAATGTCTTCCGTATGGCGTAATAAAATTCGTGTTTTAATTAGGCCTATCTATACAGAGACGGCTTCACTGTGTAGCAACATGTCTCGCTGTGAATACATAAGCATTGCTATACAATTCTTCATTTAATTAATGTATTAATCAGGTTACTGTAATTATATTATAAAATTGTAAAGTAAACTATAATTTCAGCAGATAATGAAAATGTATTTATGTTATAATAATAAGAGAAAAGTGCAGTACATGTAATTAACATTGTTAAACCTGTATTTCGCTTTTCGCATTTGGCATTACTGAATAATAAAATCGAATTTCTTTATTGCAGTAATCGATATTCATCTATTTCAACTTCACAATGCCTGAATAGGTTAAGTATTCGTAAATATACAATTATTAACATTTTGTGATCGAATTTTAGGGATATATTATTTACATTTTTATTTTAGTCACGAAATAGTCCTAATAAATGTCACTCGAGTTCTGAGATTTCCCAGCTAAATCTCAGACCTCTCGTGACATTACTACAGATAATATATTTATTATTGCGAATAATCTAGGGAAGAGGATTCAGCGCAAATTCTCAATTGCACGCAATTATTCATTGCTACGCAACGGATATTGAATGAGGAGTGCAGAATCCTAAGGACGATGTTTGAGATAAGACCGTCTCGGACTATCTTCCACTGCTTACGTCAATAGAACGCAGTTAGTTTTCAATTACTGCGAATCGTACGCTTGTTGTTTACTATGTATTCTGATATTTACAGATAAGGAGACAGGAAGTAGGATCTGGCCGTAAAGGGAAAGCCTATCATTCTTATTTAATGATAATAGCATGAAATTCAATAGAATTATACAAAACACTTTTACGTAGTTACCCTTAAGACCTATTCACAATGAAAATTAAACATAATCGTAACATAAACACAGAAGTTTGCGCCCAGGCTACCAAATGGGATCATTCACAATGATTCACATAAACACTGACATTAACATTTCCGTTAGACGTTAACATGAAAGTTTGCAAACTCCAAACTTTCATGCTTATGCTTACGTGATTTGCAAACAGAACACAATCGTGGAGCGCTGAAGTATACGACAGGATATGAGGAAATGGCGTCGTTGTTATGTTTCCATGGTTACCAAGTATCTTTGCGGTTATGTTTATGTCCCCATCGTGAATGATGATATGACTTCTTGATTTTACCGTAACGTTTACATTCTTAAGTTAACGCTTACGCTTTGTTTAGTTTTCATTTGAATGAGCCTTTATTATTGCTGCCTTTGGCACGTGATGTTATTTTTATCTCCAAATATGCTGGTAGGCGTATTGCACTTGGTAAACGTGATAACATGTGGCTTTCTGCGATGAAGATTCGGATACAAATCAATCTCTGTGAGTCTACATGGGAAAGGTAATATTGAAGGAATGTTTTCTCCTTTTACTCCCTTATTCCCTACCATTTTCTTAAAATTCATAATCATCTTATTATCGATACAGCAGCAACGAATAACTATTGCACCAGACTATCATTTCCAATAGATGAAATCGAAGCAAAGACTGTCGTTGACATCTACACCTGAGTATTGGGTTATGCCATAAGAGAAAGCAGCTTTAATATTAGACTACCGAATGCCTAGAACGTCGAATTCAACGTCGGAGACGAGGAGTTGAGGTAAAACTTGTAATAATTACAATTATTGATAATTTACGTTGATACAGGTTTTCACGTGGAACTACGCCATTCTCCTCACTAGGTAGGGGGAAGAGAGGTAACATGGAAATTGACAGTCTTGTCACAAAAATGCAACCACTTCTCGCCATTACCACAGTCTAGTATATACAGTCACGAAGCTCAATATGTAATAAATATGCAGTCATAGATAGTTGCTAACCGCTAGGATCGCTACTATCGCCTCATTACAAACAATGCGAAATAGTACCAGCACAGTCTATTGTTTCTAGCAACCTCATCAACTCAAGCTTCGTGACTGTATATACTGGAGTGTGCCATTACTAAGGGAACGCAAGGAGAACAAAGGGAAGATAACGGGAAAACGAAAATAAGGGAAAACATGGAGAACAAGGGGAATACGAGGAAAACAAGAGGAAGAAAAGGGGAATAGAAAGAGAACAAGGGAATACCAGGAGAATAAAGGGAATACATGAAGAACAAGGGTAATACAAGGATATCAAGGGGAACTCGATGTGTCTAGGTAGGTGAGCTTCTCTCACTTGCATCGTGCAATGACTTGAATTGAGAGGTTTTTAAAATTAAATTTACACGGAAACCGTCCAAGCTACTGAAATACACCAGAGGGATAAATTACTCTTTGTTAGATTTATATCGATATGGACAAAAATCACGATCCTATTCGCAATAGTTACCGGACAAGGGATTGTTAAAAATATGGGAAAAACATTTTTTTTCTGAAAAAAAAAAACTGTTAACTTTCCACCAATATGATATTATAGTTTTTTGTTATATATAACATGAGCTGTTCACTCTGGAAATCTGCAAGGCTATTTCACGTCCACCCTGTATTTATGCATTTATAAAACTGTATTTAAATGATGATTTACAATTAACAAAGAGGAATTTGAAATTTGTATAGATAGATCCTGTGTATCATCAGCCATAAAGGAATGAGGCCGATAAATTCTTTAATAATTATTAATAATTCAAGACATAAAAATGAAGGTTGTAACCACAACAATTTTTTTACTGTTTTTGTCACTATATACGCATTGTATTCTTCACCTGACATAATTAGGAACATAAAATCCAGACGTTTGAGATGGGCAGGGCATGTAGCACGTATGAGCGAATCCAGAAATGCATATAGAGTGTTAGTTGGGAGGCCGGAGGAATTTTTTACTGTTTTCGTCACTGTGTACGCATTGTATTCTTTGACGTATATTAGGAACATTAAAATTTAAGACCTCTGGGGAGGCCGAGACGCAGATGGGAGGATAATATTAAAATGAATTTGAGGGAGGTGGGATATGATGGTAGAGACTGGATTAATCTTGCTCAGGATAGGGACCAATGGCGGGCTTATGTGAGAGCGGCAATGAACCTGCGGGTTCCTTAAAAGCCATTAGTAAGTAAGTAAGTAAGTATACTATACTCAACGGTGTGTTAAGTGCTCTTTTCCGTTTGTTTATATTCGCATATGACGCGTCAGACGAATCCCATTACTCAGATAATTCACTGCAATGTTGCAATATCTCCAGATTATCTGATCGTACTCCAACAGTTGAATGTGTCAGACTTATAATACGATCTGGATTTAGCAATGTCTTTCATAGAATACAAAAAATGCAATAAACAACATTTCCAAGAATATCATATTATTCATTGGTTCACATTTTTTTCCTGGTCCATGATTATATCAAATACCTTACTATAACAATACCGGATAGCTATATACTAGCAGCTTTGGCGTGAGTGCGAAAAATCGCGGACCTGACATCTAGCGCAGAGGGCTGGAATTACGTCCACATATACAAATATTAACATAGCGAGATTCGGACTATTGTTTAAAACGTGAGTTACTAATGTGGAATATATGAAACACTTAAGAAATGTTGAATAATATTTAATGTAAAATTATTATCTTATGAGAAATATTGCATTACTTTCCGCAATTAATTGTTACATATTTTTTCTTTGGCTTACCGAGACAAAATCAATCTGATATTAGGAATGAATTTACAGTAATGTTTTATATACGCATTGCTGACAACTGCAAAGATAAAATTGATAGTAATCTAATGCTTGTAAAGGCATGTGGACAACAATAAAACTTAATTTGATAAAACCTTAAAATCCAATACATTTTTACTTCTATTCATTTATTAGGTCTAAATAAAAAAAAAATAATTTGTATTTTTCTATCAACACAAAGACGAAGGAATTAGGCCTACTAAAGAATGTTGTTGACTCACGTTTAATGATCTGTCGGAAATCGAAAGTACGATTTGGAGCAATTTGTAATGCTGCAATTGTCACAATTATAAACAGCACACGTACACCCTGACATTTTAACACAGTGCTAATTAATAAAACTATTAACTAGCTCAGCAACAATATACATTGCAGTTGATTACAGCTTGTTTCGCGAGCATCTCCACACCGGCAGGTAGGTAGCAGCACCAGCGTCGTTCGCACGCAAAACTGCTAGCTGTCCGGTATTATTATACAGAGTGATTTATATAGAACTGACACATTTCTTTCATTAATTGTTTCAAAACGAATTGTGCTAGCGACAACTTATTATACCTAAAATGTAGAGGAATTTTGGGAGATTATTTACCCCTTAGCAAATGTTGAAAATGTCCTCCATCCTGCATAAGGCACAACTCAACACGTCGTTCCACGTTACTGGCCACTCGTTGGAGGACTCTGTTGTCAATAGCTTGAATCTCCTGTGTGATGTTGTGCTTCAGATCGTCCAATGTCTGGGGACGTGTGGCGTAAACCCTGTCTTTTAAGTAACCCCATAGAAAGAAGTCCGGCGTTGTCAAATCCGGAGATCTCGGTGGCCACAGGTTCCTGGAAATTATTCGGTCGTCAAAGAAACTTGCTCTTACGTCAACAACAACCGCGGGAAGCCTAGATGAACGATGCTTGCCCTTTTCAATCACTAGAGATCCAGTTGTTTCCAATTTGTTTACCAGTCCCAGTATTGTGTTTCTTTTGGGAGGATTGCGAACACCAAATTCTCTCTGGTATGCCCTTTGAGTAGCTGTAATTGAATTCGTAATCCAGTATTGCTTCACAAGGAAGAGTCGTTGATTTAATGTGTACTGCATTTTCACGTTGACACAAAATGTCGAAAACAGCTGCCAACAGTAGGAATAAAACATAAACATCTGCGCATCTAGTGCTGCCAACAATAGGAATAAAACATAAACATCTGCGCATCTAGTGACAAGGAATTGAAACTCCAGAACGTTCTTCTTAATTTGGTGCTAAAATTGGGTCAGTGCTGCCAACAATAGGAATAAAACATAAACATCTGCGCATCTAGTGACAAGGAATCGAAACTCCAGAACATTCTGCTTAATTTGGTGCTAAAATTGGGTCAGTACTGCCAACAATAGGAATAAAACATAAACATCTGCGCATCTAGTGACAAGGAATCGAAACTCCAGAACATTCTGCTTAATTTGGTGCTAAAATTGGGTCAGTGCTGCCAACAATAGGAATAAAACATAAACATCTGCGCATCTAGTGACAAGGAATCGAAACTCCAGAACATTCTGCTTAATTTGGTGCTAAAATTGAGTCATTGAATGAATTTCCAACGGAATAATTAAAGAAAGAAATGTGTCAGTTCTATACAAATCACTCTGTAGTAAGGTATTTGATAATATGATTACTCAATGAATCGCTATAAGCTAACATTTTAGGCGTATTAGTACATTAGAGATTAGCTCCTCTAGTATTAGGTTCGCGTAATCCGGTAACCCTGTTGTGGATTACATAGATCATGTTTATGATACTTATTTGCAAGTACAAATAAAACGTCATGTACATCATAATAATATGGCCACGCCTGTGAAGTTAAGCAACTCAGTACTAAACAAAGAACACAACCGGAGAAATGAAAACATTCTTGATAATGGCATTGAACTCAGTCAAATTACACACAACAGATACGAGCGTATTGGCTATGGGACAAAAAATAGCTGCTCTGAATCGAGATTAACCAACTTATGCGTCATATGAAGTGAATGAAAACAATCTTCTCCGTCATTTGTTATTTTCCAAAATGCAAACGATAACAACAAATATGTTCACAATAATAAGCCTTATTCTATTTTTGTGATAAGATATGGACAATACGTTTCGCAAATATGACATACAAACTGACCTTCGACATTTTAACGAAAAAAAAAAAGATGTATGTTTCTTTGTTTGTGCAAATGTAAGGAAACCTAGCAGCTGATTTTAATATAAAATATAGTTTAATATGAAAAATTGGCTTTCATAGGAAGGTAAGTTATATATTTCAGTTCTGGGCATAAAACGTACTTACTTAATGGCTTTTAAGAAACCCGGAGGTTCACTGCCGCCCTCACATAAGCCCGCCATTGGTCCCTATTCTGAGCAAGATTAATCCAGTCTCTATATCATATACCACAGTCCTTAAATCCATTTTAATATTATCTTCCCATCTACGTCTCGGCATCCCCAAAGGTCTTTTTCCCTCCGGCCTCCCAACTAACACTCTATATGCATTTCTGGATTCGCCCATACGTGCTACATGCCTTGCCCATCTCAAACGTCTGGATTTAATATTCCTAATTATGTCAGGTGAAGAATACAATGCGTGCAGTTCTATGTTGTGTAACTTTCTCCATTCTCCTGTAACTTCATCCCTCTTAGACCCAAATATTTTCCGAAGCACCTTATTCTCAAACACCCTTAACCTATATTCCTCTCTCAAAGTGAGAGTCCAAGTTTCACAACCATAAAGAACAACCGGTAATATAACTGTTTTATAAATTCTAACTTTCAGACTTTTTGACAGGAGACTGGATGATAAAAGCTTCTCAACCGAATAATAACAGGCATTTCCCATATTTATTCTGTGTTTGATTTCCTCCCGAGTATCACTTATATTTGTTACTGTTGCTCCCAGGTATTTGAATTTTTCCACCTCTTCAAAGGATACATTTTCAATTTTTATATTTCCATTTTTTACAATATTCTCGTCACGAGACCTAATCATATACTTTGTCTTTTCGGGATTTACTTCCAACCTATCTCTTTACTTGCTTCAAGTAAAATTTCGCGTTTTCCCTAATCGTTTGTGGATTTACTCCAAACATATTCACGTCATCCGCATACACAAGCAGTTGATGTAATCCGTTCCTTTATTATTACTCTATTTTGTGGTCTATTTCTCCAGTTGTACCATTTTTTTATTTTCTCCTCTATTTTTACTCTATTTTGTGGTCTATTTCTCCTGTAGTATCTTTTTTTTTTCCTCCTCCATTTTTACTCTATCTATTTCTGTGGTCTTTTTTATTTCCTCCTCTATTTTTACTCTATTTTGTGGTCTATTTCTCCTGTGGCACCTTTTTATTTTCTCCTCTATTTTTACTCTATTTTGTAATCTATTTCTCCTGTGGTATCTTTTTATTTTCTCCTCCATTTTTACTCTATTTTGTGGTCTATTTCTCCTGTGGTATCTTTTTATTTTTTTTTTTATTTTTTGTGGTCTATTTCTCCTGTGGTGCTTTTTATTTTTATTTTTACTCTATTTTGTGGTCTATTTCTCCTGTGGCACCTTTTTTATTTTCTCCTCTATTTTTACTCTATTTTGTAATCTATTTCTCCTGTGGTATCTTTTTATTTTCTCCTCTATTTTTACTCTATTTTGTGGTCTATTTCTCCTGTGGTATCTTTTTATTTTCTTCTCTATTTTTACTCTATTTTGTGGTCTATTTCTCCTGTGGTACCTTTTTTTATTTTCTCCTCTATTTTTACTCTATTTTGTAGTCTATTTCTCCTGTGGTATCTTTTTATTTTCTCCTCTATTTTTACTCTATTTTGTGGTCTATTTCTCCTGTGGTATCTTTTTATTTTCTCCTCTATTTTACTCTATTTTGTGGTCTATTTCTCCTGTGGTACCTTTTTATTTTCTCCTCTATTTTACTCTATTTTGTGGTCTATTTCTCCTGTGGTACCTTTTTTTTTCTCCTCTATTTTACTCTATTTTGTGGTCTATTTCTCCTGTGGTACTTTTTATTTTCACCTCTATTTTTACTCTATTTTGTGGTCTATTTCTCCTGTGGTATTTTTTATTTTCTCTATTTTTACTCTATTTTGTGGTCTATTTCTCCTGTGGTACCTTTTATTTTCTCCTCTATTTTTACTCTATTTTGTGGTCTATTTCTCCCGTGGTACCTTTTTTTATTTTCTCCTCTATTTTTACTCTATTTTGTGGTCTATTTCTCCTGTGGTATCTTTTATTTTCTCCTCTATTTTTACTCTATTTTGTGGTCTATTTCTCTTGTGGTATCTTTTTATTTTCTCCTCTATTTTTACTCTATTTTGTGGTCTATTTCTCCTGTGGTATTTTTTTTTTCTCCTCTATTTTTACTCTATTTCTGTGGTCTTTTTATTTTCTCCTGTATTTTTACTCTTTTTGTGGTCTATTTTTTATTTCTCCTCTATTTTTACTCTATTTTGTGGTCTATTTCTCCTGTGGTACCTTTTTATTTTCTCCTCTATTTTTACTCTATTTTGTGGTCTATTTCTCCTGTGGTCCTTTTTTATTTCTCTCTGTGGTACCTTTTTATTTTCTCCTCTATTTTTACTCTATTTTCCTGTGGTCCTTTTTATTTTCTCCTCTATTTTGTGGTCTATTTCTCTGTGGTACCTTTTTATTTTCTCCTCTATTTTTACTCTATTTTGTGGTCTATTTCTCCTGTGGTACCTTTTTATTTTCTCCTCTATTTTTACTCTATTTTGTGGTCTATTTCTCCTGTGGTACCTTTTTATTTTCTCCTCTATTTTTACTCTATTTTGTGGTCTATTTCTCCTGTGGTATTTTCTCCTTTTTTTATTTTTGTGGTCTATTTCTCCTGTGGTATTTTTTATTTTCTCCTCTATTTTACTCTATTTTGTGGTCTATTTCTCCTGTGGTACCTTTTTATTTTCTCCTCTATTTTTATTTTTTGTGGTCTATTTCTCCTGTGGTACCTTTTTGTTTTCCTCCTCTATTTTTACTCTATTTTGTGGTCTATTTCTCCTGTGGTACCTTTTTATTTTCTCCTCTATTTTTACTCTATTTTGTGGTCTATTTCTCCTGTGGTACCTTTTTATTTTCTCCTCTATTTTTACTCTATTTTGTGGTCTATTTCTCCTGTGGTACCTTTTTATTTTCTCCTCTATTTTTACTCTATTTTGTGGTCTATTTTCCTGTGGTACTTTTTATTTTCTCCTCTATTTTACTCTATTTTGTGGTCTATTTCTCCTTTTTTTATTTTCTCCTCTATTTTTACTCTATTTTGTGGTCTATTTCTCCTGTGGTATTTCTCTTTTTTTATTTTCTCCTCTATTTTTACTCTATTTTGTGGTCTATTTCTCCTGTGGTACCTTTTTATTTTCTCCTCTATTTTTACTCTATTTTGTGGTCTATTTCTCCTGTGGTACTTTTTTATTTTCTCCTCTATTTTTACTCTATTTTGTGGTCCTTTTATTTTCTCCTGTGGTATTTCTCCCGTTTTTTTATTTTCTCCTCTATTTTTACTCTATTTTGTGGTCTATTTCTCCTGTGGTATCTTTTTTTTTCTCCTCTATTTTTACTCTATTTTGTGGTCTATTTCTCCTGTGGCACCTTTTTATTTTCTCCTCTATTTTTACTCTATTTTGTGGTCTATTTCTCCTGTGGTATCTTTTTATTTTCTCCTCTATTTTTACTCTATTTTGTGGTCTATTTCTCCTGTGGTATCTTTTTATTTTCTCCTCTATTTTTACTCTATTATGTGGTCTATTTCTCCTGTGGTATCTTTTTATTTTCTCCTCTATTTTTACTCTATTTTGTGGTCTATTTCTCCTGTGGTACCTTTTATTTTCTCCTCTATTTTTACTTTATTTTGTGGTCTATTTCTCCTGTGGTATCTTTTTATTTTCTCCTCTATTTTTACTCTATTTTGTGGTCTATTTCTCCTGTGGTATCTTTTTATTATCTCTCTAATTTTTCGTATATTTTCTCTCTACCGTACGCTCTATATCCTTTCATCTTCTCCTCTGTCTTCTCATCTATCTTCTTTATTTTCTCCTCTTTTCTCCTACAGTATCTCGTCCGGCATTCGTCTGCTCTTTGAAGCAGTTTGTCTCGTTTTGCACCCAAGAGTATCTGGTAACCTTAAAAAGGACATACAATCACTGCTATTAATTGAACAAAGATACTATACAGTTACACCTTAGACCATCGAGCATTACTACAGTAGTTTTTTCCTCCATTGACTCAATCAAGAACTCTGAATAACAAATTAATAACAGGTGAAATTCTCCTAACAACGAGCCGGTTTTCACAATGGAACTTCCGTTGCTGTTTTTTTCCATTCCCCTCCATTCGTCACTGATCAAAAACATCTTGGCGACGTCCCTGAAATGTAGGCGTACCTATTAGCGCTGGATGAATCTTATCGGGAGGGATTCGAGATCGGGAGGCCACAAAGCTTATGAATGAAGGTCTCGCTCAGGTTTCACTATAAATATTTCCACACTCGACGCCGCCTGGATGTTGCATCATGCTGAGACGAGAGTTTTATCTCAGTTTCTGGAAATCAAGACAGTCTGTGACTTACTACGTGTTCAGGGTTCATAACAGCGAGCGGAGTGAGCTCCTCTGTGTAGAAATTACATCATAAGGGACATATCACTGCGCATTGACAGAATTCTGCGTTTCGGGAAGTTAATGGCGATTGTGTAACTGATAAACTGCAAGATGTTAATGGCAGTACTTGGTTTAACGACTGTATTAAACAACAGAGATTAGCGGGAGTCGGGAAATGAATGAATGGAGAACAGAATGGAGAACTTGGTCGAAATTCGTAAAATATAATTGAATAAGAAATTTGCAAAAGGGACTAAGTCGGAAAAAATAAATTTTAAGAAAACAACAAAAAGTCCATTTTGTATGGATCTGGTTGTACAGGGACATCATTTTATTTTTACTTGCATTTTTATTGTACCTGCATTTCTGAATGTACTTCACTCTCACCCCTTCACTAATGTCCTTGCTCCCGTCAGACACACAAACTTACGGCCGCTGTTGCATTCGAAGTCTTCAAGCAGTGAAGTAAACACTGCAGTGTATAGTGTGTTTCAGAAATATGGTTGCGTTTTCTATAGAAGAAAGAACCTTAATCAAAGATTACAAGCTATTGCTGATGTAGTAATATCAGAGGAACAATCAGGCTTTAGAAAAGGACGCTCATCTAGTGATAATATATTTATAATGAGGCAGATTATTGAAAAACGTCGAGAGTTTGGTTTGGAAACCCACTTAGCATTCATTGACTATGAAAAAGCTTTCGATAAAGTGAAAAGACCCCTTTTATGGAAAATACTGGAAATAAGAGGCTTTCCTAAGCACCTTATTAGTGCCGTTAAGAGTTTATATGTAAATACCAAAATAGTTATTAGCTCAGGTTTTAAAGTGTCAGAAGCAATTTTAACAAATTTAGGTGTTCGACAAGGGTGCAGTTTATCACCCACTCTGTTCAATTTATATACTAGGTGAAATTCTCCTAACACGATCTAGTTTTGAAGTGGAAAGATGAAATACAGACTGCGATTAAAATAGAATCTAACACACCTTTAAATACTTTACTATACGCTGATGATCAAATAGTTATCCAGGAAACAGAAGATAACCTACAAAGAGCAGTGTATAGATTAAGCCAAAATGCAATATTTTACAATCTAACTATATCTGCAAACAAAACAAAGATAATGGCTTTTAAAGGAAAAATCCTGTTAGATCTAAAATAATAGTAAATGGAAACATTTTAGAACAAGTATCCCACTTCAATTATCTAGGATGTGATATTAGTTTTAATTATGAGAAAGATATTGAGAAGAAAGTTAATAGATTTCAGATGATATGTGGAACAATTGGAAGAACTTTAGGAAGAAAAGCGAGAAAAGAAACTCAAATGAAATTTTATAAAGTTATGGCTGTACCTACTCTTATATATGGCTCTGAATCATGGACAATAACAAAAAAAGAAGAATCACGTATACAATCAGCAGAGATGAAATTTATGAGATACGTAAGAAGATGCACTAAAGCCGATAAAAAAAATGAAACAATAAGATCAGATCTCAATATTTTCTCAGTACACGACATGGTAGAAGAAAATAAAACAAAATGGAAAGATCATGTTGACAGAATGGCAGAGAATAGGCTACCAAAGAAGATAATGAATTATCGCCCGATCGGGAAAAGGGATCTGGGTAGACCTCGCAAGAGGTGGCTGGACGATAGAGACCGGAACAGGTGATATCACCTAAACCTTGAAGGGAGAAGAAGAAAGAACCTATATTAATAATATCGTACTAAAAATTATATTCAAGAAACGATAAATGAAATTTCAGAGAATATACTTCAAAATGTTTTTAATAATATGCGTACTGAATTGAAGCCTGCATTGTAATGAACGGCAACCATTTTCAGCAACTTGTTTAAAAATTCAGATTAGCTTTTTTTGAATTGAGGTGGCTAGAAGCAAAGGAATGCTAGTGACATTTGTAATAACATGAGTTAAGTGCATCCAGTGTAAGCTAAAGTATCTAAAATTTTAGTGGCAAAGGGATATTTTAATCGCATCACACATTAAAATTTAAATAAAAATTTTACCGATTTTACGAAAGCTTAAATATTTAAACCCCATTTTCTCAAAAGTAACTTAAGTGCACTTAAAGCCCTTTACTTATGACCCCCTCAATTTAAATGCGCTCTCTATATTGTATGGTAACACCAATAATTAATATGCTAAATAAAGTAGACATTACATAACGAACATAGCCGCCTGAAAAGTTGAGTTTTTTAAAAAAGAATGTTACTATTCTACTGTATTTTGATAAATTCCGTAAAAGTGATAATCAAACTGAAAATCGTAATATCGTATTTACCTACAACATAAATGGATACACTACTTTTCTCTCCTCCTATACCTAGTAAAATGATTTGTTTACATATTGCACTAGTAACATTAAACTCCTGTAATGGAAGGGGGAAACAGTGTTTCCGAGTATAGCCAGGTTAATGTTAAAAATGTTGGTAAAAATAAAGTGATGTCCCTGTATAACAGTCCAAACATCTTGATACACAATTTAAAGGTGTACATTCTATAGCGATTAGGGAAAACACGGGAATTTTACTGGAAGCACGTAAAGCGATAAGTTTGGAAGTTTTTTTAGTAGATTATTTTACGACTCTTTATCAACATCTTTGGTTATTTAGCGTCTGAATGAGATGGAGGTGATAATGCCGGTGAAATGAGTCCGGGTCCAGCACCGAAAATTATCCAGCATTTGCTCATATTGGGTTGAGGGAAAACCCCAGAAAAAACCTCAACCAGGTAACTTGCCCCGACCGGGAATCGAACCCGGGCCACCTGGTTTCGCGGCCAGACGCGGTAACCGTTACTCCACAGGTGTGGACGGTTTGGAAGTAAATCCCGAAAAGACAAAGTACATGATTATGTCTCGTGACCAGAATATTGTATGAAATGGAAATCTAAAAATTGGAAATTTATCTTTTGAAGAGGTGGAGAAGTTCAAATATCTTGAAGCAACAGTAACAAAATAATATAAATGATACTCGGGAGGAAATTAAACACAGAATAAATATGGGAAATGCCTGTTATTATTCGGTTGAGAAACTTTTATCATCCAATCTGCTGACAAAAAATCTGAAAGTTAGAATTTATAAAACAGTTATATTACCGGTTGTTCTTTATGGCTGTGAAACTTGGACTCTCACTTTGAGAGAGGAACATAGGTTAAGGGTGTTTGAGAATAAGGTGCTTAGGAAAATATTTAGGGCTAAGAGGGATGAAGTTACAGGAGAATGGAGAAAGTTACACAACACAGAACTGCACGCATTGTATTCTTCGCCTGACATAATTAGGAACATTAAATCCAGACGTTTGAGATGGACAGGGCATGTAGCACGTATGGACGAATCCAGAAATGCATATAGAGTGTTAGTTTGGAGGCCGGAGGGTAAAAGACCTTTAGGGAGGCCGAGACGTAAATGGGAAGGTAATATTAAAATGGATTTGAGGGAGGTGGGATATGATGATAGAGAATGGATTAATCTTGCTCAGGATAGGGACCAATGGCGGGCTTATGTGAGGGCGGCAATGAACCTCCGGGTTCCTTAAAAGCCAGTAAGTAAGTATATTTATTTGTTTAGAAAATTTAAGAACTTACAGTGTCCTATGTACGGCTGTCATAGGATGAATAAATGTGTTTTTTCTTCCTACTGAAACATTTTATATTTTGGACATTTTGCAGGAACAACGACGAAATTATATCATTGCAGTGTTTTATATTTGACAACAGAAAGAATAAATTCAACATTTCTTAAACCGGAAGTAGGTGGATAAAAATACAACAAGGAATTCTAGGACAATGTCGTTTTCGTGGGTTAGCAGTAAGCTTTACATCATTTCAGAAGAATGTTAATTCACACTACGTTTTGTCGCAGGAATGCCAAACGAAGCAACAAGTCGCAAAAATGAAACGGCACGAAATGCGTGAATAATCACGTGATCGCGTGTCGGGACGCACCTTTCACATTAAATTATTCAGACGCTGTTTCTTTTTATTATTTCGCCGATGTCAGCGTCTGGTCTAGACCGCCACGCGAGCTGCGAGTCCCACTTAATATGCTAATAGCAGCGATCGTGACAGACCGTCGAATCTCTCAATAAATCAATCGCACTGTAATTTTCAAAGCCTGGGCTACGTGATTTGACGTGAGTAAACATGATCCGGCACCCCCGGCGATGCACGGACTTTCACGGCGCTGGAATCTAATGAATACCAGGAGGTCTGTGCGAGATTTATTACCGCTGTTTCTGTCGTTATTTTTCTAAGAAACTTGAAATATAGGCAACAAAAAAAAAATGTAATTAATTTTATCTTTAAATCACCAACTCAGTCTCGGTTACAAATTCAGCAGAACCAGTTTCGATTCCGGGCAGGATAGTGAGTCGTATGGTATCTACCCTGGCGCCATGATGAATATATGATAAGAGATACCCCTAAGTAGGGTGATCAGATTCACATCGGTAAGAAAGAGGACACAAAGCTTAAAAAACGAGGACATTGTTCAAAAAAAGAGGACAGAAAATATGTACTTAGATTTAGACTTAGGCCTATATTATACTATAAATAAAAAACGAGGACATTGTTCGGAAAAAGAGGACAGAAAATATGTACTTAGATTTAGACTTAGGCCTATATTATACTATAAATAAAAAACGAGGACATTGTTCGAAAAAAGAGGACAGAAAATATGTACTTAGATTTAGGCTTAGGCCTATATTATACTATAAATAAAAAACGAGGACATTGTTCGAAAAAAGAGGACAGAAAATATGTACTTAGATTTAGGCTTAGGCCTATATTATACTATAAATAAAAAACGAGGACATTGTTCGAAAAAAGAGGACAGAAAATATGTACTTAGATTTAGGCTTAGGCCTATATTATAGTATAAATAAAAAACGAGGACATTGTTCGGAAAAAGAGGACAGAAAATATGTACTTAGATTTAGACTTAGGCCTATATTATACTATAAATAAAAAACGAGGACATTGTTCGAAAAAAAGAGGACAGAAAATATGTACTTAGATTTAGGCTTAGGCCTATATTATAGTATAAATAAAAAACGAGGACATTGTTCGAAAAAAGAGGACAGAAAATATATACTTAGATTTAGGCCTATATTATACTATAAATAAAAAACGAGGACATTGTTCGGAAAAAGAGGACAGAAAATATGTACTTAGATTTAGACTTAGGCCTATATTATACTATAAATAAAAAACGAGGACATTGTTCGAAAAAAGAGGACAGAAAATATGTACTTAGATTTAGGCTTAGGCCTATATTATACTATAAATAAAAACGAGGACATTGTTCGAAAAAAGAGGACAGAAAATATGTACTTAAATTTAGGCTTAGGCCTATATTATACTATAAATAAAAAACGAGGACATTGTTCGAAAAAAGAGGACAGAAAATATGTACTTAAATTTAGGCTTAGGCCTATATTATACTATAAATAAAAAACGAGGACATTGTTCGAAAAAAGAGGACAGAAAATATGTACTTAAATTTAGGCTTAGGCCTATATTATACTATAAATAAAAAACGAGGACATTGTTCGAAAAAAGAGGACAGAAAATATGTACTTAGATTTAGGCTTAGGCCTATATTATACTATAAATAAAAACGAGGACATTGTTCGAAAAAAGAGGACAGAAAATATGTACTTAGATTTAGGCCTATATTATACTATAAATAAAAAACGAGGACATTGTTCGAAAAAAGAGGACAGAAAATATGTACTTAGATTTAGGCTTAGGCCTATATTATACTATAAATAAAAAAAATGCTAGGACATTGTTCGAAAAAGAGGACAGAAAATATGTACTTAGATTTAGACTTAGGCCTATATTATACTATAAATAAAAACGAGGACATTGTTCGAAAAAGAGGACAGAAAATATGTACTTAGATTTAGGCTTAGGCCTATATTATACTATAAATAAAAACGAGGACATTGTTCGAAAAAGAGGACAGAAAATATGTACTTAGATTTAGGCTTAGGCCTATATTATACTATAAATAAAAAACGAGGACATTGTTCGAAAAAAGAGAACAGAAAATATGTACTTAGATTTAGACTTAGGCCTATATTGTACTATAAATTACGTCAATATCTATTTTATTACAAAATATTTACAGTACATATTTATGCTTATATCATACTTAAAAGTATTTTAGGAGGTGTAATTATGCTTCAAAAGAAGAAAATAATGTCTAATAAACATGGGTCCTACAACACATACTTTCTGAGATCTGAACACTTGTTCATAGGAGGTGCTCAATGTGATGTCCATTCATGGCAATGCATTCCTCTGCCCTATGGCGTAAGGAATCACACACTCTTTGAAACTGACCTGGTTGTTCTTGATAACCAAAAGTCTAGGGGATTTAGGTTTGGGAAACGAGCAGGCCAAGGTGTGGAGCCTTTCCAATCAATCCAGCGGTCCTGAAATGTCAGCATCAGGTGTTCACGCTCATTGCGGAAGAAATTTGCTGGTGTGCCATCGTGCATGAACCACATCTGTAGTCTTTGCTGACATGGCACATACTCCAGCAAGGTAGGCAATACGTTACTTAAAAAGTCCTGATAACGAGCCCCAGTTAATCTCTGTGGTAGCACGTATGGCCCTTAATCTATCACCAAGAACGCCTGCCTATACGTTGATTGAGAATCTGTGCTGATGCCTTGTTTCTTCAACTGCATGAGGATTTTCATCAGCCCACACATGCTGATTACGAAAATTCACAACACCATCTCTGCTGAACTCCGTTCATATCCGCAACCAAACTTTTGTTTTCAGTATATCAATATTCCATGCCAGGGGTGTCAACTAGGGTATGATTATCTGGTAGTCTGCTGTATTGTAGGGCAGAAAAATGCATTGCCATAAATGGATGTCACATTGAACACCTCCTATGAACAAGTGTTCAGATCTCAGAAAGTATGTGTTGTAGGACCCATGTTTATTAGACATTATTTTCTTGTTTTGATGCATACTATCACCTCCTAAAATAATTTAATAATTTTAATTATTTATTTATTTAATCTGACAGGATTAAAGCCATAAGGCCTTCTTTCCATCCTACTAGATAGCACATATAAATACAAAAAAAGAAATACAAACACTGATGAAAATAATACAACTTAAGTTAAAGCCCTATAGAGGGTCAACAGGGTCAAAAGAACACTATAGAGCTCTTTTCGAGCCAATACAAGAAAAAAAGAAATCCCAGAGATACCAATGATGATAGTAATATCTGATAATAATAATAATAATAATAATAATAATAATAATAATAAAATAATAATAATAATAATAATAAATTACATATTAATTGTCAATTTTACAACAGCATAGTTACAATATTTACTATATATCATGGGTTAAGCCGAAGTTGCGCAATCTGACGTGAGTTCAACAAGCAATTCCATGAACTAGAATGTGATTTTTAAATTTAAATTTGAATTTTGATATTGTCCGACAGTCTCTGACATGATCAGGGAGAGAATTCCAGAGGCGTGGAATAGATATGCTGAAAGATGATGAGTAGAAGGATGTTCAGTGCAGAGGAATAGAGAGAAGGTACATGTTCCGGGTTCGAGGTAAACAAAACAAGATGCTAGGTAAGAGGGTGTGGAGGTGTGGATGATTTTAAATAGTAATAAGAGAGAGTTGGAGAATCTTCTTTCTTTAAGTGGACTCCAAGACAACAATTCTAGTGACGGTGTTACATGATAGAATTTTCTAATGTTACAAACGAAACGAATGCAGATATTGTGAACACGCTGTAGTCTATGGGCAAGATCAGTATTTAGATTCGTGAATAGAGAATCGCAATAATCGAAGTGGGGCATTACTGAAGTTTGGAACAGGTTCTTTTTAAGGCTGAGAGGTAAAACGTTGGTTAAGTGTCTGAGGGAATGAATTATGGAAAAAGTTTTCTTACATATGTAGGTCACTTGACTTTGAAAATATTCATACCTTTTAACACCCTGTAGATGTGTAGACAGATTTCCTGAGCAAGAACTTTATTAATGCTCAATTTCGTATCTACAGTATGAATGAAAATTCTGCACCGTGATTACTTAAGTCGTAGTGAGGGATTAATGCGTTTCATTCAAGTCGATATGTTGCAACCTGACTTATCACGGGCCAGGTGTGACGGCTGATAACGGTTTTATCGCATTGTTCAAGATTTCTCCGAATAGGTCATTAGAGAAGAACGTAAATAAACAAACTATAATGAAGCCAACGTCAACAGTGTAGATATTACTTCAATTTTCTCTGTAAAATAGTGATCTGGATGTTCGAATGAAGCACGTAGGCACTCTCGATTATGCACTGATTACATAAATTGATTACCTATTTCCCGTTTTGAAACACCATGAGCATGAAAAAAACTGGATTGAACTGGCGAAATCACTTCAAGACGTGATAAATGTATGTCAAGAACTTGAAACTAAGAATTTTCCTGTTTAAGGATCATTATCACCATCTTCTTCTTCTTCTTCTTCTTCTTTTTCTTCTTCTTCTTCTATTTTGAAGGGTTGAGATCTTCGTTCCATTACTTTCTCATGTTGTAAGAATTATGAACCAACACTTTTGTCTATGGGCTATTCCATATGAAATCGATCAGTAAAAAACTTCGCATTTTTTTAATACTCTAATTTTTTCCCTATTTATACAAGGTGCTGAGGAGAGTGCATTTGCAAAAATATACTGTCGAAAGTCAAACGGTTTTCGTACTATTGAGCGACAAATTTAGCGTATTTTATAAAAACAAGCCTCTTTCAGCGTTCATAACTCTGGAATCATTTACTGCAGAACATTGAACGGGAGCTCATTTTGAAGCTGACATTTGGTAGGTTATGATAAGAAGTAATCCTTATTTTTATTGTACACAGAGAGACAGATAATCTGATTTTACTTACTTTTAGGCTTTTTGCCCATTTGTAAAAACGTAAAAAAATATTGAGAAAAACCTTGTATTATTAAGAGGGATTCGGCATTGTTTGCTTAGTGGTACGGCAATAAGTTTCGAGGGTATTAAATAGATTATTTTCACACGCCTAGACTTGAACGGCGCAGTACCGCACGCACTGGCCGAGAGATACAGATAAGCAAGCGCTGGGCGTCATTTTACTCCTGTGTTTATGAAAACCTGTGATAAAGCTAGCCCAGCTATGCGCTACTAGACGAAACATCACGTGTTTATGTCTTCTGGCCTTGCTTGCCTCGGCTAGCTCCCGCCTCACAGCCAGCTGGTTAGTTCACGCGCGTACTATTTATTTTCTTTATTTGATATTTTCAATACTTTCTTATCAACGGTGCACCAGTAAAAAATACGTGTTTATTTGTACTTTCAATGCGGAATCTAACCATATATATATTTAAAACTATTTTTTCGTGGGCAAAGGCTTCTTAATGAAGAAAAAACTAAATTTCTCCATTTCCATAAAAAGTAAGAAAAACTGTTTACATGTCAATATAAAATTTAACTTCTCAGCATCAAAATAAACCATGATTTTGATCATTGTGTAAAAGGGTTTCGGAGGGACAACAGTTTAAAGTTGCTAATTTTATGAAAATACGATAAATTTAAATATTTTTTGTTTAAACACTATGAAGTTCTGATGCCGTAAACTTTGCACAAAGCATTGTATCACAGTTGTCAACGGACAGAAAAAGTTTCATTGTATTTAAAAATTGCAAGGTCAATTTTCTCTATTTTCGGTCGATTTGAGATGAAATAGCCCCTATGCAGGGTGACGTCCGTGAACCAAACTAATGCATGTATTGTTACAGTTGACTGTAGTGCATTTTTAGTCTGTTGTTTAACGACGCTGTGTCAACTACTACAGTGAGTGAGAAATTAGGTTGTGATTGATACTGTGTGAGAGAACTTGCATGAGTGGAGACTCGTTTTATCTTGCCCAGTAACAATCCATTACCCTCTTACGTCACCCTGAGTCATGAATTGCGATTGGGCAAGATAATGCCCAGCCTTCACACATGAGAGTTCGCTCACGCAAAATGCCTTTTTAACTGAGTAAATATATGAAAAGAGTTTACAGGAAAACAGAAAAATTGATCAATGAAATCTTGTACTACGTAATAGAGCAGCGATTGTTTCATAAATCTGAAATATTGAAAGTTTCGAAGTAGCCATATTTTGTAAATACAGTGGCTGTGTCTGATTTGTACAGAGTGATTTAAATAGAACTGACATATTTCTTTCTTTAATTATTCCGTTGGAAATTCATTCAATGACCCAATTTTAGTACCAAATTAAGCAGAATGTTCTGGAGTTTCGATTCCTTGTCACTAGATGCGCAGATGTTTATGTTTTATTCCTAAATTGACCCAATTTTAGCAGATAAAGCAGAATGTTCTGGAGTTTCGATTCCTTGTCACTAGATGCGCAGATGTTTATGTTTTATTCCTATTGTTGGCAGCACTGACCCAATTTTAGCACCAAATAAAGCAGAATGTTCTGGAGTTTCGATTCCTTGTCACTAGATGCGCAGATGTTTATGTTTTATTCGTTGGCAGATGTGTTTATGTTTTATTCCTATTGTTGGCAGCTCTTTTCGACATTTTGTGTCAACGTGAAAATGCAGTACACATTAAATCAACGACTCTTTATGTGAACTCACAGAACTCACGCCATTGGGCCATCGAAAATCCACATGTCATCCAAGAAGCACCTATGCACACGGTTAAAATCGGAGTTTGGCGCGCAATATCCGCACAGAGAATAGTGGGGCCAATTTTTTTTAACCAGACTGTGAACACTGCAGAGTATCGACTGATTTTCATGGAGTTTGTTGAGCAACTGGACGATGTAGAGCTGAGTCAAGGATATTTTCAGCAAGATGGCGCTACAAGCCATACATCAAATGAACATGGAACTAATTGCAAGTTTCTTTGACGACCGAATAATTTCCAGGAACTTGTGGCCACCGAGATCTCCGGATTTGACAACGCCGGACTTCTTTCTATGGGGTTACTTAAAAGACAGGGTTTACGCCACACGTTCCCAGATATTGGACGATCTGAAGCACAACATCACACAGGAGATTCAAACTATTGACAACAGAGTCCTCCAACGAGTGACCAGAGTAATATGGAACGACGTGTTGAGTTGTGCCTTATGCAGGATGGAGGACATTTTCAACATTTGCTATAGAGGTAAATAATATCCCACAATTCCTCTACATTTTAGGTATAATAAGTTGTCGCTAGCACAATTCGTTTTGAAACAATTAATGAAAGAAATGTGTAAGTTCTATGTAAATCACTCTGTAGTAAACAATACAGCCCTAAAAGTACGAAAAAAGGTGCTTCATAAAAATCCAAGTTGCAAGAGAAAAACTTGCAACTCGGTGCTTTAGGACATTACAAGAAGCCTGTGGGAGGGAAGTCCTACCATACTGAACTATTGCAAGTTGGGTGGAAGCGAAGAATTCGCTTTCAATCAAGAGTTGACATCCGAAGAGCTTTACATTGATCAGTGAGGGAGATATCCAGAAATGCTGCTGCAGATGGAGTCCGCCGTCTTCCAAGAATTTGACAACGTGTTGTTGACATAGCAGGAGACTGTATTTGAACTGTGTAACGTGAAAAAGTAACTTAAATAAATTTAATGTGAAACAGTAACTACCAAAGTCTGCATCGGACGTTTTCGCTCGAGCGCCAAGTAGTTCATAGCATAATCCGATAGGTAGCGCACATGCATGATGGGTAAAATTGTCGCAAGCGATAAATCCTTGAACGGTATAAACCGAGCGTTAGACATTCGTTCTTGTTACAGTGATGAACTGTGTAGTAACATCATAGATGTTTATCATTTCAAAACTTTGCAGTGTTTAACTAACCTCTCCATAGTACAACTACAAAACTTGCATTAAAATGTAATATGAATGTTGTAGGTAAATGTTCCCTCCCCCACACAGGAGTGATTTTGTTTTTGCCATATCTGAGAGATGTTATTGGATGTAAATGTAATTATTATAAACGGACAACACAATCACGATAATGCAAGAACCGTATCAAGTTTTCTAGTAGTAGAAAATAATAATAATAATAATAATAATAATAATAATAATAATAATAATAATAATAATAATAATCTCTGATAATTAGTGTATCAATCTTTGCGTCTGTAACAGTTGTGCAGCATGATTATTCGTTTTATTATATTTTCTGTGACGTTATCTCTGTACTAATATTGTTATTAATCTAATCCTATATCAATAATATTTTGTAAAACGTTTCTACATTGTCGCAGTATATAGGCGGAACACTATGTATGGACCTATCATATTATATATGTGGTAAATCAAATATTGAATAATTATTAATTAGCAATAATAACTGTATATCGAAGTTTTTCATACTATTTTATTTATAACTTCATGTTCCTGTTTTGGTACGTTCCATTGACTGTTCCATTAAACGTTTGTCATAAACGCAGAAAATAAAGCCTTATTTTTACCGTGTGAGCAAAACATATGTGTATCTTATCTGTCGCCTTCCATACAAGATAAGACATGTCGGTGAGATGACCTTGTACTGTGCTTCTATTTATTACGAGCGTATCACGACCGATCTTATCTCACTCGAGGGTGCGACATTCGACCGAGTTCAAGCGAGCGATTTTACTCCAATGCAGCACTCTGATATATAAGTTGCCATTACGTTTCGAATGTCCTACTATAATGGACATTTTTAAAGATAGCGAGATTGGGTTTACAGTAAGAAACTTAATTTTTACAGGATTTTCGTTTCTTTATAAACCTAATAATAATAATAATAATAATAATAATAATAATAATAATAATAATAGTTTTATTTTCCCTGGCAGAGTTAAGGCTATCAGGCCTTTTCTTCCACTCAACCAGGATCAAATCACATACAGAAAAAATACATACCGGTATACAAACATGAACTTAAAAATAATAATGTGAATTTTATTAGTGACAACAATGTAATTTATTCGTCACAACAATAATTCCTTTCTACAATTCACCTTAAACGCTCTCGTCAACAATTGGATCTTCACTCAACACAGTATTCGTTATAGCACTCCACCGACGACAATGACAATTTACTTGGACTATTACGCACAACAATGAACTGTTAATCTTAACTAATATTTACAAAGCACTATTTACAAATCAGAACTACCAGTTCTCAGTTCACACTTCTTCTATCTCAGTCACTCGAGTTCACGGTATCTCGAACCACAGACCTTCAGAGACAGTTCACTGTACTCGAACTCGGGTCCCTCCAACTGCGGTCCACTGCATTCGAACTCAGGTCCCTCCAACTGCGGTCCACTGCACTCGAATTCAGGCCTTCGGATGCTGACGCAGATGCGGACGCACACTCGAGTCGAACTCCGGTTGGCTTGACTGGCACGCATTTCTCTGGCTTACTCACTGACTGAATAACTGAAAACTCTGAAAACTGCCGTCGTTCCTTCGCGACCGTAATTTATAACCACAGCGACGTAACCTCGAAGGTTCCACCCGTCTCTAGAGATGTTTTCATTCCAGAGAAATCCAGGGCCCTCTCCTCTCTACCAGCACCAGATGCGCGCGCAAACTCGTCGCGTGACGTAATACACCCTCTCTTCTCTCCACCGCGCGACGTCACTCAATGTTCCGTGGAGCCTGTGCGATCTGCTTTCTTCCACTCACGCTGGTCAAATCACAGTTCGAAAAATCTCACGTCGCTGTCAAAATAATAAACATAATTAAGTAGAAAAGAGATTGAATACATATACACAATCAGTATTAACTTTGAAATAACAATAATAAAAAAATATATATGTAATAAAAAAAAGAGACTGAATACATAATCACAAACAGAAAAATACATTCTAGTATACAAGTATTAAGTTAAAAGAAAAAAAAAGAATAATAATTAATACATATGAATATAATCTCACAACTAAAGGAATAGTACAATTAGTATGATCAGCACAGCACGTGTTACATTGAGACAATGACAATTACCTAGATATTAATGTTAATGGAAAAAAATAAAGTAATGACTGTGTAAAATAATAATAATAATAATAATAATAATAATAATAATAATAATAATAATAATAATAATAAATAAAAATTATACCTAAAAACTAGTTCTGTGCATTTAAAATATTTCTAAACAATCTAATTTTAAACAACTGGGGACTAAGACTACCCCTGATTTCCAGGAGTTTTTACATAAATATAAGAACAAAATTGAAACATATCTTTTGAAGGGATGCCCCTAAACTTTTGGTAGAAGCTGTAAAAGTCGTGCGATTTTCACTTTCATTATGGAGAGGAGAAATGTGTTGCTAGAACATTGCTGGAATCGATGACTTGAACTGTGTGATTACGGCACTGTCCATCGTGCAATTACGATATTTTATAATATTTTCAAATGAAAGTTCGAGATAGAAGAAAGCTTCATTAAACGCTCCTGGTTCAGTGAAATGTGCTGTGTCACATGCAAAGATTAGGCAGCTTATACTCTGTGTATACAAACCGCTGTCATATCAGAATGTATGTGTGCCGTAGAAACATGGAGTGACTCTGCAAGAACAAAACAAATAATGGGAATAACTTCACGTACTAATGTTGACACCACAAAGCGAGGTAAATGAGCAAAAATACACACCGTGAGTGCCAAATATAGCCAATAAATGAGTAGATAAGAACACACGCGCGTTCAGAATGAGTGAAGTAAGAGGAATAGTAAAAATGATCAGTTGTATGCCATCTAACTTTAAAGGAAACGTCGTGTTATCAGAAAGGAGTTATGTATGTTTGTGTCAGAAAAGGGGAGGAAGAAGCCATGAGCTGTTCCATCTCAAATCGACTGAAATATAGAGAAAATTGACCTTGCAATTTTTAAATACAATGCAACTTTTTCTGTCCGTAGACAACTGTTGTGCAAAGTTTGAGGCATCAAACTTCATAGGGTTTAAATTTAAAATATTTAAATTTATCGTATTTTCATAAAATTAGCAAGTTTAAACTGTTGTGGCTCCGAAACCCTTTCACCCAATGATCAAAATCATGGTTTACTTTGATGATGAGAAATTAAAGTTTATATTGACATGTAAACAGATTTTCCTATCTTTTATGGAAATGGAGAAATTTAGATTTTTCTTCATTAAGACGCCTTTGCCCACGAAAAAATATTTTTAAAATATATAGTTAGATTCCGCACTGAAAGTACAAATAAACACATATTTTTTACTGGTGCAACGTTAATAAGAAAGTATTGAAAATATCAAATAAAGAAAATAAATAGTACGCGCGTGAACTAACCAGCTGACTGTGTGACGGGAGCTAGCCGAGTCAAGCAAGGCTAGGAGACAAACACGTGATGTTTCGTATAGTAGCGCATAGCTGGGCTAGCTTTATCACAAGTTTTCATAAACACAGGAGTAAAATGACGCCCAACGTTTGCTTATCTTCAGCTCTCGGCCAGTGCGTGCGGTACCGCGCCGTTCAAGTCTAGGCGTGTGAAAATAATTTATTTAATACCCTCGAAACTTATTATCCGAGCCACTAAGCAAACAATGCCGAATCCCTCTTAATAATGCAAGGTTTTTTCTCAATATTTTTTACATTTTAACAAATGGGCAAAAAGTCTAAAGGTAAGTAAAATCAGATTATCTGTCTCTCTGTACACAATAAAAATAAGGATTACTTCTTAACATAACCTACCAAATGTCAGCTTCAAAATAAACTCCCATTGAATGTTCTGCAGTAAATGGCTCCAGAGTTCTGAGAGCTGAAAGAGGCTTGTTTTTATAAAATACGCTAAATTTGTCGCTCAATAATACGAAAACCGTTTGACTTTCGATAGTATATCTTTGATAATGGACTCCCCTCAGCACCTTGTTTAAATAGGGAAAAAATTAGAGTATAAAAAAATGCGAAGTTTTTTACTGATCGATTTCATATGAAATAGCCCATATATTTTTGTACTTTACAAATGATGTACGGACGCCACTGTATTGAATCTGAATCTTCAGATGATGACGAAATGAAGTTATATGAACATATTTTGTTAATGAAAAGAAAAAGTAGGCCTAAAATTAAAGCCTGGAAAAACAACACAATTCACCTGTGATATTTCTTCTTCATCTTTTTCTACATTCAATCGTCATAAAGAGTCTATAAATGTCAAACACTCGCTCGAGGTTTTCGCCTCGAACGAGAATCTCTTCCAGTGTGTGGACGTCCATTTGAATCCATGTTATCAATCTCTGACTTTTCTCGCAACACATTTCTCGATAGTGAGATCTCTTCAAGTGTGTAACGGGCCTGATACTGTCCATCAACCAGGAGAGAATTCAGTGCGAGAATTTTGCTGAGCATTACGTTACCCCCACATGTCTCAGATCGCTGGGGCTTTCTCCACTGCTTTGCATATAGTGGTAAGACCGAAAACGATGTAAAGCATGGATGAAGACACCGACGCTATAAGGCGACAGGGACAGGCAAATAAGAAGATTATTTGTTTATTTATCCATGTTGAATCTTTCGTACACTACTTTTAACACTTGAATATAAATAACTGATTAAATGGCGATCTTACTCGTGTTAATTATGTAAGCATGTGCGGCTTACAGCTGTTTCGGTGCTACTTGACACCATCCTCAGAGCCTACTAGATCTCGGCGCTATCTCAACTTCGCTGCCTGTTGTGTGGGTGCGTTCGTGTGATGAAGAGTTGTGTCAAATAGTGTGTGTGTTCTGAAATTGATCTGTGTATTGAGAATTTGATCGAGGTATATTTTAGTGTGTCTGTATATTTCATATTGTTCTAGTGTGTTGAGTTTTTGGTTCTTGGGTCATATGTGTAGGATTTCCATATCTGTATTTATCGGGTAGTACCGGACATGGGGTAGTATCGGACAGTGCGTTTCTTTCACCTACCACCATATGGTAGTACCTGAATGACATGTTTACGTTTCTCTATGCGACATCACAGAAACGTAACTATGTCAATCAGGTACTATCATCGTGTGGTAGATGAGAGAAACTCACTGTCCGATATTACCCGATGTCCGATACTACCCGACTCTCCCCTATATTATTGTATGTGTGGTTAGTATTAGTTATGTGTTCGGCATATGTAGATGTATTGTGTCCTCTGGTTATTGCTTTAATGTGTTCTTTGTATCGAGTTTGGAATGATCTACCTGTCTGTCCAATGTAGAAACTGTCGCAACTATTGCATGTGAGTTTGTATACGCCTGTGTGGTTGTATTTATTTGTTTGTGTTGTTTGTGTGTTGAGATGTCTTTGTAGTGTGTTTTCTATTCTGTATGCTATGTTGTATTTCTGTTTTCTGAATAAGGATGTCGATCTTGTGTGTGTTTTTGTTTTCGTATGTTAGTGTGATGTATTTCTTGTTACAATCCAAACATAATAGACAACATCATAAGGAAGACAAAACAAAAACTCAACAAACACAAAAACACAACACAAACAAATAAATACAACCACACAGGCGTATACAAACTCACGTGCAATAGTTGCGACAGTTTCTACATTGCACAGACAGACAGATCATTCCAAACTCGATACAAAGAACACATTATAGCAATAACCAGAGGACACAATACATCTACATATGCCGAACACATAACCAATGCTAACCACACATACAATAACATAAATACAGACATGGAAATCCTACACATACAACCCAAAAACCAAAAACTCAACACACTAGAACAATATGAAATATACAGACACACTAAAACACACCCTGAACAAATTCTCAACACACAGATCAATTTCAGAACACACACACTATTTGGCACAACTCTTCATCACAAGAACACACCCACACAACAGGCAGCGAATTTGAGATAACGCTGAGATCTAGTAGGCTCTGAGGATGGTGTCAAGTAACACCGAAACAGCTGTAAGCCGCACATGCTTACATAATTAACACGAGTAAGATCGCCATTTAATCAATTATGTATATTTATTTACGTTTTAATTGATTTTCGCTCTCACAATAAAACAATTTAAATCTAATGCGACATAGTAAGTTAATACGAGAACTTAGCGATCCAAGACTCAGCATATCTTATAACTTTTCCCTCTCTGTCTGTAATTGGCTTCTGGCGCGCGGAAGGGACTGCACACGTGTGTGATAAGGTCTGATGCGAACCTTGACACAGATTGCGAGCTAATTAGGGCTGTGTGACGTCACGACTGTCACGTATCCCGGGATCCACGTGGCTTCTAGATGAGAGCGCACCACTTCCTGTGCACAATCACCGCCCTCGCTCAATCTCGCGAGCCAATATTTACCCTCCCTGTCTTGTTTTCAAGAAAGCGTGGTTTTGTTTATTGTTTTATTTTGACATGCGTGTCTGCATACAGCTACTCCGGTTCGGTGCTTAACTGCACCGCAAGTTGACAGTTTGCTGTTTATCAGACGACGCTTTCAAGTGTCATACACATGCAAGGACGTGGTAGATATTATTCAGGATATTTTTCAAGACTTGTATATAATATTACGCAGCAAACTACTACTACAGTACGATAGGTGCTTAAGGGGAGAGGATGGTATTTTTTAAAACTTTTTTCCTATTTGGTGTAAATTATTAATTTTTTGTATGTAGAGAGCTCATAGCTGTGGCAACTCAACCAAATAAAAATATTTTGAAAAAAAAAAAATATTTGGGAGCCCAAATTTGAAAGAAATATACCCAATGCAGGATTGTACTAAAACCGATATATCTAAACCGTTTTTAAAGATAGATTCAAACAGTTTTTTGCAATGTATTTGCAAAAGCATGTTCTACAAACTGTCTGTAACGGAATTTTGATATTAGTCCCTACTTTTGTAAAATAAACAATTAAAATTTAGTAACAATTTTCTGATTTCCTTTCTTGCAAACAAACGGACGTATTTTAAAAATGAAATCAATTAACAAAATTCTGTTACAGAGAAAAGTTTCCTAATAGTCTAAAGAATGGGTGTTATAAATTTCTTGCATGTATCTTTAATAGTTCAAAATTATATCCATTTTTGTCTGGCAATGTAGCAAAAAAATGAAGTTACTGGAAACCGATAAAAGCGGGCGTGTGATTTAAAAATGCATAGCGCAGGAAGTTTAAAAATAACGTCTCAACATCCGATAAGGGCACAAGTACCCAGAAAATGTTATGCAATGCATTCCACACATATAAAAGGGTATTTTAAAGAAAAAAAAATTGAAAATTTAATTTACCGGAAACAACAATAAAAGTGGGCGAGTGATTTAAAAATTCATAACGCAGGAAGTTTAAAAATGGTGACTCAACGTCCGATAAGGGCACAAGTACCCACAAAATGTTATGCAATGCATTCCACACATATAAAAGAGTATTTTAAAGAAAAAAAATTGAAAATTAAATTTACCGGAAACAACAATAAAAGTGGGCGAGTGATTTAAAAATCCATAACGCAGGAAGTTTAAAAATGGCGACTCAACGTCCGAAAAGGGCACAAGTACCCACAAAATGTTATGCAATGCATTCCACACATATAAAAGAGTATTTTAAAGAAAAAAAATTGAAAATTAAATTTACCGGAAACAACAATAAAAGTGGGCGAGTGATTTAAAAATTCATAACGCAGGAAGTTTAAAAATGGTGACTCAACGTCCGATAAGGGCACAAGTACCCACAAAATGTTATGCAATGCATCCCACACATATAAAAGGGTATTTTAAAGAAAAAAAAAAATTAAAAAAATTTAATTTACCAGAAACAACAATAAAAGTGGGCGAGTGATTTAAAAATCCATACCATCCTCTCCCCTTAAAATGCGAAAAGATTTTAAATGAATATAGCAAAGAAAAGTGTTAGACTTTTATACTGTCTTCATGCACATTCGTGCGCTTTACCTTCTATATACCGGGTGTTTCAGACCACCCGTATCGGGCAGGGCATGGTTGAGCCCCATGGTCCTGTAAGATGCAGCAGATAAAAAAGGGTCCCTGTTTTGTGGGCATAGTTGCGCCCCGTTCCCATCAGGTAGAGAAAAGGGGCATGGCATAGTTGCGCCCCGATGAAACAGGTAGAGAAAAAGACACTACGGGAACTCGAGCCTCGTAATCAACCAACCTTATTCATTTCTTATTCGATTTAATATTCATTATCGGTACCGTAAAAATGAACACCATGAAGTTGGCAGTGTTTTATTAACTGTTTTTCTATTGTTTATGCAGTGATTATCAATAGTCTACATACAGTTATAATGAACACCATGAAGTTGGCAGTACTTTATTAACTGTTTTTCTACTGTTTATGGGCGAAGAAAGAATAATACTGAAACTGATCAGGAAGAGAGAAAGAAATTGGCTGGGTCACTGGCTAAGAAGAAACTCTCTACTGAAGAATGCACTGGAAGGAATGGTGAACGGAAGAAGAGTTCGGAGCAGAAGAAGATATCAGATGATAGACGACATAGATCGTGTGCGGAGACTAAGACGAAGGCAGAAAATAGAGAAGATTGGAGAATGCTGGGTTTGCAGTGAATGTTCTACCCTCGGGGACAAAGCTATGAATGAATGATTGAACAGATAATACGATTTCAGGATAAATAAAATATATTTTAAAGAATAATTTAATGACCGTTGCCAGGAATATAGTTTATGTAAAACATAACCTTCATATGGACGGGAGTCATACAGTCCGCTATTTATTTTGTTCAAGTCTGTTTTTAGACTGGAATTACAGCCGTGGCAGGGTCGCGGGAAGTCTAGGGTTAAGGTAGACTAGTCTTTATGCACGTTGAAGAACTTCAAAGGAAATATATGCAGCAAGAGTGTGTCTCAGTTTCTTGCATCTTTTCCACTATATTCCATCGCTTATGTCGTTAAAATAAGGTTTTAATACTCGTAGAATTCTGACAAGTGAGGTAATCTTCCTAGCATGTCCTTGCACTGGCTTCAATATAGAAATAAACTTCTTCATCATTTCTTGTATTAGGCTAAGGCAGTGATGTCAAAGCAAGCGCATTTTTTGACCTTGACGTCGTGCGCGGGCAGCAAGCGCTAATTATGGAAAGAGGAAGGGTTGTGTATATGAATAAGCAACCTGTTGGATTAAGAAAACAGTGGTGCACAAACTTCAAACGGAACGTGAAATTTTATGTCGTTATTTTTATATGGCTTCTTTCTGTTTAATATTATCTATATTGTCTGTAAAACAAAAGTACTAACACTGATTTCTTAATATTGCACTTGTGTTTTAAATCTTAATAACATAATAGAGAGTTAAGAAGGAATATTCACTTAAATTCCATAGTAGTATGATATTATACTGTATTAAGTGGATGAAACACATCATTCATAAAGAAAGTGATATTCCAATGAAAGAGATTGAGTATGACATGATAAGTTGGAATTGATATTGATGGTATCTTTAGCCTTATAAAAACTAATCAAAAATATTACAGTACAAAGCAAAGTTACCTAGGTACTGTATCTGTTTTAAGTGTAACTAATATTACATAACAAATCTATTATCGTATTATGCTTTTAAGGTGATATTTGTGAGCAACTTCCTATTATTAGAATATTAAATTATTTTCTCGAAATCTGCTGAAGCTATAGAGATGACATTTTTTACAACACATGGGCACATATCTTTTGCTTATGATGTAACAGTAGTTGTTTGTTAATTCATTTCCTTACAAACAATTCCCATGCGAATATTTTCAAAGTTTTCAATACACTATATTCAGTAATAGGCCTACATATATACGGTATATTAGATTTACGAAAACATTCTGTAAAGCTACTAGATAAATAGGCCTATACCTGAAAATTTCACTTTTCTATACGAAAAGTTGAGAAAATATTTCTTTTGAATAAAAAAATCAAACTTGTGAAAAATGAGCATTAAAATTATAACTTACATTCTTATAATGCACTTATACTTCTCAGGCAAATCTAAAAATTAACATGGCTACAGTTTTAATAAGTTCTCTTCCCTTTATCTGTTGAATCAGTGTTGGCCATCCCTGAATATATCACGACCAAGCGGCATTTACCACCTCTTTCGTCTGACTCTTTCCTTTCCGCTGTAAAGCGCTCAGGATCTCCTGGGCTCTAAAGCGCGCGCTTGCTCCTGTGGGCATCAATTGACATGCCTGGGCTAAGGCCTACTTATTCCACATTATGTGAAGTTGTCCTGGATCACGTTGTCCTTTATGTTTGCAACGTAATATTCGTCTTCAGATTACTTTATTAGACATCATTTCTACAAGTTCTAATCACTTTCGTCATTTGTCATCTATTTCTGTTGGAGTGGATCTACTTTTAATTTTTGTCCTATACATTTATTTCTAATAGCGTTCTACAGGGAGTGCATCTTTGTACTGCTCTTAGGTATCCCATTATTGTTAAACATGCAATTTTTTTGTGCGAGATCGTGCGTATTTGCTTGTTTTCCGCACAGAACCAATACGCGGTAAGTGTGAAATACCACATTCAGTATTCCCAACGTGACACACATAACAATTTCCCTCTTCTTACCGCTTAAGCGCGACATTCATTTTACTGCTTTAGGCTTTTAACATATTATTTTTAGAGACGTTTAACATAGTAATAATTATAAATTGGAAACTTACCACTGCAATTTCACCTAAATTGCAATGTTAATTATTGTTTTTAAATAATTGCAAAAATTAAGTAAAGTCTACTACTCCACGAAACTTATTGCATTCCTGATACAAGTAACATTAAGGAAGCCGTGAAAAAATCAACGAGATTCTGCCGATGTTATTACTGCAATATGTTATATAAATAATATTGTTAAAATATTAAAATGAAAAATAAATCATTACATAACCTTACCGTTTGTTTTAAGTTCGCATTTATAGACTGGGGAAAAAAAAGACAGACGTATATCACGGCCTGCTGCAGTATAGTAAACACAGAAAAATTTTACAGCAACAATGTTGAAGAAAGATATTTGGTGTTCCGAAGTTGGCGTCATTAAACAGAAACCAACATGGAGATTTCATTGCAACAATTAGAAATTCGTCTTTCAGGTATGTAATAAACGATCTTCGCACAAAATAATGTACGATACACGAGGGGTATGTTTGTTTTCATGTTCTCGGAAATAAAAAAAGCTCAACTAAGTTTCGCTTTTTCAATCTTTTCCTCGACCATGAAAACGTCAACATACCGCTCTTGTAACGTATATTACTATTTTGTTTTTATTATCCAGTATTCACTTGCGTTGGGTGCTATGTCTACATCGCTTCACAGCTAGATTATGGAACATGTAAAAAAATCTTAATACTACTACAAAGTCTTAATTATAGTCACAGTATAGTTGAAATATAGCCTATACAGAAGAGTTTTACAATATAGTCTACCAATACAACACAAGGGGTTAGTATCGATATTTAATACAAAACAGAAATATTCATGCAGCGTTGCTGAATAATAATAATAATAATAATAATAATAATAATAATAATAATAATAATAATAATAATGATAATAATAATGATAATAATAATAATTAAAATAATAATACTTACTTATTGGCTTTTAAGGAACCCGGTGGTTCATTGCCGCCCTCACATAAGCCCGCCATTGATCCCTATCCTGAGCAAGATTAATCCAGTCTCTACCATCATACCCCACCTCCCTCAAATCCATTTTAATATTACCCTCCCATCTACGTCTCGGCCTCCCCAAAGGTCTTTTTCCCGCCGGCCTCCCAACTAACACTCTATATACATTTCTGGATTCGCCCATACGTGCTACATGCCCTGCCCATCTCAAGCGTCTGGATTTAATGTTCCTAATTATGTCAGGTGAAGAATACAATGCGTGCAGCTCTGCGTTGTGTAACTTTCTCCATTCTCCTGTAACTTCATCCCTCCTAGCCCCAAATATTTTCCTAAGAACCTTATTCTCAAACACCCTTAATCTCTGTTCCTCTCTCAGAGTGAGAGTCCAAGCTTCACAACCATACAAAACAACCGGTAATATAACTGTTTTATAAAATCTAACTTTCAGATTTTTTGACAGCAGACTAGATGACAAAAGCTTCTCAACCGAATAATAACAGGCATTTCCCATATTTATTCTGCGTTTAATTTCCTCCCGAGTGTCATTTATATTTGTTACTGTTGCTCCAAGATATTTGAATTTTCCACCTCTTCGAAGGATAAATCTCCAATTTCTATATTTCCATTTCGTACAATATTCTGGTCACGAGACATAATCATATACTTAGTCTTTTCGGATTTACTTCCAACCCTATCGCTTTACTTGCTTCGAGTAAAATTCCCGTGTTTTCCCTAATCGTTTGTGGATTTTCTCCTAACATATTCACGTCATCCGCATAGACAAGAAGCTGATGTAACCCGTTCAATATAATAATAATGATAATAATAATAATAATGATAATAATAATGATAATAATAATGATGATAATAAATAATGATAATAATAATAATAATAATAATAATAATAATAATAATAATAATAAATAATAATAATTCCATTTATCTGTGTTCTGAATTCCAGCCAATTCTTTTAATATCCTTGTCGATAACAGACTCGTTCTTCACCGCTATGTACTAATCAGCCTACAAAAAATGTACCTAACCAGCCATAGAAATACAAATAAGGTAGTAAATTGTAACAAATTTTCCTCACATTCTTCCATAAATCCACAGAATAGTCAGCCTTCTTCTATAAACAACATAAAACAATGCTTTAGCAAACATCGTTATCTACCGCTATAAATTCGCTTTAAAAGAAAACGCATGATTCAGGAGCTGACTGTCACGTGATGTTACTCTGTTTGTCGCACCGTGTGGCCCGTAGACACTGAAGGGATCCCTGTAAAGGTTTCGAAGAAAACGCTGGAGAATTGACTCGTTCCCTTAGTATTTCTATACGTGTATGTATGACCTCGATACAAGAAAACATAATTATGATTATGGTACCTCTCTAATGCAAAGCTGGGAGTCATTTCGTAAGACTTCATGTTCTGCCTCTGATCTGATTCGACCGAGTGTGAATAGAGCTCTAGAAGATCGCTCAATCATGTTGTTTGTAGTCTATGGTGGTCCATACCTATATACAATTCAAACTTCCGAGGTATACAATTTTACCCTATTAACCAAATTATATTCTAATTAAATCCTTTGAATAAAAACCAGCCAAAAATGGTATTCCACACAAAGCAAAATTAGAAATACATAAACATTTGTGTATACAGGTGTGAAACCTGGCGTTTTATAATGTCTAAAAACATATATATATATACATATAAATTATATAGTATATATATGTGTATAAATTATACAGTATGTATGTGTATATATACGTATAATAGATCAACTATTGATCAGATATTTTGTATTCGACAGATAATGGAGAAAAAATGGGAGTATAAGGGTACAGTGCATCAGTTATTCATAGATTTCAAAAAGCATATGACTCGGCTAAGAGAGAAGTTTTATATGATATTCTTATTGAATTTGGTATTCCCAAGAAACTAGTTCGATTAATTAAAATGTGTCTCAATGAAACGTACAGCGGAGTCCGTATAGGTCAGTTTCTGTCAGATGCGTTTCAATTCAATGGCTAAAGCAAGGAGATGCACTATCACCTTTACTTTTTAACTTTGCTCTAGAGTATGCCATTAGGAAAGTCCAGGATAACAGAGAGGGTTTGGAATTGAACGGGTTACAACAGCTGCTTGTCTATGCGGATGACGTGAATATGTTAGGAGAAAATCCACAAACGATTAGGGAAAACACGGAAATTTTACTTGATGCAAGTAAAGAGATAGGTTTGGAAGTAAATCCCGAAAAGACAAAGTATATGATTATGTCTCGTGACCAGAATATTGTACGAAATGGAAATATAAAAATGGGAAACTTATCCTTCGAAGAGGTGGAAAAATTCAAATATCTGGGAGCAACAGTAACAAATATAAATGATACTCGGGAGGAAATTAAACACAGAATACATATTATGGGAAATGCGTGTTATTATTCGGTTGAGAAGCTTTTATCATCCAGTCTGCTGTCAAAAAATCTGAACGTTAGAATTTATAAAACAGTTATATTACCTGTTGTTCTATATGGTTGTAAAACTTGGACTCTCACTTTGAGGGACGAACATAGGTTAAGGGTGTTTGAGAATAAGGTGCCTCGGAAAATATTTGGGGCTAAGAGGGATGAAGTTATACGAGAATGGAGAAAGTTTCACAACACAGAACTGCACCCATTATATTCTTCACCTGACATAATTAGGACGTTTGAGATGGGCAGGGCATGTGGCACGTATGGGCGAATCCAGAAATGCATATAGAGTGTTAGTTGGTAGGCCGGAGGGAAAAAGACCTTTGGGGACGCCGAGACGTAGATGGGAAGATAATATTAAAATGGATTTGAGGGAGGTGGGATATGATGATAGAGACTGGATTTAACTTGCACAGGATAGGGACCAATGGCGGGCTTATGTGAGGGCGGCAATGAATCTCCGGGTTCCTTAAAAGCCAGTAAGTGAGTATATATATAGCCAACATGATCGATTTCGGACGTAGAACCATTGGCCGCTGACACGAAACACCTCTTATCTGTTATAAACGTGCAGTTACTTCTGCCCAGTTACAGACTAACGGTCATAATTCAGAGATTATTCACGAGGAAACGTGTAATTTGTTACTTACAAGTGAACTGTTAATGATAATATCGAAACCTCACCTCGAACTATGTACAGTAGTGGCAAAAAAAAAACCGGACCGACGGAATAATCAAAGTCCCCGAAATGAGCCACTGCTCATGCCCGCCGCATTCACAAGATAGCGAGTAATCTATTGAAGTTGTTGTAGTTTCGGCTGCTGACGTAGCCCATTTCGAAAGCCATTAGAAAATAAGCTGGTAAAATTCATTTTCTGGGAATAATAAATTAATTAAGTTGTAAAATATCGCTGCAATCGAAAAGTATTGGGAATAAATTTGAATAAGAAACAAGTTTTCCTTCCCAGGCAGGATTCGAACCACGAAAGTCTTAGTTACCAGTCTATCGTGCTCTGGAGTGAACAAGGCCCAGAAATTAGTTACAAGGGTCGGTCCTGTTTATTTTGCCACTACTGTACATTCTTACATTCTTAGGCCTCCATAGTAGATGAGCAAATATAGGGTGAGCCAAAGAAACAGGAGATTTTATATAGTGAAATGAAAGTTTAAATATAGTATTAAATTAACTTTTATTATAAGAAAATACAGAATATAATAATATGTCATTTGTATGTAGCCACTTTCTTGGAAATGACATCCTTTCCACCTTCCCTAAGAATTCTTAGACTTGGGGCTCTAGTAGCGGCAGGGATAGGGAAGAATTATGCTCCTCTTCTGGAGTCCATATGTATACTGTATGTCCCTTTTTGTAGTATGAAAGAGGCAGAGAGAAGGGACCATCAATTGAAAGGTACAAGATGATAATCACGTCATTGCAAGGGGACTCACCTTTAACTTTATTATTTACTAGCCGTACCCGTGCGCTCCGCTGCACCCGTTAGAAATAAATATAAACTAATTACATAATTAAAATAGGACATTTGATCCAGGGAACATTCGTGCTTAATAGAAGGATAAATCGTTTAATATGTTACTTAATTTAAATTGCATTTAAAATTTTAAAATGCGATCATTTTAATCCAGAGACCACTCATTTGGTGCAATGACAATTCCTTTAACATGTTTCTTAATTGTTATTACCAATTATTTTTGGAAAAGCGAAAATTAACAGAAAAATTTTGGCTACAAATTTATTATTATGTTTATATTATATTATATTACATTATATTATATTATATTATATTATATTATATTATATAAATAATATATTATATATTATATTATGTAAAAAGTGTGTTGATAAACGGATGTACTCGAATTAGAAAGTTTTTAATTTGTTGTGGGAGCTCTTGAATCTCAGGAGGAACAACTTTTACAACAGCGCAACATAATCTGCTTGGCTCATTACCCAATTTTTTTGCATTGCATTTATTGCATATATATTTTATGTATTTTAACACGATTCAATTGAACATTGTTAAAATTTGAATTATAAAATAATGGATTGCTAAGCTAACGTACTATTACTGCATACTAAATCAATACACTCTCGTTGTTCGTTAATTCTCTGAGATAAAAATGAATATGTTCATAAACATTATTTTAAGAAATACAGGAAATGAATATACAGAATAGCCTATCAAGTTTTTTGTGCATAAGAAGCTATTTTAAACTTAAGTGTCCTCAATTCACTCACAAGTTACTGTAATAACATTATAGCATTATGTCCATCCAGAGAAACTACACTTTCCAATGATGAAATAATAATTAATTATACAAATCGGTTAATTTAGCTTCCGATATTACTTCATACAAACACAGAAACATTGTCTGTAGGCTATGTTTCATAGCTTTCGATTGTTGTGTCCAAGGCCCCTTATAGACGAAGTCATTTGTTTTTTTATTTCAATACACCGCCTTAGATGGCAGTTATTTTAATTTTAAACTCATTTATCTCATTAAATATCAGTCCTATCAAAATTTTTCAAGGTATAAAACTTATCGCAAATCATTTTTAAAGAAACATTTGTTGTGTAACATTTTTCACAAAAATCAATAATAAGCGAGATATTTCGATTTATTTAATTCAGGCCCCCTTATAACCCCGCTTTTAAATAATGTATTTTGAATGCCATATAGCCTAAAATGTAAGTTACAACGAACTTAATTTACATTCCAATTTTTATCGCAATCCGTTCAGCCATTATCGCGTGAAAAGGTAACAAACATACAGACAGACATACATACAAACAAAAATTTCAAAAAAGCGATTTTTGGTTTCAGGGTGGTTAATTATATATGTTAGGACCAATTATTTTTGGAAAATCGAAAATTACCGAAAAATTTCGGCTACAGATTTACTATTAGTATAGATTTTATTTATTTATTTATTTATTTATTTATTTATTTATTTATTTATTTATTTATTTATTTAACCTGGTAGAGATAAGGTCATCAGGCCTTCTCTTCCCCTCTGCCAGGGGATTGCAACTACAATATTAACAATACAATTACAATTATAATTACAATTGATATTAAATTTACAGATAGAATAAAAATCAAAGTACTAAAAGATTAACTGATTAATAAAAGCTAGACAGTTTATTGTAAAAGTTAAGAAGAGAGAAGCATTTCTTTTATTGATTAAGTAAAAATTAAACCTACTCACGCAGTAAGAAAATGCTTAATAAGCTTTCTTTTGAACGCTACTAAATTCCGACAGTCTCTGATGTCACTGGGTAGGGTATTCCACAAGCGCGAGAGCGAGATTGTGTATGATGATGAATACGATGATGTCTTATGTGTTGGTATGGCTAGTATGCGGCTATTTTGCGTGCGTGTGAAGAGATTATGATATGATGACAGGTAACTGAAACGGGAGGCAAGGTAGGTAGGTGTAGAGGTGTGAAGGACTTGGAAAAGGAGAACAAGAGAATGAAAATTTCTACGTTCGTTAAGCCGTAGCCAGTTTAGAGTTTGGAAGGACGGGGTAATGTGGTCAGCGCGACGGACATCGCAGACGAAGCGAACACAAGAATTATGAACACGTTGTAATCTTTGCGACTGGTTGACATTGAGGTCAGTCAGTAGAAAATCACAATAATCGAAGTGGGGCATTACTAATGTTTCCACTAGTATTTTCTTGAGTGATAGCGGAAGGAATTTTCGAATGCTGTTTAAGGAATGTAGTATGGAAAGCACTTTTTTTATAATATGGGTTACTTAGTTATTCCAGTTTAAATGCTTATCAAAGTAAACTCCAAGGTTTTTAACACAGGAAGCAAAAGGGATTATTGTGTCGTTTAGCTTGACTGGAAGAGCAGGAGTAATATTGCATAATAGACGTTGATGTCCCACTAGGATTGCTTGCGATTTTCTTGCATTGAGAACTCCTAGCCTTAAAGACACTTTTCTCACTTCGTTCACATTGTCCTACTTACGGAACTTGTAAATTTGCAGGGAGAAAAGTAGAAAAAAAAAAAACATCAAGTAGATCGTTAGGTGGCAGGGCAAGAATCTTTACAGAAATAAGGAATAGACAGGCTAACAAAACAATCAAACTTGAAAGTATTTGGTGGTAATTTTTGTCACTCATAAATAATGTAAATTATCTGAAATAAAAATAACTTGCTTTATCACGAACCTCCGCTGCTCCCAAACAGATGTGACACATATAATCTTCATTCAGCTCAGAAATTAATAACAGAAAGCGTCAAGAAGGGCATCGGCAATTAAACATTAAAGTAAAACTTGATTATTTTTCCTTGCCACGCAGTAGTAATCCACTTTAATTCTATTATTGGAAAAAAGATAAAAAGAAATTATGATAAAAACTGTTAGTCGAGTATAATCGCTTTTTATTTTTAATGAATCAGTGATGGTTGCCCTTCAAATCGCTATAAATCAACAGCAGTGTACGGAGTAAATAGCATTTATTGCCTCACTTATCATCTCCAAGCTCACGTGCGCAGAGGACTGACGCACAAGTTTACTTGCCTGTTTTCGTATTGACCAATTAGATCGCTCGTTCCAATAAAATAACCAATAAAATTCAATCTTACAGATCGCGCCCCGTGACGTGACGTATAAACGTGACGTGGAGGATATAAAGATGACGTCATTTAAATGTTAAAGGTCATTGTTAGTAAAGTAACAATCTTCTTGTGACCTCAGATCATAAAATGGAGTATAAAACATAAAATTTTAGGTTTTGTTTATCTATTTAATTTTTTATTCTGTGTGTTTTGCTTCCATAAAACATCCGACGTAAGATGGAGATAAGAACAAAGGAATATCTAGAGATGACGGTTGCCAAGCGACTGACAGTAAACAGATGAAGATCCGTGAATAGCTTCAGAGAGAATATTATAAAGTACATGGCCAACCTTATTACTTAATCTCCTTACACACAAAATTCCGTTGCACCATTGTAGAGTGCTTTTTTAATAAAGCATTTCAATCTAAACACTTCTGTACTTGACTTATTTTGAATTAATGGATGATGATGATGAGTTATAGTCGCGACGCTGTTATTCCCGGCGTGACTCCTCCTCTTTGCTTACGTCTTAGGAAGTGAAGGCTCTATAAAGTTTAGGTAGGTAGTATCGTTCGCCATTTTTGTTCTTTCGTTGCCAAGCTACCATACGAGGAATCTATTTGCCACACCGTTAAACATTATCATTTCGTAGCTCCTATGATAATAAATCAAACGCAATGTAATTCAGCAAATAATTGAGCGGAAAAAACGTCTTCGTGTGTTTTCTGCGAATGCCAACGAAAGAGCCAAAGTGGCGGGCGATTATATTAAGTATTTATCGAGCCTTAAGAAATGAATAACGACTTCATCAGCGAATCAGAAGACGCACACGTTTAAATGTAGCCGACCTGCAACGCGATTGGCTGCCGGAAATTAGAGCGACGGGACTATAGCTACAAATGGCTTTTAAGGAACCCGGAGGTTCATTGCCGCCCTCATGTAAGCCCACTACCGGTCCTTATCCTAGCAAGATTTATCCAGTCTCTATCATCATATCCCACCTCTCTCAAATCCATTTTAATATTATCCTCCCATTTACGTCTGCCTCCCTTAAGGTCTTTTCCCTTCAGGTCTTCCAACCAACACTCCATATGCATTTCTAGATTAACCCATACGTGCTACATGCGCTGCCATCTCAAACATCTTAATTTAATGTTCCTAATTATGTCAGGTGAAGAATACAATGCGTGTAGTTCTGCGTTGTGTAACTTTCTCTGTTCTCCTATAACTTCATTCCTCTTAACCCCAAATATTTTCCTAAGAATCCTATTTTCCAACACCGTTAAGCTCTCTTCCTTTCTCAAAGTGAGAGTCCTAGTTTCACAACCATAAAGAACTAATTGTTTTATAAACTCTAACTTTCAGCTTTAAATATCTACACCACACCACCATTAAATATCATATCGAAAAGACCCATACCACTTGATTAATAAATATAAAAATATTTCATTTTTAATAACAATATTGTTACCTTATGTAAGTTTTGTATAGACTACTATACAGCCGTCACTCAGTAAATATTACAGAAGTGAAGGTCTAACTTCAAATATTCTCTACGCTTACGTATATATACCCAAAAGGTTTCACTTTCATGTCATCAATAAAGCATTAATCTGTGTGATTAGTGACAAATACATCATGACATTCACTATAATAATATTTTATTTTTAATGGTAATGTCATCAAACATTCTTAAGTTTTGTAGTTGATGATGATGATAATAATAATAATAATCATAATAATAATAATAAACGATAATTTGAAATAATGGTAGGAGAAACGGGAGTATCGCAAGTGAACTTATACCAACACTGACTTTGCCATATCAAAATTTTCATTCAAACTCACCAAGGTTTTGACCTAGTTATCTCCGGTGTAGAAATCCAATATTTGAGCCGTTGGTGCACCAGTACAAAGGTTTATTAATGATCTCATTATTGAAATGTTGTAGGAATTTTTACATTTCTTAGTCTATCATGTGCAGCTATACTTATTTTTTGTATGCTACAAAATGTCTGCTTATGTCAACAGAAAAGTATAAATAATTCAGCAATACAACAATTAATTTCTTCCACCGCTGTGGAGTACCATAACAGTTAACATGTCTGACCGTGGAAAAGGCGAGCCCGGTTCAAATCCTGGTTAAGGTTTTCTTCGGAGTTTTCTCTCAATTAATTTAGAACAAATGAAGGACTCTCCGTAAAAAGGGAGTGGCTCCACTTTTTGGTGGAATTATTGTTTTGCTTGTTTCATACGTTAAAAAATATGCCCGAAAGGTGTGATTCCAACCATTTGGTGGTAAGTTACAGTGGAATTAGAGCTGAGCTCACAATCGTTTCGTTGCAAAAGGGGGCAGGTCCTGGAGCTATATACGAGTGAACCCTAAGTAGGTGTCATTTAATTACAGTGGGTTATTTTTTTATAGATATTTCAAAGAAAACAGTTTAATACAATTTTGCTCGTTTTTACTTCATTTTCGAGATAAAAATTGTTTTATATGAAACACATCACAGCGTGTTTTGGGAAAGGCATTGATTTAATTTCCAATATCCTAATTCATTTTAAGAGAGCAGTGTATTATGATAATAAATGATTGAAAGAATTTTAGTTTTGTGTTTGAATGTGCAGAAATTCTATTCGAACAAAATAAGGCAACTTTCTGTTTTGCAACGGAATTTTTCAAATATCACACCTGTTCGAAACAATTTCTGCACACATATGTCTAAAGAACAAAACTAAAATTCTTTCGATCATTCATTATCACAATACACTACTCTCTCAAACTGACTGAGCATATTGTGAATTCAATCAATGGCTTTCCAAAACACGCTACGAAATTTTTCATATAAAACAATTTTTATCTCGAGCAAAATTGTATTAAACTGTTTTGTTTGAAATATCTCAAAGAATAACTCTCTTAAATAATTAATGACAAATATATATATATATATATATATATATATATATATATATATATATATATATATACAGGACATCATTTTATTTTACTTCAATTTTTATTGTACATGAGTTTTTAATGTACTTCACTCCCACCCCTTCTACTAAGTAAGTTCGAACTCCACACAGAACCAAGACCGCAGATAGTAAGCAGTACTGAGTTACTGAGTATAGTACGTTCCAGAAATATGTTCGCGTTTTCCAGTGACGAAAGAGCTTTCAATATTGAATCATATTTTCGCACAGGTACTGTCCGTTTGCCTACGTCGCATCCCGATTTCCCCACCTGCTTCTGCTCGCCCCTCTGTAATAGCTGGGCTGTCGTAGCTCTTTTCTGAAAACATTAATTTCTCTTAGGAATTGGAAGTTTACGTAATATTATACAGCTGTTTAATTTAACTTAAATAAAAGGGCCTCGTTAAGTAATTAATTGTCACGTGATTTCCTCCCTTTCTACAATCCTGCATAACCACTTGGACGGACAGTAGATAGCATGTCTGAGTAATTTTATATTTTCGGGTCGGGCAGAAGTGAAGATTGAATTTACAGTACGTAGAGTAGGTACAGAATTATTTCGACATGAGTTACTAGTACGAAGGAAGAAACTGGCAATTGGAATTAGATGCAATAGTCTATAGTGCGATAATATGCACAAAAGAACTGAAGCCTGCATCGAAATGAACGGCCACCATTTTCAAAATTGTGTTTAAATATTCATATTATGATTATTTTACAATTTAACTTCTTTCTCTATATTGTACGCTAATGTGCTGTAGACAGTATAATATACACTGCATAATGAATACGTTCGCATGGATAACTCACTTCGTGAGTAAAAACACTTATTCTTAATACAGTACTGTACTTTGATTAAAGAAAAACCTAATGAAAATTATCAAACTCAAAATCGCGATATTTCCTAGTTTACGTAAATGGATGAACTACTTTTCTTCCTTCCTATACCTAGTGGAGTGATTTGTGTTTTACGCCAGTATCATCGAACTCCAGTCTTGGAGGGGGGAGTAAGCGGTGTTTCCGGTTCTCTAAAGGTATAGACAGGTTAATATTAAAAATGTTAGTAAAAATAAAATGATGTCCTGTATGTATATATATATGTATATATATATATATATATATATATATATATATATATATATATATATATAAAGAACGTTAAACCCAGACGTTTGAGATGGGCAGGGCATGTAGCACTTATGGGCGAATCCAGAAATGCATATAGAGTGTTAGTTGGGAGGCCGGAGGGAAAAAGACCTTTGGGGAGGCCGAGACGTAGATGGGAAGATAATATTAAAATGGATTTGAGGGAGGTGAGCTATGATGATAGAGACTGGATTAATCTTGCTCAAGATAGGGACCAATGGCGGGCTTATGCGAGGCGGCAATGAATCTCCGGGTTCCTTAAAAGCCAGTAAGTATATACTGGGTGTTCATTTCAACGTGTGTCATGACGTCACTGTTGATGAGTAGCGTTTTGAAGCGAGTTTCAGCTTTTGTGTCAGAGAAGTTGCCTATTAATCAAGGCGTTCAATCTGAACTTGAGAACGTGTATGGTATAACTTGAACGTCGTAGCAACAGATGGCGGTCTGTACGGTCTGTGTGCTACCATAACCTCTTTCGAACTGTGTTTTGCGTGGGCAAGTCGTACGCAGGGTATTTGTTATCATCGGTTGCGTACGGCAACATTCCACAATACAAATCTCAATGCTCCGTGTCCATGTTGACCGTCGAAGTTAATGTCAACAAATACGTAAGTAATCGTCTTAACCCTTTCCCCATATCCCGACAGTAAGAAAAAACTTACCTCAGTACTGTTTCGAAACAGTTCACATTCCTGCCACTGCCAGCGTTACCGTACGCATCGGTAAGTATTCTTCTGAATGAACGCCGTACTTGCTAGGCAACCAACTTCTCTGGCAGATAAGTAATACACCTCTGCGGAAGTGTAGGAAGATTCAATTCTTTAGGCTCATCAACTAGCCACGTGACACACTTTGAACTTAACACCTAGTATATACTGGGTGTTCAGTTCAAAGTGTGTAATGGCTCGCTGTATGCCGTCATGTGGCTAGCCGATGAGCCTAGAGAATTCAATCTTCCTACACTTCCGCAGAGGTGTATAACCTATGAGATAGAGAAGTTGCCTAGCAAGTACGGCGTTCATTCTGAAGAGTACGTACCGATACGTACGGTAACGCCGGTAGTGGCAGGAATGTGAACTGTTTGGAAATACGTACTGTCGGGATATGGGGAGAGGGTTAAGACGATTACTTACGTATTTGTTGACATTAACAATGTTCCCGTACGCAACCGATGATAACAAATACCCTGCGTACGACTTGTCCGCGCAAAACACAGTTCGAAAGAGGTTATGGTAGCACACAGACCGTACAGACCGCCATCTGTTGCTACGACGTCAAGTTATACCGTACACGTTCTCAAGTTCAGATTGAAGAACGCCTTAAGTAATAGGCAACTTCTCTAACATATAAGCTGAAACTCGCTTCAAATCGTTGACCCAACAACAGTGACGTCATGACACACTTTGAAATGAGCATCCAGTAGGTATATCTGCTATGTCTTGTGTTGTAGTTTAAAGATATTGACTGCGTAATTGTGTGTTCAGTGCAGAAAATGGCCAGTTATATCCAATTTTCTTACAAAAAGGGGTAGTTCCATTATTTGTTTATATTTTACCCTTCTAAATTGCTGATTATAATAAATGGTTGAGTGATAAATTGAAACTCCTAGATACCTAGGACATACTCTGAAAAAATAAAGAAGCTCAGTTAAAATTGGTATTTTTTAGTTTTTTTGTAGTTTTCCACAACTTTGTAAAAGTGTCGAGCTATCTCGTTTTTTTCAGAGAGCCCTTCAAATGCTGGGGAACTTCCTGCGTTGGACTCTGGACTCATTTCTCTGGCATCTCTCTCAGAATGGTGAACGGGAGAAAAGTTCGGGGCAGAAGAAGATATGAGATGATAGACGACATTAAGATATATGGATGATATGAGGAGACTAAGAGGAAGGCAGAAAGTAAGAAAGATTGGAGAGTGATTGAAGATGCTGGGTTTGCAGTGAAAGACCTGCTCTTGGGCAAAATCGTGAATGGATTAATGAATTACTTGAAAAGTGAAAAAAAAAAATATCCTTATATGTACGTAAAATAAATGTTTAACTTTTTTTCTCTCAATTTTTTCGTTTTTTCTCTTTTTCGTTTTTCTTAAACTAGTACGTACACAACAACCATGTCCGAGGCGGGACTCGAACCCACAGCTCTTCGGACCAAGCGATAAAGACATGCCGTGCCCCTACCGCTTGAGCCATCCGGGCCGGCTTTTGTACATGTCTGGATCTGAGGACACATACCCATGTTTAAAGGCTGGTTCACAATAAACCGGAAACGAGAATCAGAACGAAAACGAAAACGGTAAAATTGTTAAAATGTGTACATTTAAATGTGAGAATTCACAATTAACGAAAAGCTTGCCGGAGCCCGGGATCGGGAACGAAGAGTTGGCCAAGTTTCAACTTTGGCATTCTCGTTTCCGATCACAGCCCACTAGATTCATTCTATTGCCATCTAAAAGCTAATTTGTCGTCGTATATTTTGTAGCAAGAAGACCGTGACATAACCTATGCATTATTTTGTTCTGTGCTGTGCATCATGGAGCAAGTTTTATTTGACGAGATTTTAATATCGAGTGTTGAGGAAAATCCTCACGTTTACGATAAGCGGCGCGCCTCGTATAAAGATGAGAAAATGAAGGAGAATATATGGCTTTCAATAACTGCATCTTTGAACACCGATCGGAAGTGAATCACATTTTATTACTATATTGGTTGTATTACACACTACATATTCATGCTTCAATT
>JAJSOF020000036.1:4427423-4439923 GCA_025594305.2 Periplaneta americana | reverse complement strand
TCTATCTATCTATCTATCTATCTATCTATCTATCTATCTATCTATCTATCTATCTATCTATCTATCTATCTATCTATCTATCTATCTATCTATCTATCTATCTATCTATCTATCTATCTATCTATCTATCATTTATTTACCTATTTATTTATTTACCTACTCACTCACTCACTCACTCACTCACTCACTCATTTATTTATTCTGGCGGGGTATACCCATTAATTGTTAATATGTGTCAGGGTCAAAAACAATTATTTACTTCGCAAATTGAGTTTTCAGGTATAACTCCCTGTGAAGTTGATTGAATAATTTCGAGGGAAAAGTTATTCTGGGGCCCGGGACTTTTGGTTAAACGTACCAACGCTCTACCAACTGAGCTACCCTGGAACTCTACTAGACACCAATTCGATTTTTCTCTCTATATCCACAGACCTCAAAGTTGGCTAACAAACGTCAAGCAACCAACATTGAGTGCACACAAACTCTGTGTGACTTGAATTGTGGTTTTCTGTTAACTAACAGTGACGTGTATTATGCGTGATAGATTTAATCCTGAAAAAAAAAAGTGTTGCTCTTTATAGAAAATCCAAGAAAGAGGATCTTTTTTTCTTACCTTTAACTTAAAGTACAATCGATTCAGGACTTTGATGTTTATGCATTTATGACTATGAGCAAAAACCTAAATACACGTCATCATCGTTTGCATCGCCGTGTACACGATAAAAATTCCCATTCTGCAACCACAACCTTCTCTTTGCTGTGATGTCAGAGATTATTTCGTCCAATATCAAATAAAAAATTGAGATTAAGGATTCGCTTTGTTTCAGAGAGAGAGAGTCTAGAAAACGGAAGACAGATGGAGTACCCTGTGCTAAAGACATACAGTATTATTACTTACCTAAATGACTCCCGAACGGTATATGCTGCCATATACCGTTCAATTAAGTATCGTCCTATATCCTTATTACTCACATTTTCAACTGATTTAATCTATCTTACTTATTTTAAATGCTGACATACGTTGGCGTTTTATTTTATAATACTATCCTTCTATATTTAAAATCTAGCTTAATTCTTTAATTCCTGTGTTTCGACTATTTATTCTTTGGGACCCTCAAGTGATCTTCGTTCCTTTGCCTATATAAGTGGAAATATCCTCGCGTTCTACAATCTAATTATATTATCTATTAATAATGGGAGAAGTTGTTCTTTTCCCGGAACACTTCCGACGGTTCCGGTTCCGAAAAAATACTATGTTCCAAATAACAGTTCCGAAATAACAGTCACCAGTGGTGATGAGTCGGAGTCGTTGAGTCGTTCAAACGAACGGTACAGTACCCTCCCTCTTCACCTTGCAGCTCACACTGGAGCACTCATAGGCATGACATAGTACACATTCTTATCTATAGATGGCACTGCAATGCACATTCGAATCGATTTTGGAAAACTGCTGTGCATGCAGACAGAACTCAAAAGCTTAATGTTAGTAATTAAACAGCTGTTGACTACAAGGACAGAATACAACACTTTGTTTTCGTACATAAAGTTATAAAGACATGGTAGCCAACTAAAAAAAAATAACATAACATTTAAAACATATGGTATGTAATTTCTGTTCTCTCTATTACATAATAAAAAAAAAACAAATCATTAATTTTTATTTTTACTTTTCTTAATGCACAGTTTAATAATAATAATAATAATAATAATAATAATAATAATAATAAATAATAAATATTACAATTTCATAAATAAAAAAAGATATATATTGGCAGTACTGAAACCTGAAACCCCGCAGTGGGTTAGTAAAATGTTGGAATCGCATCTTTACCAAAGTGTAATTTAAACTTCGCATTAAACCTCGCTCTCCAAATCAGTACTTATATGGGCAGTTTCCAACAAATAATGCTACAACATTTTTGTCGTTCCTTGATAACAGAGAAGATAGCACAAAAACTTGTGCTTGTCAGACTTAACCTCAACAAACGACATACAGACATTGTAACTAAACCACTCATTACCATTTACGACTTTAATCTTTGTATAGAATCAGCTGATCAATGAATTAATAATAGTATGCGTACTTTATGACTTTGTAGAATGTTTATAAAACAGAATTAGTCAACTAATGGTGAAATAAACCATAAAGAGGGAATGAATATTACAGATTATTAAATACTTACTATAACATTACAGATGATTGGCCAGTCTTACAAATGTTGATATTAAAGTTCGCGCCACCGCAAGGATTTCAATTTCCATGCGCCCCCCTCCAACCACGTGAGAGTTTCAAGTACCAACTTCATCCAACGAAGTTCCAAGTACAACATAAAGAACAACGAGAACAGTGTAACCGCAGCTGTCGTTGGTTCATGGGAACAAGCTCCGACGTTCCGACTGTTATCTCGGAGTCGGAACATGCCTTGTGCAACGCGGTACTGCGAGCCCGCAACAGCTGGGCAAGTGAGCAGCTCGGAGTCGGAACACTGTTATTTCGGAACAGGAGGTTCCGACCTACTGTTCATTTTTGCAACAGTTCCGAGACCGGAACTGTTCCAAAATAACTGTTGTGTTATTTTTTACCCATCTCTATTGTCTACGCTCGTTCTTCGTTACTGAATTCTACAAACTTTTATTTACGTTTAGTAAGTGAATCAACATTGAAATGCCTGTTATTATTCGGTTGAGAAGCTTTTGTCATCTAGTCTTCTGTCAAAAAGTCTGAAAGTTAGAATTTATAAAACAGTTATATTACCGGTTGTTCTGTATGGTTGTGAAACTTGGACTCTCACTTTGAGAGAGGAACAGAGATTAAGGGTGTTTGAGAATAAGGTTCTTAGGAAAATATTTGGGGCTAAGAGGGATGAAGATACAGGAGAATGGAGAAAGTTACACAACACAGAACTGCACGCATTGTATGCTTCACCTGACATAATTAGGAACATAAAATCCAGACGTTTGAGATGGGCAGGACATGTAGCACGTATGGGCGATTCCAGAAATGCATATAGAGTGTTAGTTGGGAGGCCGGAGGGAAAAAGACCTTTGGGGAGGCCGAGACGTAGATGGGAAGATAATATTAAAATGGATTTGAGGGAGTTAGGATATGATGGTAGAGACTGGATTAATCTTGCTCAGGATAGGGACCAATGGCGGGCTTATGTGAGGGCGGCAATGAACCTACGGGTTCCTTAAAAGCCAGTAAGTAAGTAAGTAAGTAAGTAAGTAAGTAAGTAAGTAAGTAAGTAAGTAAGTAAGTAAGTAAGTAAGTAAGTAAGTAAGTAAGTAAGTAAGAGAATCAACATTTTGTTATAACAATTTATGTTTCATTTGTGAACGTAAGAAATACATTTATAGAATTGAATTTTGAGTTGAAGGTATTTGCACAAATAATATGTTCAATTAAGAGTTTCTCTTCGAAGAATTAAACTTTCAGTGCGTTATTCTGTGAAACGTAATTCATTTTCTTTCAGATGTTTGTCATACTGGAAGGATGTGGCTACTGTACATAAATATTCTACCATATTATTTTATTTAGTGATTTTCTTTAAAGGCTACGTTTAGGAAAAGAAATAAACATGCGAGTACGATATTAGCGTAGATATGGTTTCGATTTGGGAAGCAACATTGTTTTTTCTATATGCATAAATGAAGGTAAATATTCTCCATGCAATTTAAAGTTCTAATTATGTTTCTTTGTTTCACTGCCAGGTTAGGTTAGTGTATCGGAAGTCACTCTCGAGGATAGCGCCTGCCGCAAAGCAACCTGCTAAACATAAAGCTGGAGAAGAGCCTCAAGTGATCTTTGTTGCTTTACTTACATAGGTAGAAATATCCTATATATGTACAATACGAGTTATATTACTATAGAGCGGCTACAACACCTTCTGGTTGAAAACAATTGAACATTAGTCCGCCATGTTTTATTTGGTCAAAACAAAGGAGCGTGGCTGGAATGTTGTAGGAATGACAGTGACGAAGTTAGTATTATTTCGGAATACGTATTATATGTCTTTCTCGTGTTAAATTCTATCGTACATGGTTAACATGTTTCGGCCTGTTATGGACCTTCTTCAGAACTGGTTGTTGCTGGTCTTGGCGCCTTTCGTCTTGTTTCCTGTGGGGGTGTGTTTGTGTAATGTAATGTGGAGTCAAAGAGTGTGTGTGTTCTGAAATTGAGTTGTGTCTACCGTACATGGTTAACATGTTTCGGCCTGTTATGGACCTTCTTCAGAACTGGTTGTTGCTGGTCTTGGCGCCTTTTGTTTGTCTTGAGGGTGTGTTTGTGCAGTGTAATGTGGAGTCAAAGAGTGTGTGTGTTCTGAAATTGAGTTGTGTCTATCGTACATGGTTAACATGTTTCGGCCTGTTATGGACCTTCTTCAGAACTGGTTGTTGCTGGTCTTGGCGCCTTTTGTTTGTCTTGAGGGTGTGTTTGTGTAGTGTAATGTGGAGTCAAAGAGTGTGTGTGTTCTGAAATTGAGTTGTGTCTACCGTACATGGTTACATGTTTCGGCCTGTTATGGACCTTCTTCAGAACTGGTTGTTGCTGGTCTTGGCGCCTTTTGTTTGTCTTGAGGGTGTGTTTGTGTAGTGTAATGTGGAGTCAAAGAGTGTGTGTGTTCTGAAATTGAGTTGTGTCTATCGTACATGGTTAACATGTTTCGGCCTGTTATGGGCCTTCTTCAGAACTGGTTGTTGCTGGTCTTGGCGCCTTTTGTCTTGTTTCCTGTGTTTTTGTGTTTGTGTAGTGTAATGTGGAGTCAAAGAGTGTGTATGTTCTGAAATTGAGTTGTGTCTATAGTACATGGTTAACATGTTTCGGCCTGTTATGGACCTTCTTCAGAACTGGTTGTTGCTGGTCTTGGCGCCTTTTGTCTTGTTTCCTGTGGGGGTGTGTTTGTGTAGTGTAATGTGGAGTCAAAGAGTGTGTGTGTTCTGAAATTGAGTTGTCTCTATCGTACATGGTTACATGTTTCCGCCTGTTATGGACCTTCTTCAGAACTGGTTGTTGCTGGTCTTGGCGCCTTTTGTTTTGCTCCCTGTGGGGGTGTGTTTGTGTAGTGTAATGTGGAGTCAAAGAGTGTGTATGTTCTGAAATTGAGTTGTGTCTATAGTACATGGTTAACATGTTTCGGCCTGTTATGGACCTTCTTCAGAACTGGTTGTTGCTGGTCTTGGCGCCTTTTGTCTTGTTTCCTGTGGGGGTGTGTTTGTGTAGTGTAATGTGGAGTCAAAGAGTGTGTGTGTTCTGAAATTGAGTTGTGTGTTGAGAATTTCATCTTATCTTATAATTCTCTCAGGCAATGCAACCTGTATTTGAGAGGGTTTAATTACCCATAAACGGATATTGAAAATCACGCGAAACTTTTTCCTTCAGAATTTTCACAATACAGTATTGCAACCGGTGCCGTCTATGAGCCATAGCTGTACTGCACTTTTATGTTAACACTGATATTTCAAGAGAGTCTAGCTCTAGAACATACAGACCTACTGTGACCTACCACAATTGCAACGGCATACTGCGTGTTCAGTTCAAAAGTGTCATGGCTCGCTGTATGACGTCATGTGGCTAGCCGATGAGCCTAGACAATTCATTCTTCCTACACTTCCGCAGAAGGGTATTACCTGCTGGTCTTGAGAAGTTACCTATCAAGTACGGCGTTCATTCTGAAGAGTACGTGATACGTACGGTAACGCCTGTAGTGGCAGGAATGTGAAAGAGTGTTTGGAAACACGTACTGAGGTGAGTTTTTTTCTTACTGTCGGGATGGGGAATTTAAGACGATTATCGTATTTGTTGACATTAACTCTGACGGTCAACATGGGCACGGAGCATTTGATTTGTGTTGGGTTTGCCGTAATCAAAACCGATGATAACAAAATCCCTGCGTTTTTTGCCGGCGCAAAACACAGTTTGAAAGAGGTTATGGTAGCACACAGACCGTACAGACCGCCATCTGTTGCTACGACGTTCAAGCTTATACCGTACATTCTCAAGTTCAGATTGAACGCCTTGATTAATTCAAGACATAAAGCTGAAAACTCGCTTCAAAGACGCTGACTCAACAGTGACGTCATGACACACTTTGAAATGAACACCCAGTAGAGCATTCTAGTGTTAGAAGTTCAAGACAATCCATATATACAGGCGTCACGCCGTACATTGGTGATTGACGAGTTGCATAAGTACTGTCTTCCTCCGACGAGTTCAGCGCTGGACCTGAGGTATTCTTGCCATCGGTGCGGGGGGTTGCAGGTAGATTGTTTTGTTGCTACAGCCAAGCCGAGCCGAGCGAAGTGGGAAGTATTAATCGTCCAAAAATATGCAGTCTTCAGTTTGTAGTAGTGTGTGAATATTTCATATACATATTGCTTACCTAGGCCTATATGGTTTTGTTATTAATATATTAAATATATTGTTGCAATTTTTGCTCAAACATCTCCCTGATGTTAGCTATGTTCATATTATATGAATTACTCACATTAAGTATTTCACCGTTACAAGTCATTTTTACGGAAACATGGTCTGGAAAAGTTTTTCGGATTTTAGAATATGTGTGATTGGTATCGTGAAAAACAGATTCCTATAATGTCATGCGAAAATCATTTGTTGGTGATATCTTAAATGCAAATCAAGTAGTTTTACTTCTCAAGTGAGTTCAGCAGTACAGTATATTTAAATTGATTACTTTCCAAATTTAATTCAATTCTACTAGTCATTAAATTTTATAGTATGATTCTTCTTTTCATTTATATTATTGTAGTTTTATTATGATTTTTCTTTTTATTTATTTTATTGTATTTGTATTTCTGGTGGTGTGATGGCCTTAACTTCATCAGAATAAATAAATAAATAAATAAATCAAAAATAAATAAATAAATAAATAAATAAATAAATAAATAAATAAATAAATAAATAAATAAATAAATAAATAAATAAATAAATAAATAAATAAAATTTTCTACAATACTTTCCTTCTCTGAACACGTAAGTACGAATGGTTGTATCTCTATCTCGCCAAAAATACGTTAGAAAACTAATAGGCATACTGCTCTCGTAAATTGGGCGAATGTTTTCAGTATGACTTGTACTTCCTTCCAGACTGCCGCTGTCACTGTTCCCTCCCACTCCAGTACCGCGCTAGACTAATCGGAACTGCATTCCACTCAGCACTAACTCCTCAGAGGATGACAGTACCGGGATTAATAGTACACAAAACGTGAACAATTAAAATAAATTAATATGTCTTACATACGATTACGAAACGTAATAGGCAACGTATGGCATTTTCCTACCAATTGTTACCTTCTGTGAAAGTGTTATGATAATTGGAGACGGGAAAGTGACGGTGTTCCCTTGTAAGTTTGGCGTAGACTAAAGAAAGTAAATAAACCCCTTTAGAAGCCTAATTTCTGACTTCAGCTATATATTAATGAACTTGAAAGTTCATGTAATTTCTTCTTGTCGCTATAATACTATTTTTAACTTACCCAAACAGATTTTGCACACTAAATGTTTACTATATGCTGATGATGTTGAATTGTATAAAGCCATTGACAAACAACAAGATGTTTATGATCTACAGCATGATTTGGACAGACTATATAGATGGAGTATCGATAATTTTCTTCTGTTAAATCTTAATAAATGTTGCTTTATGACGTATTCTAAAGATAAGACAGTTGCTCAAAATTCGTATGAAATTAATGATGTGAAGTTACCTAGAGTAGAATCATTTAAGGATTTGGGTATTTATTTTACACACAACTTATGTTTTAAAATGCACTTAAAACACGTGGTAATTGATGCATATAGAAAATTAGGATTTATAATCAGAAATACAAAAGAATTAAAAAATATAAATACTATTGATACTCTATATAAAACTTTAGTTAGAAGTAAGCTAGAGTATGCGTCTGTAATATGGTCACCTCAGTTCCAGTCCCATCAGATGCAAATAGAAAGGATAGAGAAAAGATTTTTACGTTATTTATATTTTAAAAAACATCACGTGTCGTCTTATGACAAGCAAATTTCATACAATCAGTTACTTTTTTAATTTAATTATAAAACTTTAAAATCTGGACGATTAATAAATAGCCAAATTTTACTCTATAAGACTGTTAACGGTATATTGAATAACTGTGATTTTCTTAAATTCCTTCAGTTCAATATAAAATGAACAGGCAACCTTTTATTATTCCCATTCCTAGAACTGTTTTCTTCGAGAACTCTCCATTGTTTGTTATGTGTAATACTTACAACTCTCTGTCTTTAAACTGTGATTCTCAATTAGACTTCAGTTTAACAATTGAAGAATTTCATACAATATTAAAAAGAATTGTATTTCCTTAGATATTTAAATTATGAAGAAGTGTATTATAATGTTTTTACTCTAGTTTTTAAATAATTTTGCATCATTATATTGACATTTGGCACTATATTAACTGCAATATTATATTCTAGCATCTATTACCGTTATGTATTTTCTTTCTTTCGTTTGTGTTGTTTGTTTTGTTTTTTTTCTCTCTTATTATGTATTTTGTGTATGTATCTGTGTAAGCCATCTGTAATTGGAAGCCTGCTTCTGTTGGTGGTGGATTTAAAATAAAATAAAATAAAATAAAATTATTAACATTTGAAGAGTTCGCGGGAAAAACGATGAATGTCACATTTCTATTAAGGATTACATAATGATCTAATTGAGTCTATAACTGCAAGATGTAGTGCTGTTTCTATAGAAAATAAAGGAAAGGATTACTGTATTCGTGGTGATAATTCTCCTTTTTACCATTTTTCATAAGAACAACATTAAATTTCGTAGTGATCCATTGAATTAGATAATGACATCAACCTTAACAAAACTGTGACATTCATCTTTTTCCCGCGAACTCTTCGTTTGTTTCTTCTTTTAGTGATTTATTTTGGTATATGTATCCGTCTTATGGTTAAATTTAAATGAAATAAATACTGAACTTCAGAAAAACATGGTATCCCACTTTTTATCTAAAGAAATTCACTCTAAAAATTATGGTCACTCTATGGACACGAGAGTATGAAAACTGCTTTTGGGCGAGACCAAAAGGTTTCAATATCTTAAGGAGAGAGGGCGGTATTTTGTGGTAAAAATTAGTAAATTTTCAAAAAATATCTTTTTTCCTTTAAAACACTCTGTGATATGTGTGGAATACATTGTATAACATTTTGTTGGTATTTGTGCCCTTATCGGATATTGAGACACCATTTTTAAAGTTCCTGCGCTCTGGGTTTTAAATCACACGCCATCTTTGATTGTTGTTTCCTGTAACTTCATATCTTTCCTACATTGCAAGACAAAAATGGATATAATTTCTGAACTATTAATGCTACATGCATGAAAATTAGAACACACATTCTCTAGACTATTAGGAAACGTTTCTCTGTAACAGAATTTTGCTAATTCATTTCATTTTAAAAATACGTCTGTCTGTTTGCAAAAAAAAAAATAGAAAATAATAAAAACGTTATTAAGTTTAAATTGTTTATTTTAGAAATGTAAGGGAAAATATCAAACTTCTGTTACAGACACTCTTTAGACTATGATTTTAGAAGTGAAATGTAAAAACCTGTTTGAATTTATCTTTAAAAATGGCTTAGATATATCGGATTTAGTAAAATCCTACATTGGGTATTTTTTGTTCAAATCTGGGCCCCAAAATATTTTTTTATATATTTATATTTGCTTGAGTTATAGTCATGAGCTCTCTACAGACAAAAAAAATTAAAATTTTACACCAAATGGGAAAATATTTAAAAATACTGTCCTGTCCCCTTAAATAACCATACTTACAATTTATTTAATCTACTAGCCGTACCCGTGCGCTCCGCTGCACCCGTTAGAAATAAATATAAAGTAATTACATAATTAAAATAGGACGTTTGATCCAGGGAACATTCGTGTTTGATAGAAGGATAAATCGTTTAATATGTTATCATTTAAATTGCATCCAAATAAGTTAATTAAAATGCGATCATTTTGGTCCAGAGACACTCATTTGGTGCAATGACAATTCTTATGATAACATGTTTCTTAATTTTTATTATATGCAACCATTTTAAAAGAGTGACATCATTTAGATTTAATATCTTGTTATAGGTTTCCATTGGATTATGTAAAACTTAATTTTAACCCTTGTTTTCTATTTCAGTAAATGGCGCTTGGCCCATATGGTTCTTAACCCTTTTTGTTCAAATAACATTATAGCATTATGTCCCTAGAGAAACAAAAAATATTTTTCGGTTAATTTAGCATATTACTATACAAACACAGAAACATTCTCTGTAGGCTATCTTTCATAGCTTTCTAGTTTGCTGTCCAAGGCCCCTTAGACGAAGTCATTTGTTTTTTAATTTATTACACGGCCTTAGATGGCAGTTATTTTAATTTTAAAACTCATTTATCTCATTAAATATCAGTCCTATCAAAATTTTTCATGGAATAAAACTTATCGCAAATTATTTGTAAAGAAACTTTTGTTATGTAACATTTTTCACAAAAATCAATAATAAGCGAGAATATTTCGATTCATTTAAAGACTTATAACCCCCTTTTAAATAATTTATTTTGAATGCCATATAGCCTAAAATGTTTACAATTTATTTTTTCATCTATTATCGCGTGAAAAGGTAACAAACATACAGATTGACATACAAACAAAAATTTCAAAAAAACGATTTTCGGTTTCAGGGTGGTTAATTATATATGTTAGGACCAATTATTTTTGGAAAATCGAAAATTACCAGAAAAATTTCGGCTACAGATTTATTATTATTATAGATTTGCAGAAAGAATTACTATTAAACGACGTAAGCCACATACATCAGTAAGTCATTGGGTAGATAGAAGAAACAAACAGAAAGAATAAAAACAAATGTGAGAATCATCATATTTAGAATGCTGCTTTCTTCTAAGGTAGACTAATAATGCGTTTTTTCCTTCTTCAGACACCAGACGTTAATGGGCGTCTTAAAATAGCTACTGCGATTATATGCCAAATTACGGGGTGTCACACAACGAGATCGCTGGCTTGAAGTATTCTGATCCGAGTGGCCGTGACATCACGCTGCCAACCTGATCGGCCACATAAATAATGGAAAGTTTCCATGGTAACAAAACACAAGTCTGCAAAAAGCGCTGTCAGAAGTGATTAAAGTCAAGGCCAGATAGAAGACATGAGTAGGACAATCCATCATATTTATAACAATCATAATTGTTGCCATGAAGAGAAAAAATAGCGTCCTTTTAATTCCCCTTGTTGATCCAACGCCAAGAATTGAATCAAGTATTGCGTAAGAACAAAAGTAATAACAATAATTATAATTTTATCAGTCGTTATAATATTTGCATGCCATTAATTATTCAGGTGTCAGGGGGTAAAATGGAAGACATTTGCCGAAGACGTATAAATGTTGATTTAACTTAACATCAACGTAAAAATAATAAAAAAAGTCTTTAAAAAACAAGTTTCTTAGCAAACTTCGCATTTCTCTCTTAACCCAGATATGCCTGAAATATTTTTTTTGCAATTTTTGTGTATTTTTCAAATCTCATTTAATGCAGTATATAACTGAAGTATTTGTATGGTGTCGAAACATTCTAGTTGTAATTGGTTTAGCTAGAAACAGGTGTCCTTTTAAAAGGACAGTAGGCATATGAGCATACATTTTGAGGAATAATTTTATACTATGCTTACATGAAAGGAAACAATGTAATTGTTGCAATTTACAATTATTATTATTATTATTATTATTATTATTATTATTATTATTATTATTATTATTATTATTATTATATTATAGTTTCTTCATTATTACTACTAATATTATTCTGAAGAATGATGCATTGTGGCTAAATTCGTTTTAACTCTGGAATACTTTCGTCATTGAATAGTACCGTATTGCTATTGATACGTAAAAATAAGTAATAGGCGAAAAGAATGTTGAAGGTTCGAGGAGGAGGTTATATTGGGAGAGAAGTGACGATACATATAATGAAGCAATTGCTGTGGCAATGTCTACATTGTTATGGCAATGACAATTTAGATAGAAAATAAGACCTCTTCCAAAAATACTAAATGGAAAAGAATAGAAACTTATGTCCGTTCAATACCTCCCTCCAGAACGTCACCAGTCCTCCACTTGTAAACAGATCTTGCTGTTCAAATCCGGCTTTCAGGTATTCTTCCTGTGAAGCAGACTTGAATAATTTCAAAGGAAAAATTGTTCCGGAGCCGGGTATCGATCCCGGGACCTTTGGCTTAGCGCACCAACGCTCTGCCGACTAGCTACCCAGCAACTACACCCGACACTGTCTCAACTTTTCCCTTCATATCCACACACCTCAGTGGGCTGACAAGACGCCAGAAACCCAATTTTGAGTGCACACGAACTCTGTGCGGCATTTGTAGGCTGCATTATAGTGATATGTCTGTATTTGAGATGAAATTTCGCCCGTAGC
>JAJSOF020000036.1:4404923-4422423 GCA_025594305.2 Periplaneta americana | reverse complement strand
CCAGGTAACTTGTCTCGACCGGGATTCGAACCCGGACCACCTGGTTTCGCGGCCAGACGCGCTGACCGTTACTCCACAGGTGTGGACCTTCCGTTTTAAGTGGAGGGATAGGACTTGTGTCCTTTGCAGCTGAAGTGTTAAGGACTGGTATAAGTATCCGCTTCTAACTCCCTTCAATTCTTATCTATACTAATAATAAATCTGTAGCCGAAATTTTTCTGGTAATTTTCGATTTTCCAAAAATAATTGGTCCTAACATATATAATTAACCGCCCTGAAACCGAAAATCGCTTTTTTGAAATTTTTGTTTGTATGTATGTCTGTCTGTCTGTCTATCTGTATGTTTGTTACCTTTTCACGCGATAATGGCTGAACGGATTTCGATGAAAATTGGAATATAAATTAAGTTCGTTGTAACTTAGATTTTAGGCTATATGGCATTCAAAATATATTATTTAAAAGGGGGGTTATAAGGGGGCCTGAATTAAATAAATCGAAATAACTCGCTTATTATTGATTTTTGTGAAAAATGTTACATAACAAAAGTTTCTTTAAAAATAATTTCCGATAAGTTTTATTCCTTAAAAATTATGATAGGACTGATATTTAATGAGATAAATGAGTTTTAAAATTAAAATAACTGCCATCTAAGGCCGTATAATGAATTAAAAAATAAATGACTTCGTCTATAAGGGGCCTTGGACAGCAACAATCGAAAGCTATGAAATATAGCCTAAAGATAATGTTTCTGTGTTTGTATGAAGTAATATCGGAAGCTAAATTAACCGATTTGTATAATTAATTATTAATTCACCATTGGAAAGTGTAGTTTCTCTAGATGGACATAATGCTATAATGTTATTACAGTAACTTCTGAGTGAATCGAGGGCAGGTAAGATTAAAATAGCTTCTTATGCACAGAAAACTTGATAGGCTATTCTGTACATTCGTTTCCTGTATTTCCTAAAATAATAATTTTTATGACCAAATGAGTGGTCTCTGGATCAAAATGATCGCATTTTAATTATGCAAATACAATTTAAATTAAGTAACATATTAAACGATTTATCCTTATATCAAACACGAATGTTCCCTGGATCAAATGTGTTATTTTAATCATGTAATTACTTTATATTTATTTCTAACGGTTGCAGCGGAGCGCACGGGTACGGCTAATTTCTAATACAGAGGTTCATGGACGTTCTAGAAAGATCTCGAGATCAATGATCTACAGATGTAAGTTAGGTCACACAGTAGAAGATGTACACGGACGTTGACATGTGGGTTAGAGAAGAGTTTAATGGAAAAAAGATAAGTGGGTTCTAATATTAGATGTTGCTCTATTTGCTGATCTGCCTGGTGCCTGATAGCCTCGGTGAGGACCCGGTTGGGTTGTTGAAGAGGTCAGTAACTGTTGCTTAGCAGCCAACTTGTATTCCACTAGAGATAATTTGTATAAACAAAAGCCGCCCTAAATAAGGGTTCGATAGATCGGCCTACTAATCAGTTCATAAAGAATAAATAAAAACAATTTTGCGACACTTGGAAAGAAAAAAAAACATTAAGATAAATGATAAGAAAACGTAAGAAATCATTTACAATAAAAGTTTGTTGGGTACAAATGATTACTAATTATAGCTAAGGATGATTTTAACACGTGAGATCCTATGGCATCATCGTTGCATCAGAAATTTTAAATTGTTTAAATTTTACTTGAAGCAAGTAAAGCGATCGGTTTGGAAGTAAATCCCGAAAAGACAAAGTATATGATTATGTCTCGTGACCAGAATATTGTACGAAATGGAAATATAAAAATTGGAGATTTATCCTTCGAAGAAGTGGAAAAATTCAAATATCTTGGAGCAACAGTAACAAATATAAATGATACTCGGGAGGAAATTAAACTAAGAATAAATACGGGAAATGTCTGTTATTATTCGAGAAGCTTTTGTCATCTAGTCTGCTGTCAAAAATCTTAAAGTTAGAATTTATAAAACAGTTATATTACCGGTTGTTCTGTAAAACTTGGACTCTCACTCTGAGAGAGGAACATAGGTTAAGGGTGTTTGAGAATAAGGTGCTTAGGAAAATATTTGGGGCTAAGCGGGATGAAGTTACAGGAGAATGGAGAAAGTTACAAAACGCAGAACTGCACGCATTGTATTCTTCACCTGACATAATTAGGAACATTAAATCCAGATGTCTGAGATGGGCAGGGCATGATGTGGGCGAATCCAGAAATGCATATAGAGTATCAGTTGGGAGACCGGAGGAAAAAGACCTTTAGGGAGGCCGAGACGTAGGTGGGAGGATAATATTAAAATGGATTTGAGGGAGGTGGGATATGATGATAGAGACTGGATTAATCTTGCACAGGATAGGGACCGATGGCGGGCTTATGTGAGGGCGGCAATGAACCTTCGGGTTCCTTAAAAGCCATTTGTAAGTAAGTAAGTAAGTTGATTTAAAGTTTCTCGTGGGATCGTGCCACGGGCACCGAACATGAGCCCAAAAACTGTCCACTGTGTGATGTGGTATTGCGCTCCGAGATGCTGACAACAAGGCTCATATATGACTTGTTTTTCACGACACACCTCTTGTGGCTGTTGCTCATGCATCTCGAAACGGATTGTGGGATCAAGAATGACACCCTTATCCTTCTGCCGATCAATTATGATGACATCAGCCCGTCTAGTAGGGCCATCAGAAGAGATGCAACCAACCTCCTCATAAACCTCATAGGAAGCATTCTGACGGATTGAAGCTGCGATGAGAGAACGAACCGTATTATGTCTGTTGATTCGGAGCAATTCTCCATGATGGCAGAAACCCAAGACGTGAGGAAGCGTTTTCTTGCTCGTCTCATCTTCTGCAACGGGTTGGTCAAGAGTTCTACCAGGGAGAGTACATACAGGTGTTGTATTACAGTTCATCTTAATGGCTTGCGTCCATTGACTGCTCGAAAGTCCCTTTTTGGTTGAGATCCACGAATTACCTTTCTTCCAGTGAGAATAGAAAACAACTCCCAAACCTTTACTTTTCAATTTGCTCCATTGATGAAAAGAATCTTCTTATTTTGAAAGTAACAAGCAAAAATGATTCTACGAACTAATCATTCTTCGTGGCATAGTGGTTATCATGCATATCATTGTAACCACGATTCGCGGGTTCAAATCCGGCCGAATACGATGAAATTTCTTAAATTGGCCTCCGTTGAAGGCGAAATAAGCAGACAAAGCTGTGATGTCCGTGTCTTAACATATTTATCTTCTTTTATGAGAGGGCACCACGAAAAATTTTCTGGCCATTTTCTGGACTTATGTTTTAACGAAAGAAGCTTTCTTCGTAGAAGACATCAGAACGCAAGTTCCTCCTGCCAAGGACACACGCCAAATACTCAAGGACAAAAATAACGATATCTGGAGCGACTTCTACTAACCGACGCCATGACGACGGAAGGATGGAAACTGGCAAACTACGAGCTACGACACGATAAGCAACACATAGAGATGGCCGATATTTCACAAACCGATATTTTGTCACAGGTATTTTTTTGTCACAGATAAACCTGCTGACTGATGACGCGAAATATGATACAATAACAGCAATCGGGCGACAAAATAATCGCTTCTTCTTCTTCTTCTGAAATCTGTATCCATCTTTTTGCTGGTCGGCCGATACTTATTTTTCCAATGCGTACTTATTTTCTTCTATTTTGACTGATATTTTCTCAGACTGTTAACTATTGTATCTTATTTCGTTGGTTTGCGCGTGAAGAAATCGCATTTCAATTCTTTCTCTTTTAACAAGTTTCACTCGCAACAGCAAATCTTTCCTTGTTTTATTACTGAGTGTTCTTCTAACGGTCCCACATATATTTTAAATAATAATAATAATAATAAAGGAAGTTAATAATAATAATAATTTGATCTCAATTTTGCCCAAAATAATTTTTTCTTTCGAAATAATTCATATTTATTTTATTTATTTATTTATTATTATTTATTTATTTATTATTTTTAAATACTAATAATAATAATAATAATAATAATAATAATAAATAATAATAATAATAATAATAATACCATTGGTTACCAGTACTTTATCTTATGTAAATCCTGTCAGATCAACTGTTTTGTTTTGTAATTATTTTCCAATATTTTTCCGAATACTTACAGTATGTTTCGTTAATTTTTATTCTCTGACTCAATATTATAATGTTAATAAGACTTAAAATAATTTATCCATTATATTATATACAATAAAAAGGATCAATTTTTAAAACGATTAGAATAATCACATAACCTCAATTTCTCCATACCCAACTACATTTAAAAATTATCAAGTGATTCACTATCTACAATATAACCTCTTGGTACATGAGGTTAACTTTAGACATGTTACTGTTTAGTTAGGTAGGTATTTATTTGTTAATGGTACATGTATATAATTTATTCGTTGGATTTCCCCATATAAATCACTGATGTGTGGTGTGTATAGAGAAATCTTATTCACATATCACTGCTCTTTACTATTTCCTGCTAATTTTTATCGGTGTGACAAAATATCGGTGTAATTCATGCATATTATGCTTACTTATCGATGTAAAATATCGGTGTGACAAAATCACCGATAAAAGTCACAGATATTTTATTGTCGCAGTTGTCACAGATACTTGAAAATATCGTTTAAACTCATCTCTAGCAACACATGGTTTCCATCACTTTACCTAAACTAGAGGGTTCCACCAGCCAAACGAAGATTGCGTGCTTGAAACTGTGAAATGTGCAATGAACACTATCACGCCCAATTGTCAATAACGAAACTAGTCTAGAATAATGTAACCCAGTCCTTACTTGCACATTGTGCGCATTTCCATTAATAATAACAATGATATTTGTACAATCCAGATTGTACGCTTAGCAAAATTAGAATTACAAGATGCAGAGCATTTGTAGTTGCATTAATTTTACATTTGCTGCGATATTTCTACTTATATAGGCAAAGGAACGAAGATCACTTGAGGGTTCCAGAGAATAAATAATCGAAACACAGGAATTAAAGAATGAAGTTAGATTTTAAATATAGAAATATAGTATTGTAAAATAAAACGCCAACGTATATCAGCATTTAAAATAAGTAAGATAGATTAAATCAGTTGAAAACGTGTATAACAAGGATATAGGGCGATTTTTTCCATCTACCGTTGAGAGAGAGAGAGAGAGAGAGAGATGGAATACCCTGTGCTGAAGAAATATTATTACTTACAGTCCCGTCGTTCTAATTTCTGGCAGCCAATCGCGTTGCAGGTCGGCTACATTTAAACGTGTGCATCTTGTGATTCGCCGATTCATTTCTTAAGGCTCGATAAATACTTAATATAATCGCCCGCCATTTTAGCTCTTTCGTTGGCGTTCGCAGAAAGCACACGAAGACGTTATTTGCTGAATTACATTGCGTTTGATTTATTATCATAGGAGCTACGACATGATAATGTTTAACGGTGCGGCAAATAGATTCATCGTATGGTAGCTCGGCAACGAAAGAACAAAAATGGCGAACGATACTACCTACCTAGACTTTATAGAGCCTTCACTTCCTTAGGGTAGGTACACATTGGAGCAACGATAAACGATAAAAGAAATGACCTAGCGACGCTTTGGTATTATCAAAGAATCAAGTGTTCATATCGGAGCAACGAGGACGCGGAAAGCAAACATTTTGATTTATCAACAGTAATCTCACTAGACGTTTTGATTTATCTAGAGAAAACTCACGATTAGAAATAACGATTAGAAGAAAGTAAAAAGATTAGAAGTAACGAAGTACTCCAATATAATAAAATATTAATTGACTTACGAAAATACAACTGTCTTCAAATGTATTATTGTACCATCTCAACATTACAAATATTACGCTAGATGCATGCTAGATGGCAGTAGTGAGCAATGCCTTCTCGTCGAGAAGTTTTCGATCTATTATACACGATGGCAATGTTACTAGTCAAGAAGACTTTGTTGATTCAGTTTCATTTTTATTAAAATGCAACATTCCACTTCAATTATCCGAATCCCAGTAACCAACGTCACTTGACAGATGATTTTCAATAAATCTTAATATTAAACAATCTCTGATACGTGACTATCTATATCATATAGCAGAAGCTATAACATAACCTAACTAATATACACAAGTGTTAGAAAATTTTAATTAACGACGATGACATAAAAAATAAACATGAATGATTTTAAAAGGAATAATTATTGAATGTACAATTTTCAATGTGGTTGGTGGTTCAATTGATGTTATATTGGACGTGTGCGTAATAGAAGTGGAACTCGTTGATTTAGGCCTACATGGTGTATTCAACTTATTCAGGATTTCCGAATGAATAATTTTAAAAGGAATAATTATTGAATGTACAATTTTCAAATTTGAATGTGGTTGGTGGTTCAATTGATGTTATATTGGACGTGTGCGTAATAGAAGTGGAACTCGTTGATTTAGGCCTACATGGTGTATTCAACTTATTCATAATTTCCGAATAGTGCTCTTCATTTATTTGTAAATCGGATTTCAGAAGATGCATAGGTACGATCAGTGATTTTTATTAACTCTTGTTCTTGAATGCCAATTCGAGTCATATTTGAAACTGCTGTGCATCGACTGGAGTAGTTTGTAATTTTATATACATATATATTTTTTTGACGTCCAGACCAGCGCAGTTTGAAATGTTGGCAAACAAAGAAACAAATGCTAGGGACGCGATAAAATTAAACAAATGCTAGGGACGCGATAAAATTGTGCGATAAGCAGCATTGATTGGTTGAAATAGGCCCTTTCGTACCGTTTTATTGGTCAAAAGTAGTATGACGTAGTAAGAGTGTAATAGTCAGTAGAAGATATTCTATGCATCCACTTAATGAAAGAAGATATATAGGAAATATCAGCTACTAGGTTCAAGGTTAATATAACTTAAATACGTACAAAACTGAACCTGTTTCTCATCCCAAAGGTAGTATAAATTCGTTGTGCTGTGATTGGTTATTGTGGTCACATAATGGATCACGAATAAATACACAACTGATCAATTTGCCAATATCTACAACAATTAATTTAATATGCCGAAATAATAATAAATCTATTAATATTCGGATATATTGATAACCACCGGTATTTATAAAGATTAATATTATCTTAATCAGAGATCATATGAACGACAAGAGCGAAGAAAATGGAACTTATCTTTTTCGTCGCTTTTATCGTGTATCTTCGCTTTTATCGTTACTCCAATATGCACACCTCAATAACAATGCATGCTTCAATTCTCTCCGATGTAGCATCGCTGCTGTTTTTATCGTTTATCTTCGCTCCAACTTGTACAGGGACATCACTTTATTTTTACTAACATTTTTTAACATTAACCTGGCTATACCCACTTTACCCATTACAGGAGTTTGGAGTTGCTAGTGCAATATGTAAACAAATCATTTTACTAGCTATAGGAGGAGAGAAAAGTAGTGTATCCATTTATGTTACAGGGAAATATAGTATTACGATTTTCAGTTTGGTCATTACTTTACAGTATTTTATCAAAAAAACAGTAGAATAGTAACAATTTTTTTCACAAACTCAAGTCTTCAGGCGGTTATATTCATTATGTAATGTCTACTTTATTCAGCATATTACTAACCTAATTTATTCCTGGAAATTTTGTGAGCACTTCCGTAAGAAACCCCAATTTCTACAGCTAACTTCTTGACCGACTTATTAGGACCTCGCTGCATCCTTCTTCTAGCATCTTCTACAGCATCTTCTGTCACCTTTGTTGGCCATCTTACACTTTTCTTCCTTTCTCTGCACTCTGTTGCTCTAAATCTATCTACCAGATTAATGACATTTCTACGAAAATATTTCGTAATGATATAATCAGGAAATTGTGAAAAAAAAAAAAGAAATCTGTTGTTCACATTCGGTTATATTGTAATATTCCAGTTCCCATCATCGTCCTTCATACCTACAAACAGTAAAACAAAACTCTTGTTTAAATAATGCTGTTAAGTACCGTACCATATTACAGGGTACCGTACTTTCGGTAACTCTAATCTTCACTTGTGCTCAGTCCACACAGATAAATTCAGTTATGCTACATACTATACTCGTGTGAAAATAAACTTCAATAATATAAGCTCTTACTTCTACAGAAAACGCAACATATTTCTGAAACACACTGTATTCTGTACTGTTTATTTCACTGCTAGCAACAGCGGCCGTGAGTTTGTGTGACTGACGTTAGCAAGGACATTAGTGAAAGGGGTGGGAGTCAAGTACATATAGAAATGCAGGTACAATAAAAATTCAAGTAAAAATAAAATGATGTCCCTGTATGTACCTAAGACATAAGCAAAGAGGAGGAGTCACGCCGGAAATAACAACGTCGGGACTACAGCTAAATGACTCTCGAACGTTGCATTTTGAGCACATTGAAAAGACAAGAAATAGTATTTGAATCAAACAGAGAGAATAATAGCATTCTACCGAAGACAACTTGATCCATTATACAGACGGTGAAAGACCTGTTGCATGTGTTCTGAATGCTTACGCATCATTTGCACATCAAGAATTGCAATTAGCCTGCCTCAAAAAAAAAAAAAAAAAAAAAAAAAAAGGACAACGCCTCGAAATAATATATTATCAATAATGATATGTTGCGATGTTTTTTTTTCGCGTAACGTTCAATCATTCTATTGTCTCAGAGAGCTGTTAGCTGTTCGTAGCCGAGACACATTCGCGGCTGTATATTAACACCCTGTCGATTTCTTATTCCTAAGGTGAGAACAATGACGTCGGGGAAGCAAAGAGAAAGGTTCTAACACAGTGTTTTCTTGTACTTTTATTATTATTGCTACTATTATTTATTTACTAGCCGTACCCGTGCGCTCCGCTGCACCCGTTAGAAATAAATATAAAGTAATTACGTAATTAAAATAGGACATTTGATCCAGGGAACATTCGTGTTTGATAGAAGGATAAATCATTTAATATGTTACTTAATTTAAATTGCATTAAAAAATTAAAATGCGATCATTTTGACCCAGAGACCACTCATTTGGTCATAAAAATTATTTTAGGAAATACAGGAAACGAATGTACAGAATAGCCTATCAAGTTGTCTGTGCATAAGAAGCTATTTTAATCTTACCTGTCCTCGATTCACTCAGAAGTTACTGTAATAACATTATAGCATTATGTCCATCTAGAGAAACTACACTTTCCAATGGTGAAATAATAATTAATTATACAAATCAGTTAATTTAGCTTCCGACATTACTTCATAGAAACACAGAAACATTCTCTGTAGGCTATGTTTCATAGCTTTCGATTGTTGTTGTCCAAGGCCCCTTATAGACGAAGTCATTTGTTTTTATTTCATTACACCGCCTTAGATGGCGTTGTTATTGTAATTTTGAAACTCATTTATCTCATTAAATATCAGTCCTATCAAAATTTTGCATAGAATAAAACTTATCGGAAATTATTTTTAAAGAAACGTTTGTTATGTAATATTTTTCACGAGAATTAATAATAAGCGAGATATTTCGATTTATTTAATTCAGTCCCCCTTATAACCCCCCTTTTAAATAATGTATTTTGAATGCCATATAGCCTAAATTCTAAGTTACAACGAACTTAATTTATATTCCAATTTTCATCGAAATCCGTTAAGTCATTATCTCGTGAAAAGGTAACAAACATCCAGACAGACAGACAGACAGACAGACAGACAGACAGACAGGCAGACATACAGACAAAAATTTCAAAAAAGTGATTTTCGGTTTCAGGGCGGTTAATTATATACGTTAGGACCAATTATTTTTGGAAAATCGAAAATTACCAGAAAAATTTCGGCTACAGATTTATTATTTGTATAGATGAGAAAATACACAAACGATTAGGAAAACACGGAAATTTTACTTGAAGCAATTAAAGCGATCGGTTTGGAAGCAAATCCCGAAAAGACGAAGTATATGATTATGTCTCGTGACCAGAATATTGTACGAAATGGAAATATAAAAATTGGAGATTTATCCTTCGAAGAGGTGGAAAAATTCAAATACCTTGGAGCAACAGTAACAAATATAAATGACACTCGGGAGGAAATTAAACACAGAATAAATATGGGAAATGCGTGTTATTATTCGGTTGAGAAGCTTTTATCATCCAGTCTGCTGTCCAAAAATCTGAAAGTTAGAATTTATAAAACAGTTATATTACCGGTTGTTCTGTATGGTTGTGAAACTTGGACTCTCACTCTGAGAGAGGAACATAGGTTAAAGGTGTTTGAGAATAAGGTGCTTAGGAAAATATTTGGGGCTATGCGGGATGAATCTACAGGAGAATGGAGAAAGTTACACAACACAGAACTGCACGCATTGTATTCTTCACCTAACATAATTGGGAACTTAAAATCCAGACGTTGGAGATGGGCAGGGCATGTAGCACGTATGGGCGAATCCAGAAATGCATATAGAGTGTTAGTTGGTAGACCGGAGGGAACAAGACCTTTAGGGAGGCTGAGACGTAGATGGGAGGATAATATTAAAATGGATTTGAGGGAGGTGGGGTGTGATGGTAGAGACTGGATTAATCTTGCACAGGATAGAGACCGATGGCGGGCTTATGTGAGGGCGGCAATGAACCTTCGGGTTCCTTAAAAGCCATTTGTAAGTAAGTAAGTAAGTATAGATATAATACTCTTCCTTCTACTCTCCTTCCTGAGACTTGATGGTACGACAGAGTGACACTTCTACAAATTTGATTAAAAATTTGGGAATGAAATAAGCATTGTGTCACGAAGATGGCGCATACTTTCTCATTTTCTTTGAATGATTTGCGCCACTCGAGAAGTACACCGCTGTGGAATAAAGGATGGTTCACAATAAACCGGGAGCGGAAACGACAACAGGAACGAGAACGGAAATAATGTTAAAATAAATGTATTTAAATGTGAGTATTCGCAATTAACTATTGTGAATGCTCACATTTAAATGCATTTAATTTAACAATATTTCCGTTCTAGTTCTCGTTGTCGTTTCCGCTCCCGGTTTATTGTGAATCAGCCTTAACGGTTAGCATGTCTTACCGTGAACGGGCCGGGCCTGGGTTCTTCCTAATCATTTTTCTTCAACCAAATTTTGAGGGCATGTTTGTTATGTAAAGAACTAACAAAATCCAAATTTTTAACTCTCAAATGTTTATGGACTTTTATTTTTTTGTATTCTTTTTATAAATATTTTCAAACCCAAGTTTTTACTAGAAGATCTCAATTTCTAAGCTTCTGTTTTGTTACATTGATAAGACATAGAGAAATATTTCTATGCATTCATTTTATGAAATATCTCACTTATTCACTTTCAACATTTTTTAAAATTATTTCTTTCCTATAATTGATGAAAAATGTTAATAAAATTAACTAGCAGCATTTCTCACAAAATAAATGCACCTACTTCATAAATACTTGCAGTAAAAATTTCATCCAGATTGATTTATTTGTCGTAAAAAAGTTGGTGCTGAATCAAGAAAAATAAAATTACGGAAAAATGGATTTAAAAGTAAAATGAATATATTTATATAAATTAAAATTCTCCTCCGATACATTCATTTAGTAACATCAGGGAGCCAACTTTAGAACAAAAAGTTACTAGATTTGTAATCAGAAATTTGTAAAAAAAGAAAAAAAACGAATTCTTTGACGAAAAAATAATTTTGACAGCTCTTTAAATGCCACGTCCCCTTACAGCCTAAATAAAAAAATAAACATATTTGCAATCAGAATTAAACTAAATCCATTTGGAGTATGAAAGTATAATAATAATAATAATAATAATAATAATAATAATAATAATAATAATAATAATAGTTTATTTTAACTGGCAGATGTTAAGATGTGTGCAGAACAATTATAGTCCGAGATAAATCATGTCGTCCTCGTCCCACTCCACCACATGAAGGCAACGCTACTTTCCGAGTGATTTTTACAATACAAGATAGTTGTATGGGAAAAAATGACTTTTGTTCACTCATATTTACAGTGGGCGGTATGGGGTGAGTGCCTCTATTGCTTTCTGGAATTAAGGACATTATGTTTCGTTCCGAAATATCCTTTCTGAGTAGATAAAAAGGCTTTTTAAATCTGTGTATTTAAAAATTGTAAACTTCCCTAGCAGAAGTTTTTTTTTTTTTTTCCTTATAGAGAAGTTGAGACGGCCTCCAGATATGGAGGGTAGCTGTGAATATATTGAATAAGCAGTCGCTAACAGCCAATGAAGGGTGGTCCCCCAGCTTGGGGGTTGGGCGAAGGGCTAACAACCCATCACTGTAAAAAACAGCTTGTGACGAAACCTTCAAATAAGCCTCGGAATGGGTAAGGTGCTTAGGAAAATATTTGGGGCTAAGAGGGATGAAGTTACAGGAGAATGAAGAAAGTTACGCAACACAGAATTGCACGCATTGTATTCTTCACCTGACATAATTAGGAACATTAAATCCAGACGTTTGAGATGGGCAGGGCATGTAGCACGTATGGGCGAATCCAGAAATGCATGTAGAGTGTTAGTTGGGAGGCCGGAGGGAAAAAGACCTTTGGGAAGGCCGAGACGTAGATGGGAGGATAGTATTAAAATGGATTTGAGGGAGGTGGGATATGATGACAGAGAATGGATTAATCTTGCTCAGGATAGGGACCAATGGCGGCTTATGTGAGGGCGGCAATGAACCTCCGGGTTCCTTAAAAGCCAGTAAGTAAGTATAGAGAAGTAAAAATGAATAACCCCGCTAAATATGTGGATTTATGTAATGCCAAGCCATAATATGTAATCTGGGGTAAATATGTAAAAAAATGTAGTATAAAATTTCAATATATTAATGGTAATTACAAGATTCGCGAAGATTTTTATTTATATACGGTTGGGTTGAAAGGAATATAATATGTAATTACATAAAAATCCGGTCCCTAGTAATGATAATTGTGATTTTTTCAAGTTGTCCATTTCCCTGTCACTTTAACCCTGGTTCTGCTGTTGTTTTTTCGACGAATTAGTCTTTTCTTTGCTGTCATAGAAAATTATCCAATCGATCTGGTATGAAAATTACGTGTTTACCTTCCCTTGTGGCGGTAATTCAAACTTTAACACATTACAGTCAAAAAGAGTATTTATTCAAGTTACTGTTATTGTCAACTACCGTAGAATAAGAGTTGTGTCACAGTTAGCAAGTTATACAAAGACAATATTTCATTTGAATACACACGCTTAATCCATAGCAAGTGGGAGGTAATAGTAGAAATGTACGCAATTGACAGAAACTGGGATAGCTGCGTTGAGAATATTGTACTCAAGAGCTAAAATAAATTTGCCTGTTTTGCATTAGGATCATTATTTTGATAGCCTATATAAAGAATTAAAATGGCACACTTTCCATACTTACATAATACTTACTTACATACGTACTGGCTTTTAAGGAACCCGGAGGTTCATTGACGCCCTCACATAAGCCCGCCATTGGTCCCTATCCTGAGCAAGATTAATCCATTCTCTATCATCACATCTCACCTCCCTCAAATCCATTTTAATATTATCTTCCCATCTACGTCTCGACCTTCCTAAAGGTCTTTTTCCCTCCGGCCTCCCAACTAACACTCTATATGCATTTCTGGATTCGTCTATACGTGCTACATGCCCTGCCCATCTCAAACGTCTGGATTTAATGTTTCTAATTATGTCAGGTGAGGAATACAATGCGTGTAATTCTGCGTTGTGTAACTTTCTCCAATATCCTGTAACTTCATCCCTCTTAGCCCCAAATATTTTCCTAAGAACCTTATTCTCAAACACCCTTAACCTATGTTCCTCTCTCAAAGTGAGAGTCCAAGGTTCACAACCATACAGAACAACCGGTAATATAACTGTTTTATAAATTCTAACTTTCAGATTTTTCGACAGCAGACTGGTTGATAAAAAGCTTTTCAACCGAATAATAACAGGCATTTCCCATATTTATTCTGTGTTTAATTTCCTCCCGAGTATCATTTATATTTGTTACTGTTCCTCCAAGATATTTGAACTTCTCCACCTCTTCAAAAGATAAATCTCCAATTTTTATATTTCCATTTCGTACAATATTCTCGTCACGAGACATAATCATATAGCTTGTCTTTTCGGGATTTACTTCCAAACCTATCTCTTTACTTGCTTCCAGTAAAATTCCCGCGTTTTCCCTAATCGTTTGTGGATTTTCTCCTAACATATTCACGTCATCCGCATAGACAAGCAGCTGATGTAACCCGTTCAATTCCAAACCCTCTCTGTTATCCTGGACTTTCCTAATGGCATATTCTAGAGCAAAGTTAAAAAGTAAAGGTGATAGTGCATCTCCTTGCTTTATCCCACAGTTAATTGGAAACGCATGTGACAGAAACTGACCTATACGGACTCTGCTGTACGTTTCACTGAGACACATTTTAATTAATCGAACTAGTTTCTTGGGAATACCAAATTCAATAAGAATATCATATGAAATTTCTCTCTTAACCGAGTCATATGCCTTTTTGAAATCTATGAATAACTGATGCACTGTACCCTTATACTCCCATTTTTTCTCCATTATCTGTCGAATACAAAAATATTCTGGAACAACTCATCTGAAGCTAACATATTTTTGTTTTACAAAAGAACCTCAAGGATAATGTCATACATGCATAAAAGGACACCATGAAAAAAGAATTCCAAAATTTAGAAATATTGGCTTTGTTGTAAGTACATTGTTTCTTTGATGGTGTTTTATATTAAAAATCAATTATACTGTATATACATATAATGCATGTAGCGGCCACCGGTGTAGCTTGGTCGGCTAAGGCGCTTTCCTGGCGATCCGAAGTTGAGCTCGGGAACGGGTTCGATTCCCGCTTGGTCGGATTACTTGGTTGGTTTTTTTCCGAGGCTTTCCCCAACGTAAGGCGAATGTTAGGTAATCTAAAGCGAATCCTCTACCTCAACTCGCCAAAACCATCTCGCTATCACTAATCCCATCGACGCTAAATAACAGAGTAGTTGATACATCGTCGTTGAATAACCAACTAAAAAAATTACGTATTCTCACCAAGAGACCAAAAAGAGGAAACCGGAAGGGATTTCGTTAGAAATGTGAAGATGGCGGGCATCAAGCCAAAACTGGTCATTAACTAAAATAAAATATCGTAATAGCACAGTTTAGTATATACAGTCGCGAAGCTCAATATTTAATAAATATGCATTCATAGATAGTTGCTAGCCACTAGGATCGCTACTATCGCCTCATCACAGACTCTTTCCCTAGCAGACGATAAAATGTATTATACTTTCGATAATGTGTTCTTTTGAAAAAATTAACACCTTCCTTCCACTATTGATATATGAAATATATAAGGTTTACATATTATTTTCATAAAGTATATATTATATTTTATAAACTCACCTTCCTGGATCTTTCGGAAGAATGATAACTTTGACCTATTTTTCTTACAATTTATATAAAACTAGCTGAAATCACCCGTAGTTGCCTGTGTTTTCCTTTCTGCTTCTATTTTTAATTAAACTGGTTGTTAGGCTTTTCGGAAATCTCGGAAATCCAACTACAGACAACCAAAACGAATTGTCTTTACTAAGCTTTCCTCATCCCTAAAAGATGAATCTTTCTATAGCGTTCACGTACTTGAATTAATGACTTCTTAGCCAAATGTCTGCCAGGGTTAACTCAATTTAATCACCTGTAGATCAGGCATCGAAAAGAACCATTTCGTCATGTGCCTTACGTTCAACTGTTTTTAATGTATGTTTATTTGTTTTTGTTTATTTGTTTGTTTGTTTATTTATTTATTTATATTCTGACGTAGTTAAGGCCATTAGGCCTCCTTCCACAACGCCAGAAATATGAATAAAATAATAGAAAATCAAATTATAAACAAAGTAACACCAAACGAAAATATATACAGGCTACAGACACACAACCTAGATTGTCTAGATTTTGGCCTTCATGATGTATCAACAATCTTATTTCATGTCGTGTTATTTTTCCATGGCCTCATGGAAGTCGATGTTGAATACAACAGACAATAATAAAGAACAATTGACTGTATAAGATTGTATTTTAATATTATACATCAATGTTTCATCGTATTTATGTTTATTTTTTATCTTTTTAATTAATTTAACGTCCATTTGCACAATTTTAATGTAGCCTATGTTCTTTTCCCGGTTATGAAGGTTAAATGTGGAATCTTTGACAAATATAGGTCAAAGCGTGTAGATTTGTATAGACTGCATACATATATACATACATAGCCACATTGACTTTTATATATAAGATAAAATAGTAATATACGTTACAAGAGCGGTATGTTGACGTTTTTATGTTCAAGGAAAAGATTGAAAAAGCGAAACGTAGTTGAGCTTTTTTAATTTCCGAGAACATGAAAACAAACATACCGCTCGTGTATCGTACATTATTTTGTGCGAAGATCGCTTATTACATACCTGAAAGACGATTTTCTAATTAGTTGCAATGAAATCTCCATGTTGGTTTCTGTTTAATGACGGCAACTTCGGAAAACCAAAATATCTTTCTTCAACATTGTTGCTGTAAAATGTTTTCTGTGTTTACTATACTCCAGCAGGCCGTGATATACGTCTGTCTTTTTTTTTCCCCCAGTCTATAAATGCGAACTTAAAACAAACGGTAAGGTTATGTAATGATTTATTTTTCATTTTAATATTTTAACAATATTATTTATATAACATATTGCAGTAATAACATCGGCATCTGGAATCTTGTTGATTTTTTCACGGCTTCCTTAATGTTACTTGTATCAGGAATGCAATAAGTTTCGCGGAGTAGTATACTTTACTTAATTTTTGCAAATATTTAAAAACAATAATTAACAGTGCAATTTAGGTGAAATTGCAGTGGTAAGTTTCCAATTTATAATTATTACTATGTTAAACGTCTCTAAAAATAATATGTTAAAAGCCTAAAGCAGTAAAATGAATGTCGCGCTTAAGCGGTAAGAAGAGGGAAATTGTTATGTTTGTTACGTTGGGAATACTGAATGTGGTATTTCACACTTACCGCGTATTGGTTCTGTGCGGAAAACAAGCAAATACGCACGATCTCGCACAAAATAATTTACAGTCATTCTTAATGCAAAAAATGTTACCAATGATTTATTTATTTATTTATTTTTTTGCTAACCGCTCAGTGGAATTTTAATTCTATTTAACCGTTTGTATACATAAAGGTATGTTACATAGTTTTGCAATTCATTTTGCGTAATTTTCAGAAAAGTCTGTGAATATGTTAGAAATTTAATTTTTCAGTCGTTGACTTTACTTTGTTAGGTGTTAACCTTTACATAATAAATTGTGTGATGTATGAACGTTTTCGTTGACCATGTCAACATCATCAGATA
>JAJSOF020000036.1:4342423-4397423 GCA_025594305.2 Periplaneta americana | reverse complement strand
TATGGGAAATACCTGCTATTATTCGGTTGAGAAGCTTTTGTCATCTACTCTGCTGTAAAAAGAATCTGAAAGTTAGAATTTATAAAACAATTATATTACCGGTTGTTATTTATAGTTGTGAAACTTGGACTCTTACTTTGAGAGAGGAACATAGATTAAGGGTGTTTGAGAATAAGGTTCTTAGGAAAACATTTGGGGCTAAAAGGGATGAAGTTACAGGAGAATGGAGAAAGTTACACAACACAGAACTGCACGCATTGTATTCTTTACCTGACATAATTAGGAACATTAAATCCAAATTTTTTTCGTACATTTACTTCGAATCATTCTTATGTCTTAATATAGTCCCCGGAAATAACGATAAAATATGAGTTCATATGCTTCTTCTGTTTCTGTTACTTTCTCTACAACCCATGGCTCACAGCTACACAGTGTTTTTCGATATAGCATTGCACATTCTTTGTTTTATTTGTTTTCTTATATATATTTTCTATATCTTTTTCTCTCTTTAAAAAATAAAGTACTCAAATTTATAACATCCCCTTGGCATACTACATTTTACTGCTATGATTCGGGCTTCGATATAACGTAGCGCTATCTTTGTTTTATTTGAAATGAATCTCTTAGCATTGTGTATCACTTATGAACACGGTTTTGATTCAACGTTGCGCAATCTTTGTGTGTCTATTCAATACCTACCCACTTCACATGTGTGATTAGAGTTCCACATATTGCGGATAGATGGCAGGACTGTGATCAATTTTTAAGTTGCACACCACTTAGGGCGGGCCACGCTATGCATGATATGTATCTGTGGAGAGTTATGTCGTATACTAGGGTGAATGTATGTGTAAGTGTTTGTGTAAGGAATAGGTGAGGATGAAGGTGAGGAAGGGAGAAGGGAAAGCCGGTGCCGACACGTAGTCTACTCCTGTCGAATAGCATCAAGGGGGCCGCCAGGCTTAACGTCCCCATCCGACGGACGAATCACTATCAACAGTGGCATATACCTTCTCTTCATATGCACTATGGAGAGATTTGGGGTTTAACCCAGGCATATTGGTGCACAATATAGCGATTAGAAGTTGTGCACCGCCACCGAATACCTTACTACAATAATACCGGACAGCTGTATACTAGCAGCATTGACGTGAGTGCGAAATATCGCGAACCTGACATCTAGCGCAGAGGGATGGAATTACGTCCACATATACAAATATTAACATAGCGAGATTCGGACTATTGTTTAAAACGTGAGTTACTAATGTGGAATTATATATGAAACACTTAAGAAATGTTGAATAATATTTAATGTAAAATTATTATCTTATATCAAAGCTGCATATTATGAGAAATATTGCATACTTCATATTACTTTCCGTAATTAATTGTTACATATTTTTTCTTTGGTTTACCGAGACAAAATCAATCTGATATTAGGAATGAATTTACAATAATGCTTTATATACGCATTGCTGACAACTGCAAAGATAAAATTGATAGTAATCTGATGCTTGTAATAATTAGTAAAGGCATGTGGACAACAATAAAACTTAATTTGACAAAACCTTAAACTCCAATACATTTTAACTTCTATTCATTTATTAGGTCTAAATAAAAAAAACTAATTTGTGTTTTTCTATCAACACAAAGAAGAAGGAATTAGGCCTACTAAAGAATGTTGTTGACTCACGTTTTATGATCTCTCGGAAATCGAAAGTACGATTTGAAGCAATTTATAATGCTGTAATTTTGTCACAATTATAAACAGCACATATACACCCTGACATCTTAACACAGCAGTAATGATATTAACTAGCCCAGCAACAATATACATTGCAGTTGATTACAGCTTGTTTCACGAGTATCACCACACCGGCTGCCTAGGTAGCAGCACCAGCGTCGTTCGTACGTAAAATTGCTAGTTGTCCGGTATTATTATAATAAACTATTTGCCGCCATCTCTCCCAGTCCCGAGGTAGATTTTACATGAAAATTTCTGAATCCGCCGGGAATCGAAACCGGGCCGGCTAGTCTGGAGGCAGATGTTGCACAATAATTGTTTTATTTGAGTTATTAAAATTTACTTAGCATGTAGATCTGACTGATATATGTGGGTTTTGATATAATGTTGTGAAATCTTTGTTTTATTTATTTTTTTTGTTTAGTTGCTTCTTTTGAATGCTTCCATGTGGGTTCTAATGCAATATTGCGGATTGTTCTATAATGACCATTATCTATTTTATTTATTTGTTATAGACGTTGGTCATCTTTTACGTTTTCAAGCAGTAAAGAGATAGGTTCTAAATACAAATTGACAAAGTATGATTATGTCTCGTGACCAGAATATTGTACGAAATGGAAATATAAAAATTGGGAATTTATCTTCTGAAGAGGTGGAAAAATTCAAATACCTGGGAGCAACAGTAACAAATATAAATAATACTCTGGAGGAAATTAAACACAGAATAAATATGGGAAATGGCTGTTATTATTCGGTTGAGAAGCTTTTATCATCCAGTCTGCTGTCAAAAAATTTGAAAGTTAGAGTTTATAAAACAGTTATATTACCGGTTGTTCTGTATGGTTGTGAAACTTGGACTCTGACTTTGAGAGAGGAACATAGGTTAAGGGTGTTTGAGAATAAGGTGCTTAGGAAAGTATTTGGGGCTAAGAGGGATGAAGTTACAGGAGAATGGAGAAAGTTACACGGCACAGAACTGCACGCATTGTATTCTTCACCTGACATAATACGGAACATTAAATCCAAACGTTTGAGATGGGCAGGGCATGTAACACGTATGGTCGAATCCAGAAATGCATATAGAGTGTTAGTTGGGAGGCCGGAGGGGAAAAGGACCTTTGGGGAGGCCGAGACGTAGATGGGAGGATAATATTAAAATGGATTTGAGAGAGGTAGGATATGATGATAGAGACTGGATTAATCTTTCTCAGGATAGGGACCAATGGCGGGCTTATGTGAGGGCGGCAATGAACCTCCGGGTTCCTTAAAAGCCATTTGTAAGTAAGAAAGTGAAATGATTTTGCAGATTGAAAGGGACGATTAGAGTACACGTAAATGAATATTCTCAAACACCCTTAATCTCTGTTCCTCTCTCAAAGTGAGAGTCCAAATATCAAGGATTCTATAATCGTTTATAACTAAAGTCCCGACGCTGTTATTCCCGGCGTGACTCCTCCTCTTTGATTACGTCTTAGGAAGTGAAGGCTCTATAAAGTGTAGGTAGGTAGTATCGTTCGCCATTTTTGTTCTTTCGTTGCCGAGCTACCAGAAGAGGGATCTATTTGTCACATCTTTAAACATTATCATGTCGTAGCTCCTATGATAATAAATCAAACGCACTGTAATTCAGCAAATAATTGAGCGACAAATAACGTCCTCGTGTGCTTTCTGCGAACGCCAACGAAAGAGCCAAAATGGCGGGCGATTATATTAAGTATTTATCCAGCCTTAGGAAATGCATAACGTCTTCATTAGCGAATCACAAGATGCACATGTTTAAATGTAGCCGACCTACAACGTGATTGGCTGCCGGAAATTAGAGCGACGGGACTATAGAATCCAACTTTATCTTCCTTTAGGCTCAAAATTCATCATTCAGATTGTTCTTCTCAAAATTGTGAATGTCCCATATGAACCGAATCCTCAGAAGTTAAGTATTTAGGCATTACAGTCGACCAACACTTACGATGGAACAAACATATTACATATTTAAGCAATAGATTACGTAAAACAATTTATATCTTTGTTATACTTCGGTCATATTTACCAATTAATATTTTACGTCTCATTTATTTAGCTTTACTTCAATCCATTCTCCAGTATGGAATTTTAGGGTGCGGAAATGCTTGTAATTCTAATCTCACTCCACTAATACTTATTCAGAAAAGAATCATTAAAATATGCCTTAATAAACCAATTGATTACTCATCTGAGCTTTTGTTTACTGATTTTAATATTTTGAAAATTAAACAGATTTATTATATTGCCTTATTAATCTTCATACATAAAAACCGTAATAAATTCAAATTGTATCATCATAAATATGGAACTAAAAGATCCGATTTTATACGACTAGAGGAACCAAAGTGTTTCACAAGCACAGCTCTGAGCCATGGTACCTACTTTGGTCCAAGATTATACAATAAAATAATTGATAAATACCCAAATTTGGAAAATTTTAGTATCAGAAATGTCAAAAATAGCGTTAGGAATTTAATTTTTAAAGAATATATATTGATTTAATATGTATATGTTTTTTAGTGACTTACATTGTTAAAATTGAAATTGTACTTTTAAATTTAATTTATTCCTGTAATTTTTTTCTTGACCCAGTTTGTGTCAAAAATTATCTTTGTGTTTATCTTTGTGTTTAAATATCTCCCTGACCACGAGTTTTTTACTCCTTCAGGGAAGAACGAAGATTGTATTTTTGTCCATGACATTTTATTAACAATAAACAATATTAACAACTATATCACCACTTGTCAAGCAGCCAACAATCAGACTCCCGTGGCCCTCATCTGGATCGCGACCCGAACCACTGTTGTACTCACTTTTGCATTGGGTCACCGCCCTCAACTTGAGAGTCACTATGAGTCACAGATGTATTTTGTCGCCCCATTAATGTCTGCGTGAAAGAAGAACGTCTTCAGATGCGGCAGTTTGTTTGACCTAGCCCGTCCGAAATGTAAATCTGTAGCACTTAAGGCGCAATATTTACGAAAGAAGAGACCTAATAAATCTCACGAGAGCAGAACCGCTGAAATCAAGATGATGGCAGATGCGTGCTTACAGAGTACGCCTAAACACAAAACAAATGATAAATTATTATACAGACTTCCTTGTTATGCATTTACGCGATGCCTATTAAAACGTGTTATGGAAATATGAGACTTGAGAAAAATGTCGTGTCATAATCATCTGCTTCTATGGATTAAGTTATTGAACCTGTTCTATATTAAGAACCATCTCTTCCTAGTTCTGCCCAATCAAAGCTTTCGTCTCGGTTTGTTGCTGTTGCCTCAAAAGAGGTAAGAGAGAGCAAAAACACGTCAGTGATTCCATTTTGCTATTTCGAAGGCCCAGTTCAAAAGAGAAACAACTCAAAATTTGAAGTTTTGAGAAACGTGAATTTTAAAGCTTTATGTTAATGTGAAAAACCCAATTGACACACTCTGATTTGAAACCTGTAGTAAGGTGGGTGCTCCTGTTATGGCCATGTTCCTGATATGGCCACCCCTCTATTGTGAGTTAATTAAACAAAAAATCCGCTAAATTGCAGCAGCATCCAGTGAAAGGGCTTCCTTGTTTGTCACTTGATCGTTTTCCATCCAGTCAGGTTGAGCAATATGGCGTCAGTTGCCTGTTTTGCGGTTTTCATGTGACCACTACTTATTTTTCTCTGGTAAGTCTCCTTTGTTCTATGCATGTTTTTTAAAGACTTGTTCCATGAAAACCATCGTACTCCATTCAGTTTTTAATGTTCTGTTGATTGGTGTTGTAGTTGATGGCGTATCTTTTACGAGTTGTTCATAATCAAACGATTTTCGTGAAAGCTTACCTGTTCCTGACATGGCCATATCAAATGCATCATGACCATATCAAGTTCATTTCACTTTTATTTTTTCACTGACAAATTTACATACCTTATAGCTGGAATTACGCAAAAAATTTGTATTTTAAGAAAAACAACGTATTTTTAATGGAAAAAATATTTTGACTATACTTTTGAATTATAAAAAAGATTATTAAGTGTCATGTTTATTCATTTTACACCAAAATTATTTAATTTTAGCACAACTGCGCTATCAAACTGAAAAAAAATCACGATTTGTAGAACATGGAACAAGGGTGGCCATATCATGTGCACATGTTCCTGATATGGCCACTAGGTAGACTTTTGGAATTTGGGACTTTTTGGACAATTAAAGCTATTTTTATGGGGAAAGGAAATTGTTTTAAGAAAGTCCATTAGACTGACAGCGAGTAAGAAAGAAGTGGTTTGCATTTTTTTTTCAAAATGGCGGCTAGAAAAATTCTCAAACCTTAGCATGGCCATATCAGGGACACCTACCTTATATACAATGTGAAAACAGTTATATTACCGGCTGTTCTTTATGATTGTGAAACTTGGACTCCCACTTTCAGAGAGGAACAGAGGTTAAGGGTGTTTGAGAATAAAGTGCTTAGGAAAATATATGGGGCTAAGAGGGATGAAGTTACAGGAGAATGGAGAAAGTTACACAACACAGAACTGCACGCATTGTATTCTTCACCTGACATAATCAGGAATATTAAGTCCAGACGTTTCAGATGGGTAGGGCATGTAGCACGTATGAGCGAATCCAGAAATGCATATAGAGTGTTAGTTGGGAGGCCGGAGGGAAAAAAGACCTTTGGGGAGGCCGAGACGTAGATGGGAAGATAATATTAAAATGGACTTGAGGGTGATAGTATATGTTGGTAGAGACTGGATTAATCTTGCTCAGGATAGGGACCGATGGCGGGCTTATGTGAGGGCGGCAATGAACCTCCGGGTTCCTTAAAAGCTAGTAAGTAAGTAAGTAAGTAAGTAAGTAAGTAAGTAAGTAAGTAAGTAAGTAAGTAAGTAAGTAAGTAAGTATTAAGTAGTACAAAACCTCTTTTCCTACTAAGCCAATTATGTAAGATCAATTGTTAGGGCATTTTTGAAAGATGTTTAGGTCATAAATACATTGTTTTAGGACATTTTTCATGATTTATAGGTCATCAAAATCCTAGGCCTAATGATGACAGTCTGCTTACGCTACCGGTACACTGTCAAAACAAATTATGTATTTCTTAATAAAGCTTAAATCTTACTGATAGAATTTCCTACTGAGAATTATTCTACAGTACAGTATTAAAGAATATTGTTGTAAATGGTGTACTGAAGCAGAGCAGAAATATATATATATTGCATACTTCCACTCGGTAATGAGTTTTGGAATAATATTCTGGGGAAATTCCACAGATAGTAACAGTATATTTCTATTACAAAAAAGAGTAATTAGAATAATAGTAGGTGCCAAATCTAGGGAATCGTGTAGGACTATTTTCAAAAAACTGCAAATAATGTCCATGGCTTGTCAGTATATCTTTTCATTAATAATCTTCCTCTTATGTAATCGTGAAAACTTTGTAACTAATTCAACAGTTCATAGCATAAATACACGTCAAAAATGACTTTCATACTCCATCGGCAAGTCTATCGTGCTATCAAAAAGGAGTGCGTTATATGGCAGTAAAAATTTTTAATAGCCTCCCTATCGATATAAAAAATGAAACTCAAAACATAAGATTATTTAGGGCCAAATGAAAGAAGTACCTAATTTCTCACGCCTTCTATTCTGTAGGTGAATTCATGACATTCAATCACACTTCATGAAATTGATACTAAAACTTTGTGTTGTACTAGTAGACTATATTGTAAATCTCGTCTGTATATATTTTCATCTAGACTGTGACTATAAATTAAGATTTTATAATAGTATTAAGTTTTTTGACTTGTTCCGTATTCTAGCTGTAAGCAAAGTATGAATACCATAGAATGTTAATAAATACAATACAGTACAATACAATACAATACGACGCCACTGATTTAAAATATTTCTCAAGATAGCATCTCTTTTGGTCGATTATATCATTAAAAATTAAATGTAGAAGAGGAAAGAATGTAACATACACTGATACTGTAATTAAATCAATCAATTAATTCCCCGTAGATGTGGACTATACCTGGACGTAATGCGTCATAATTTCTTGGAACCCGAGTCGTGAAAATTCATGACGGCAACTTTCTAAACGCAGATTAAGTTCCTCTCTAGCGGGAGAACACGTGTTTCCAGGTATCGTTTATGCTGGATGCAGACTCTGTATGAGTTATGTCTGCGTGGTTAACACTTTCCTTCTTTTCTTCCTTCAAAGAGTTTCAAGGTCTTTTCTCCGTGTCATTCCGTGGAAACTTCTAAGAGGACGGTTTCTTGCAAGCTTTGATCGTCAGGTCATCTCTGCAGGAAGCATTTTCCTCCAGTTATAACACTTTATGACTGAACATGACTGTAGCTTATCCAATTTTACAAAATTAATCATACAAGAGCTACGAGTATCTTGATAGTTCATAAAGTGCATTTTACACAGTTTCATTGTTGTTTGTATGCCGCAAGGTCATTACTTGAATCAATACAAAGACAAGGGATTCACATCAAGTCTATCAGCGTTTTAGTACAGGGTGGGGCATAGGAACCAAGTGTTTTTAAAATAATCATAAAACAGTTACTTTTCGTTTTCAACACATTTTATTCGTAGAACAACGTTTGTGAGAACATACCATTTCAATTATGAGCGGAAAATTACATCTGGCTTGTGATGTCCGTCTGTGTTGACGCATTGTGTAAGGCGCTGACGAAAATTCACCTCTACTGGGTGTTCAGTTCAAAGTGTGTCATGGCTCGCTGTATGTCGTCATGTGGCTAGCCGATGAGCCTAGAGAATTCAATCTTCCTACATCTCCGCAGAGGCGTATTACCTATATGCAAGAGAAGTTGCCTACCAAGTACGGCGTTCATTCTGAAGAGTACTTACCGATACGTACGGTAACGCCTGTAGTGGCAGGAATGTGAACTGTTTGGAAACACGTACTGAGGTGAGTTTTTTTTCTTACTGTCGTGATATGGCGAGAGGGTTAAGACGATTACTTACGTATTTGTTGACATTAACTTCGACGGTCAACATGGACACGGAGCATTTGATTTGTATTGTGGAATGTTGCCGTACGCAACCGATGATAACAAATACCCTGGGTACGACTTGCCCGCGCAAAACACAGTTCGAAAGAGGTTATGGTAGCACACAGACCGTACAGACCGCCATCTGTTGCTACGACGTTCAAGTTATACCGTACACGTTCTTAAGTTCAGATTGAACGCCTTGATTAATAGGCAATTTCTCTGACATAAAAGCTGAAACTCGCTTCAAATTGCTGACTCATCAACAGTGACGTCATGACACACTTTGAAATGAACACCCAGTATTCTTTCCAGGAGATCTCTGTTGATTTGAGTGATGTGTTGACGTACTGTGTGGCAATTTCTCTGACATAAAAGCTGAAACTCGCTTCAAATTGCTGACTCATCAACAGTGACGTCATGACACACTTTGAAATGAACACCCAGTATTCTTTCCAGGAGATCTCTGTTGATTTGAGTGATGTGTTGACGTACTGTGTCCTTTAATTCATCTAATATTCGAGGCTTATCCTCGTAAACACGTGCCTTTAGGTACCCACATAGAAAAAAATCACATGGACAGGTCAGGGGACGGAGGGAGCCATGGAACATCATCAAATCTCTAAATGAGAGATTGGAAAACAGGAAGCAAAGAACTGCCATTAACGCTCTGAAGATATGCGCCGTGGCCCCATCTTGCTGAAACCACCCATCTTATATGGGTGTAAATGTAAATCGTCATGCAAAATCCGTCTTACCGTACGATTGCTGATTCCAAGAGCAGCTGAATGTCTTCGAGCAGAGCGGCCTGGGCAGCGCAGTATCGCTTGTCTGACTGAAAATTTTCTGGAGTAGCACTCTGTGTTGGGGGCCGGGCGATTTATTCTTCAGTATTGCGCCTTTTTTTTTTTTAAGATTTTTTAACCCAACATAAGATTGTGTCACGCACGGGAACAGAATCATTGCGATTAATATTGAATCTGTAGCAATACTCACGCCGTGTCGAGCTCACCGACTCGCCATTTCTAACAAAACAATCATACGCAAACATGCGTCCACTGCTCCATGATGCCGACTGCAGGCGAAATGCTATGAGCTACGGAATAGACTGTCACATGCCGTACGTCTCTCCCTTTCATAACGACTGAGTACAAGACATTCCAAAAACACTTGGTTCCCATGCCCCACCGTGTATTAGGTGCAAGGACGGAAATAATCTATACTAATAATAAATCTGTAGCCGAAATTTTTCTGGTAATTTTCGATTTTCCAAAAATAATTGGTCCTAACTTATACTACTAGGTTCAAAAAAAGTTCCCGGAATTTTACTACCATTTTTCGTATTAATATATAACAAGGGATATTATACATTTGTTTTGTTGGTAACATTCATGATGTCATTTTTAAAGTTTGTTGATAATGGCAATTATTGGTTTTGAGTTGTAGGCAATTGTTTATCATAGTGTTTCGTTTGTTCGTCGCATTTTGTAATTATGTCCACAGAGCAAAGTACAAACATCAAGTTCTGTGTTTTGCTGGGGACATGATCAGTATGGCTGATGAAAATGGTGATTTCTTAAACAAAATGAAACTGGTGCTACTTGTACGACCCAGTCCCTAAACGACAGTCATCTGAGTGGAAATCGAAAACATCTCCTCGAAGCAAATATTTCCTAGGGACACTTCCAAAGGCAAAGTTATTTTAAATGTTATGTTTTATTTAACGACGCTCGCAACTGCAGAGGTTATATCAGCATCGCCGGATGTGCCGGAATTTTGTCCCGCAGGAGTTCTTTTTCATGCCAGTGAATCTACTGACATGAGCCTGTCGCATTTAAGCACACTTAAAGCAAAGTTATGTTGGAAGTTTTCTTCGACTCTCAGGGTCTCATGCACCATGAGTTCATTCCAGAAGGTCGTACTGTAACGAAAGAATTGTACGTAGAAACCCTCCGTCACCTCTGGGACGCAGTGAGAAGGAAACGTCCAGAAAAGTGGGTAGAAAACAACTGGTTCCTTATGCATGACAATGCACCTGCTGATCGCACAATTATTGTAAAGAATTTTTCTTGCCAGGCACAACATAACTGCTTTGGATCACCCACCATACTCTCCTGATCTCTCACCACCTGATTACTTTCTGTTTCCCAGTCTGAAAAGTCATCTGAAAGGACGGAGATTCAATGCTGAAGAGGTTATCGCAAACGCGACGAGAGCACTAAGACGGGTTTCACAAAATGGCTTCCAGGCCTGCTTCCAGGAACTCTACACGCGTTGGCAAAAGTGTATTGTTGCGGAAGGCAACTTTTTGAAGGGAATGCTGTAGAATAGTGTTTAAGGTACGTTGTTTCTATGATGCTAGCAAATTCCGGGAACTTTTTGAACCTAGTATGTATAATTAATCACCCTGAAACCGAAAATCGCTTTTTTTTTAAATTTTTGTTCGTATGTCTGTCTGTCTGTCTGTTTGTTACCTTTTCACGCGATAATGGCTGAACCGATTTCGATGAAAATTGGAATATAAATTAAGCTCATTGTAACTTAGATTATAGGCTATATGGCATTCAAAATACATTTAAAAGGGGGTTATAAGGGGGCCTGAATTAAATAAATCGAAATATCTCGCTTATTATTGATTTTTGTGAAACATGTTACATCGCAAAAGTTTCTTTAAAAATAATTTCCGATACGTTTTATTCCTTGAAAAATTTTGATAGGACTGAGTTTTAAAATTAAAGTAACTGCCATCTAAGGCCGTGTAATGAATTAAAAAACAAATGACTTCGTCTATAAGGGGCCTTGGACAGCAACAATCGAAAGCTATGAAAGATAGCCTACAGATAATGTTTCTGTGTTTGTATGAAGTAATATCGGAAGCTAAATTAACCGATTTGTGTAATTAATTATTATTTCACCATTGGAAAGTGTAGTTTCTCTAGATGGACATAATGCTATAATGTTATTACAGTAATTTCTGAGTGAATCGAGGACAGGTAAGATTAAAATAGCTTCTTATGCACAGAAAACTTGATAGGTTGTTCTGTATATTCATTTCCTGTATTTCTTATAATAATATTTATGAACATATTCATTTTTATCTCAGAGAATTAACGAACAACGAGAGTGTATTGATTTAGTATGCAGTAATAGTACGTTAGCTTAGCAATCCATTATTTTATAATTCATATTTTAACTATGCTCAATTGAATCGTGTTAAAATACATAAAATACATATGCAATAAATGCAATGCAAAAAATTGGGTAATGAGCCAAGCAGATTATGTTGCGCTGTTGTAAAAGTTGTTCCTCCTGAGATTCAAGACCTCCCATAACACATTAAAAACTTTCTAATTCGAGTACATCCGTTATCAACACACTTTTTCATAATATAATATAATATAAACATAATAATAAATCTGTAGTCAAAATTTTTCTGTTAATTTTCGCTTTTCCAAAAATAATTGGTAATAACAATTAAGAAACATGTTAAAGGAATTTTCATTGCGCCAAATGAGTGGTCTCTGGATCAAAATGATCGCATTTTAATATTTTAAATATAATTTAAATTAAGTAACATATTAAACGATTTATCCTTCTATCAAACATGAATGTTCCCTGGATCAAACGTCCTATTTTAATTATGTAATTACTTTATATTTATTTGTAACGGGTGCAGCGGAGCGCACGGGTACGGCTAGTCATAAATAAGCCGAGACCAGTCGGAAAGAGTCGTTGTATCGTTGCAAGCGTGAGTAGTCAATGCTGAAATAATGGCTATTGTTGAAACAAAAGAAAGCGGTCGGTTTCAAATATTTGTAAACTGTGGCTCTGAGACAGCTAAGTGTACAGAAGCCAATTATTACATTTCGCAAAAAAACTTCGCTGGAAGAAGGTCACAGAATTGCGTGTCAGCAAGCAACGCGGTGACCAGGTCGTGCGTACACAGCCCTGCGGAGTAACGGCAGATCTGCCAGCCCCAGGATGGTGCGGATGTCAGGGGTCAAGCACTCACACGCACGCAATAGTCTTGCGTGTCGCACCACATGCGTGTTGGGATGAGCAGTGGACATACGCACGACACATGCGAGCAGTCTGTCTGCCTTCTTTAAAAAAAATCTTAGGCCTGTGGGGAAAAAGTGCGAAGTTGAAAGAAGTCTAATGCTACACGAAGTGGTTTTCATTCCTTAAAAGAAGAGTACACGCAGTGTTAACCGAATAACCAGATCTTCGGTCTTCAACGCCGGAGACTCTTGCTCTACGAGTCCAATTAGAACTACTGTTTTATGGGAATTTACTAAAGATGACGTTATTAATTGGTCCAACAGAATAATATCTGTTATAGTGACAATTAACATTTGAGGAGAAAAATTCGCTCCGGCGCCGGGAATCGAACCCGGGTCCTTGGTTCTACGTACCAAGCGCTTTGACCACTGAGCTGTACAGGGTCATCACTTTATTTATACCAACATTTTTAACATTAACCTGGCTATACTCGGAAACACTGTTACCCCTTCCATTACAGGAGTTTGGAGTTACTAGTGCAATATGTAAACAAATCATTTTACTAGCTATAGGAGAGAAAAGTAGTGTATCCATTTATATTACAGGGAAATACAGTAGGGTCTATTACAATTTTCAGTTTTATAATTACTTTTACGGTATTTTATCAAAAAACAGTATAGTAGTTACAATTTTTTTTCACAAACTCTTCAGGCGGTTATATTCATTATGTAATGTCTACTTTATTCAGCATATTACTAACCTAATTTATTCCTGAGAATATTGTGAGCACTTCCGTAAGAAACTCCAATTTCTACAGCTAACTTCTTGACCGATTTATTAGGACTTCGCTACATCCTTTCTCTAGCATCTTCTAGATCATCTTCTGTCACCTTTGTTGGCCATCTTACACTTTTCTTCCTTTCTGTACACTCTGTTGCTCTAAATTTATCTACCAGATTAATGACATTTGTACGAAAATATTCCGTAATGATATAATCAGGAAATTGTGAAAAAAAAACTGTCGTTCACATTCGGTTATATTGTAATTCCAGTTTCCATCATCGTCCTTCATACCTACAAACAGTAAAACAAAACTCTTGTTTAAATAATGCTGTTAAATACCGTACCATATTATAGGGTACCGTACTTTCGGTAACTCTAATCTTCACTTGTGCTCAGTCCACACAGATAAATTCAGTTATGCTACACACGATACCTGTGTGAAAATAAACTTCAATAATATAAGCTCTTTCTTTATAGAAAATGCAACATATTTCTGAAACACACTGTACTCTGTACTGTTTACTTCACTGCTAGCAACAGCGGCCGTAAGTTTGTGTGGCTGACGTTAGCAAGGACATTATTGAAAGGGGTGGGAGTCAAGTACATTTAGAAACGCAGGTACAATAAAAATTAAAGTAAAAATAAAATGATGTCTCTGACAGCGTATTCCGAATCTCACCGGTCCGGTGGCATCAATGACGTCACGTTGCAGCGAAATAAGGAACAAAACTCCTGAAAGGATCGATGCTGTCATGGCGACTGTACAAGTTGTTGTCTGTGCTACGCTAGCAAAATTTTGAGAAATTTTCGTACTCCCATCTCGTTCAAAGAAAAGATAGCATAAACAATTTATTTCTTGAACCGGTAGTAATAACTGGTCCGTTGACATGTTCGCTCATAAGCCATTAACATATTGTTTTACGTTGTGCTCATTACAAACAATACAGCAGAACACACCGCCATGACACAACAGTGCACGATGTTATTCGTCTGCTAATTCCCGCCCTATACAAGAACCAATCAGATTCACTGATGGCGGCTGATGGAGACTGCCACCACCTCTGCAAGTTGATGGCACCGGTGCGACACCGGTGGAGCATCAATGACGTCATCGGTGGAATTCGGAACACCGTGATGCCATCGGATTGCTCACCGGTGAGGTTCGGAATACGCTCTGTATAATGGCATTTGACTTGAAATATAAACGTCAACGCATATGCCTAACTTGGAGTCAGTCCACAAAAAAAGGGGAATAACACTGTAGGAGGAAGGTTCGATCCGGTGCTGTGGATTGAATTCGGCGTAGCTCAGTGGTCAGAGCGCTTGGTACGTAGAACCAAGGACCCGGGTTCGATTCCCGGCGCCGGAGCGAATTTTTCTCCTCAAATATTAATTATTTCATGGAAAGGTGTGATCGAAGTCAATCAGGTAGACTTCAGGCTACGAGTCTTGGCTTGGCTTTTCGAGGCCCGGACCCGGGATGCATCCTGGCTCTTAGGGTTACATTATGCGCCCTACATACGCGATTATTGTTCCAAGTCTGACAGTTGAATCCGACGCTGACAGATAGAACATCCTGCCTCAGTTCAGACAGAGCAAAGTCCCATACTCAGACGGGTACTTGGAAAGCCCTAGGGCTCGGAACCCCAAGCAAAGCCTGTACTACCCCCAAGACTTTAACCCAGCCTAATTTTACTATTCCAGATTATAGAAATTGTAAATTATTAAGTTCTTTATTTAACGACGCTCGCAACTGCCGTGGTTATATCAGCGTCGCCGGTGTGCCCGAATTTTTTCCCGCAAGGGTTCTTTTACATGCCAGTAAATCTACTGACATGAGCCTGTCCCACTTAAGTACACTTATACTGAGTGTTCATTTCAAAGTGAGTTATGACGTCACTGTTGATAAGTCAGCGATTTTAAGCGAGTTTCAGCATATATGTCAGAGAAGTTGCCTATTATCCAAGGCGTTCAATCTGAACTCTGTACGGTATAACTTGAACGTCGTAGCAACAGATGGCGGTCTGTATGGTCTGTGTGCTACCATAACCTCTTTCGAACTGTGTTTTGCGCGGCCAAGTCGTACGCAGGGTATTTGTTATCATCGGTTGAGTACGGTAACATTCCACAATACAAATCAAATGCTCCGTGTCCATGTTGACCGTCGCAGTTAATGTCAGCAAATACGTAGGTAATCGTCTTAACTCTCTCCACATATCCCGGCAGTAAGAAAAAACTCACCTAAGTACATGTTTCGAAACAGTTCACATTCCTGCCACTATCGGCGTCACCGTCCGTATCGGTAACTACTCTTCTGAATGAACGCCGTACTTGCTAGGTAACTTCTCTAGCTCATAAGTAATACACCTCTGCGGAAGTGTAGGAAGATTGAATTATCTAGGCTCATCGACTAGCCAGCCACATGATGGCATACAGCGAGCCGTGACGCACTTTGAACTGAACACCTAATATGTCATCGACTTGGTCCGGGATCGAACCTGCAACCTCGGGCACAGAAGGCCCGGACTCTATCAACTGCGTCACCCAGGCCGACTTTACATTATAGATGAAATAATAGTGAGTTGATAGAATAATGGAGTCCACACCTGTGGAGTAACGGTTAGAGCGTCTAGCCGCGAAACCAGGTGGCCCGGGTTCGATTCCCGGTCGGGGCAAGTTACCTGGTTGAGGTTTTGTCCTGGGTTTTCCCTCAACCCAATATGAGCAAATGCTGGGTAACTTTCGGTGTTGGACCCCGGACTCATGTCACCTGCATTATCACCTTCATCTCATTCAGACGCTAAATAACCTAAGCTGTTGATAAAGCATCGTAAAATAACCTAATAAAATAAAAAAAAAATAGAATGATGGAAACTGGAGCATCTCACCGTCTGTTTTGTAGCCTATATCAGAAATTACATGGCAATTTGGTTGGGGATGCAACCCTGGCCTCCTGGATGGAAAACGAGAGCCACAGGCACGATCATGCTAGGAAGTCACATGAATGTAACAAAGCAAGTCGCAAGAACAATTCAGTTTGTTTCGACCAGTTGCAGATTCAAAGGAGAAAAACAAGTGCGCTGCAAATACAGTAATCACAACGACGAGGGAAACTACCTAATTTAGAAAGAGTGTGTGAGTGGGCTGACGGTGGAATTTCCATTTAGGAGTGGAAGGATGTGTTAGTCCGATAAAACTGTATCGGCTCGAACTTCTTTCCTGCAATGACTAATAGCCTGCAGGCAATAAATATTATTGTTATGGCAAGCTTAGGACAATACGCCAGCAGACGCACGTGGGCTGGAACCAAACTGCTGACCTTCAGATTGGTCTCAGAAATTGAAATGAAAATATGCCAAACTACAGTGTGATTCCCTCGCTAGAGGCCTCAAACTTTTGTCTATAAAACTGTCAATTAATTGAATCACTAAATATGAAAAAGGAATAAGTCCTAGTTTTGGAAAAAATGAATTAAGACTGTAGTCATACTAATTTAGGCATGCTCTTCCATTCTGCATGGAAAGGGAGAAAGTCCAGTATTTCCTTAGTCTAGATTTCAACACTTTAGTTTTCATGTTTACTTTGAAAAGAGCTTAGTCCACGACTTGTTCTCTTCTCATAAAAAAATTCAAGTTTGTTATTCCTGACATCTAGAGACAAATATGTAACATGAGTAAAACAGCGTCAAACGAAATTAGTGCTTCTTCAAGTCTGCAAAACGCAAGAAATGTGTTGTAAACAATGATCGCTACAAGCAAAATCGAATAAAAATGGCTAAAGTCAGGGGTTTACAACATGAGTCCATTGGACGAACGATCTCCACCCATAAAAAATAAATTTTAATATTTCATAGTATTTCATGTGTATATGAGGGCTCATATCCTGGCAGAATTGAATTACATAAATATCTTGTATAGTCATGATTGGTTCATAGAAATATTTTCGTTGCAATTTGTTTATATATCTTTGTGCACAGAAGTTATTTGTGTTTTTTCTCGAAACTAACTGAAGTTGACTTATTCCCTTTTCGTATTTATTGATCCCGTTTTACAATGTTGAAAGTACGTGCATACAAAATTTCAAGATAAACTTTAATTAAATGACAGTTTTATAGACACAAGTTTGAGACCTCTAGAGAGGGAATCACACTATATTTTGCTCCAATCACTTCAGAAGATTTATCTTTGAAATAATTAACAGTCTGTTCTAAGTTACACAGAGAATTCCGAAAACCTAATGTTCATAACAGTTATGTGTTACTGTGATGGTGCGTGTACTAACCCCGACTGAAAAACCTCTGAAGTTGAAAACGTTGCTATATAAAACTCTATGGGTGCTATTCATAAACATTTCGCTAGCCCGCTCTACGAGCGTGCTAAACTAGTCCCGGCTATCAACTGGTTACTTGTACAGGATTCATATCATATCATATCGCTAACACTGGTTTATGAATACGAAAAACGTTAGTTCGCTGATCATCCACCGAAAGCCCGCGCTAAGAATATCTATGAATACGGCCCTAAGGGTGCTATTCATAGACACTTCGTTAGCCCGCGCTACGAGCGTGCTAAACTAGCCCCGGCTATCGACTGGTTACTTGTACAGGATTCATATCATATCATATCGCTAACACTGGTTTACGAAAACGTTAGTTCGTGATCATCCACCGAAAGCCCGAAGAATTCTATGAATACGGCCCTAAGGGTGCTATCATATTTCTGAAAAACTGCCCCGGCTAACTGAAACAGGATTCATATCATATCATATCTGAAAAATGTAACAAACCTCCTACATCTATATTAATTATTAAATTACATAATTCTGATTATTGTCTTATGCAGTGTAAATGTCCGATCATTAAAGAGTCCTCTGAAGTTAAGATTTTCGATAATCATTTAAAATGGAACCAACACATTAATTACCTTTGTAATAAATTACGTAAAATAATATATTATTTTGTTTTATTGAGGAATTACTTGACAATAAGTATATTACGCACAATATATTCAACATTATTTCAATCGGTAATTATGTATGGAATTATAGGATGGGGTAGCTCATTTAAATCCAATTTTAATGCACTTTATTTATTACAGAAGAAAATAATTAAAATATGTCTTCATAAACCTATTGATTTTCCATCTCAAAAATTGTTTTTAGACTTTAATGTACTTAACATAAGACAAATTTATTATATTGTATTAATAAAGTTCATACATAAAAATCGAAATAATTTTGATTGTATTCTCACAGTTATGAAACAAAAGGTATGAATTCTTTAAGATTGTTTGAACCAAAATGCAACACTGTTACAGTGTTTAATCATAGTAGTAATTTAGGCCCAAGAATATATAACAAATTCATATTTAAATATCCTCATCTTGTCAATTCTAATAGTTCTAGTATTAAATTTAAAAAGTTATGTATGCATTTTATAAAAATTGAAAAATTGTAAATTTAAATTTATATATTATAATTGCATAGTAGACAAATTGTATTGTATAATTATTAATTTCAATTCAGGAATCCGCCCCTGAGCACGAGTTCTACTCTTTCAGGGGCGAGCTAAAGTTTTTCTGTGTATATTATATTTTATGTTACCATTATTAGTAAATAAATAAATAAATAAATAAATAAATAAATAAATAAATAAATAAATAAATAAATAAATAAATAAATAAATAAATAAATAAATAAATATCAATCAATCATATAAATAAATATCATATCATATCATATATATCATATATCATATCATATCATATCATATCATATCATATATCATATCATATCATATCATATCATATCATATCATATCATATCATATCATATCATATCATATCATATCATATCATATCATATCATATCATATCATATCATCATATCATACCATACCATACCATATATCATATCATATCATATCATATCATATCATATCACATATCATATCATATCATATCATATCATATCATATCATATCATATCATATCATATCATATCATATCATATCATATCATATCATATCATACCATATATCATATCATATCATATCATATCATATCATATCATATCATATCATATCATATCATATCATATCATATCATATCATATCATATCATATCATACCATACCATACCATATCATATCATATCATATCATATCATATCATATCATACCATACATATATATCATATCATATCATATCATATCATATCATATCATATCATATCATCATATCATATCATATCATATCATCATCATATCATATCATATCATATATATCATCATATCATATCATATCATATCATATCATATCATATCATATCATATCATATCATATCATATCATATATATCATATCATATATCATATCATATCATCAATCATATCATATCATATCATATCATATCATATCATATCATATCATATCATATCATCATATCATCATATCATATCATATCATCATCATCATATCATATCATATCATATCATATCATATCATATATCATATACCATATCATATCATATATGATATCATATCATATCATATCATATCACATCATCACATCATATCACATCATCATATCATATCATATCATATCATATCATATCATATCATATCATATCATATCATATATCATATCATATCATATCAAATCATATCATACCATACCATATATCATATCATATCATATCATATATGATACGATATCATATCATATCATATCATATCATATCATATCATATCATATCATATCATATCATATCACATCACATCACATCACATCACATCACATCATATCATATCATATCATATCATATCAAATCATATCATACACATCACATCACATGATATCATATCATATCATATCATATCATATCATATCATATCACATCACATCACATCACATCACATCACATCATATCATATCATATCATATCATATCATATCATATCATATCATATCATATCATATCATATCATATCATATCATATCATATATCGTATCGTATCGTATCGTATCGTATCGTATCGTATCGTACCGTATCATATCATATATCATATCGCTAACACTAGTTTATGAATACGAAAAACGTTAGTTCGTTAATCATCCACCGGAAGCCCGCGCTAAGAATGTCTATGAATACGGCCCGAAGAGGCTAAGCTGGCATAAAAGTCGTTCTGTTAGTTGTGATGAGACGAAAAATCCCTCCTTCACGTGACTCTAACCCTAGATCATCCAGGATAATCTGAAAGTTCTATTCTGTAATTTTTCTGCAATCAGGACGTAAAAATTTTAACTGCGAGTCAGTGCAGTCAAAATGTAAACCAATGGAATCGAGACTCGGACCTCTTACCACGCAGACAGACTTTAAATTCAAAGGTTCTCACCGTAAATCACAACACGAGTGTTAATTTAACAGTTTCTAAATCCTAGGCTATGCCTGGTGCTCGTGATTCGCAGCACCGCCGGTGCACGAACTCAGGTCATGCTGTAATAAATAACAACCTGAGGAATAAATTTAAAAACCTTCCGCAGCAGCAACGACGCCACAGACGACGTGCACTGCGGTTAGGATTGCATTATGTGTGGCAAACTTCATGCAACGCACGGGTTACAATAATCCATCGTAATGCCAATTACTGTAGGCCTATAATTTAAGTTCAAAGCGTTTAAATATCTGGTCCTCCTTATCGGTGTTACATGGATCATCGTTTTGTTCTGAGCTGAGGCTCGAGTACTAGCATTTCTGCATACAAATCCAGTAGATCCGGATTCGATTCTCGATATGGAAGTTAATATTCACACACAACAACAACAAATACTACACCCAAACAGAAGGATTGCCAATGGGATCACCCATATCCAGCATACTAGCAGAGATATTTTTACACAACATAGAACAAACATACATACTCAACAATGAACACAACAAATATGCAGACAACATAATATACTGGCACAGATACGTAGACGACATACTCATACTATACAAAGGAAACAAACGACAAATACACAAACTACACCAATACATAAACAAAATACACCCAAAACTCCAATACACACTGGAACTCGAAAACAACTCCATAAATTTCCTAGACATCACCATAACAAAAGTTGACAACAAACACACCTTCAAAATACACAGAAAACCAACCACCACCACCACACACATACACAACACATCTAATCACCCCACACAACACAAACATGCTGCATTCAGGACAATGGTACACAGATTACTCAAAATACCCATGAGCCAACAACACTACAATGAAGAAGTGAACACAATCAAATACATAGCACAAGAAAACGGATACAATCCAAACATAATAGACAACATCATAAGAAAGACAAAACAGAAACTTAACAAACACAAAAACACAACATAAACACAAGAACACATCACACTAACATATGAAACCAAAAGCACACATAAGATCGCATCTTCATTCAGAAAGCAGAAATACAACATAGCATACAGAACAGAAAACACACTACAAAGACATCTCAACACACAAAACAAATAAATACGACCACACAGGTGTATACAAACTCACATGTAATAGTTGCGACAAGTTCTACATTGGACAGACAGGCAGATCATTCCAAACACGCTACAAAGAACACATTAAAGCAATAACCAGAGGACACAATACATCTACATACGCCGATCACATAACCAATGCTAATCATACATACAATAACATAAATGCGGACATAGAAATCCTACACATACAACCCAAGAACCAAAAACTCAACACACTAGAACAATACGAAATATACAAACACACTAAAACACACCCCGATCAAATTCTCAACACACAGATCAATTTCAGCACACACACACTATTTGACTCAACTTTTCAACACTTTTCAACAATCAAACGCACCCACACAACAGGCAGAAAAGTTCGAGATGACGCCGAGATCTAGTAGGCTCTGAGGATGGTGTGATGAAGCACCGAAACAGCTGTAAGCCGCACAGACTTACATAATTAACACGAGTAAGTCCGCTAGTTAATCAATTACTAATATTTTATCTTGCTTTCACAACATCTTAGTTGGTGTCTTTTGCCTATGTTTGTTCCATATTGTCTTAATAGCTGGTCTTCTATTAAATTAAATCATTACTTAAATAATAATCAGAAAGCCTCAATACTTGTGAAAATGTAGGCTATAGCTACTGGTCAAGCACATTCTGTATCGAAAAAGCTGTTTATCCTAAAATAATAATAATAATAATAATAATAATAATAATAATAATAATAATAATAATAATTTATTTAATCTGGCAGAGCTAAGATCAGTAGGCATTCTCTTCCGACCAGCCAGACTAATTCTAATATATTGGCACGAGTATGTATGATATATGATATATGTATGTATGATTTTTAGTAGGCTATTTTACGACGCTTTATCAACATCTCAGGTCACTTAACGTCTGAATGAGGTGAAGGTGATAATGCCGGTGAAATGAGTCCGGGGTCCAGCACCGAAAGTTATCCAGCATTTGCTCATATTAGGTTGAGGGAAAACCCCGGAAAAAACCTCAACCAGGTAACTTGCCTCGACCGGGAATCGAACCCGGGCCACCTGGTTTCGCGGCCAGACGCGCTAGCCGTTACTCCACAGGTGTATGTAAATATTAAAATGTTATGTTTTATTTAACGACGCTCGCAACTGCAGAGGTTATATCAGCGTCGCCGGATGTGCCGGAATGTTGTCCCGCAGGAGTTCTTTTACATGCCAGTAAATGTACTGACATGAGCCTGTCGCATTTAAGCACACTTACATGCCATCGACCTGACCCGGTATCGAACCCGCAACCTTGGGCATAGAATGCCAGCGCTATACCAACTCGCCAATCAGGTCGTATGTATGTATGTAACTTATTTATTTTTAGTATTTTACGACGCTTTATCAACATCTTTGGTTATTTAGCGTCTGAATGATATGAAGGTGATAATGCCGGTGAAATGAGTCCGGGGTCCAGCTCCGAAAGTTACCCAGCATTTGCTCATATTGGGTTGAGGGAAAACCCCTGAAAAAACCTCAACCAGGTAACTTTCCCCGAGCGGGATTCGAACCCGGGCCACCTGGCTTCGCGGCCAGACGCGCTGACCGTTACTACACAGGTGTGGACTCTATTTATGTATGTATGTATGTATGTATGTATGTATGTATGTATGTATGTATGTATGTTTATACAGGATAAACCGTAAGTAATGTAATTAAGTTCAGGGGGTTATTCTTTGAGATATTTCAAAGAACAAAGTTTAATAGAAGTTTACTAGTTTTTGCTTCCTTTTCAAGATAAAAATTGTTTTATATGAAACATTTCATAGCGTGTTTTGAAAAAGCCATTGATTGAATTGACAATATGAATTTCGTTGGGGTGTGTTTTCGTGTGTCTGTATATTTCATATACCCGAACGAAATTCTCAACACACAACTCAATTTCAGAACACACACATTCTTTGACTCTACATTATACCACACGAACACACCCTCACAGGAAACAAAACAAGAGGCGCCAAGACCAACAACGACCAAGTTCTGAGGATGACCCATAAATAGGTCGAAACATGTAAACGAGGTACGTTAGAATTTAACACAAGAAAGTCTTATCATACATATTCCGAAGTGATACAGTGTTAAAAGTTGTGTAATCAAGATGTACAGGGACATCATTTTATTTTTACTTCAATTTTTATTGTACCTGAGTTTTTAATGTACTTCACTCCCACCCCTTCTAGTAATGAAGTTCAACCGTCCTCCACACAGATCCAAGACCGCATATACAGTCATAGTAGCCTTACGGTCACAGTAAACAGTACGTTCCAAAAATATGTTCGCGTTATCCAGTGACGAAAGAGCTTTCAATAATGAATCATTTTCGCATACTGTCGTCCATTTGCCTACGTCGTATCCCGGTTTCCACCATTTTATTCGCCAGCTAGTGGCTGGGCTGTCTTAGCTCTTTTCTGAGAACATTAATTTCTGTTAGAATTGGACGTCTACGTAATATTATACAACTGTTTAAAATAACTTACATAAAAGGGCCTCGTTAAATAATTAACTGTCACGTGATTTCCCCACTTTCTACAACCCTACGACATAACCACTTGGACGGACATAGATAGTATGTCTGAGTAATTTTATCTTTTCGGATCGAAGAATGAAGATTGAATTTACAGTACGTAAGGTACTCTTTTATAGAGTAGGTACAGAATTATTTCAACATGAGTTACTAGTACGAAGGACGAAACTGGTAATTGGAATTAGGTACAATAGTCAATACTGCGATTATTTGATTAGAACTCAAGCCTGTATCGAAATGAACGGCCACCATTTTCAAAAATGTGTTTAAATATCCATATTATGATTATTTTTCAATTTAACTTCATTCTCTATATTGTACGCTAATGTGCTGTAGACATATAATATACACTGCAAATGAATACGTCCACATGGACAGCTCAGTTCGTAAGTAAAAACACTCATTGTTAATACTGTACTGTATTTTGATTAAACAAAAACCTAATGAAAACTATCAAACTCAAAAGCGCGATATTTCTTAGTTTACGTAAATGGATGAACTACTTTTCTTCCCTACTATACCTAGTAAAGTGATTTGTATTTTACGCCAGTATCATCGAACTCCAGTCGTGGAAGGGTGTTGCAAACGGCGTTGATCCAAAGGTATAGCCAGGTTAACATTAAAAATGTTAGTAAAAATAAAATGATGTCCCTGTATAACTAATACATCTTGTTAACTCATAACAGGAGCGTTAGCAGATATTATAATCTCTTCTACAGATTCTTGTGCAACACCCTGTACATTTAAGTGGTGACCAGGACGTCGCAGCTTTCTCCAGGCAGGGCGGTGGTCGGTTTCGCAAGCCCAGTAGCGATTGTCTGTGCGTTATTGTTGTGCGGACTCGAGAATTCTGATTATTCATGACCGCGCTTGCAGAGCAAGCAAGATTACTGTATCCCACGCGGCCCACTGGTCTATATTCCAGCAACAAACAAACAAGTCGCATGGCGGGCGGCGAGTTGCCTGAATTTTTATAACTGCATGCAAAGCGATATGACATCCAAACCACAGCACGTTATGCAACACACATTTCACCGTGCACGACTGAAAGCTATAATCAATATATCCGTTAATATAGCAATTCTACTTTTACAAAGGACTCTCTTATCTTTCATGATTTAATTCTCCTGACGTTACCCTATAAGTGCAGCGAATTCAGACTCGATCCCCAATAAGTGAGTGGAGATTTATTACCTTCAAGTAGAAATAATAACGGGATCCCACTACACCCAATCCGGGCAATTCAGAGCATGTACAGGGACATCATTTTATTTTTACTAACATTTTAAATATTAACTTGCCTATACCTCTGGATCAACGTCGTTTGCTACCCCCTTCCACGACTGGAGTACGATGATACTGGCGTAATATACAAACAAATCACTTTACTAGGTACAGGAGGGAAGAAAAGTAGTTCATCCATTTACGTAAACTAGGAAATATTGCGCTTTTGAGTTTGATCATTTTCATTAGGTTTTTGTTTAATCAAAATACAGAACAGTACACGAACTGAGCTTACCATGTGGACGTATTCATTATGCAGTGTATATTATACTGTCTACAGCACATTAGCATACAATGTAGAGAATGAAGTTAAATTGAAAAATAAACATAATATGGATATTTAAACACATTTTTGAAAATGGTGGCCGTTCATTTCGATACAGGCTTCAGTTCTAATGTGCATATTATCGCACTACAGACTATTGTACCTAATCCCAATTACCATTTTCGTTCTCCGTACTAGTAACTCATGTTGAAATAATTCTGTACCTACTCTATAAAAGACTACCTCACGTACTGTAAAGTAAATCTTCACTTCTGCCCGAGCCGAAAAGATAAAATTACTCAGACATATTATCTACTGTTCGTCCAAGTGGTTATGTCGTAGGGTCGTAGAAAGGGAGGAAATCACGTGACAATTAATTACCCTTAACGAGGCCCTTTTATTTAAGTTATTTTAAACAGTTGTATAATATTACGTAGACGTCCAATTCCTAACAGAAATTAATGTTCTCAGAAAAGAGCTAAGACAGCCCAGCCACTAGCTGGCGAATAAAAGCAGGTGGGGGAAACCGGGATACGACGTAGGCAAATGGACGACAGTACCTGTGAGAAAATGATTCAATAATGAAAGCTCTTTCGTCAGTGGAAAAGCTGAACATATTTTTGGAACGTACTGTTTACTATGACCGTAAGGCGGTCTTGGATCTGTGTGGAAAACGGTTGAAGGGGTGGGAGTGAAGTACATCAAAAAAACTCAGGTAAAATAAAACTTGAAGTAAAAATAAAATGATGTCCCTGTATAATAACACAAGAATTAAAATCAGGGTCTGCTGGATCCGGGACCCTGGGCACTATTTGGCCCATTCTGCGCCTTATACAGGGTGGAAGTGAAATAGCCTTGCAGATTTCCAGAGCGAATAGATCATGTTGTATGTAACAAAAACGATAATATCATATTGGTGGAAAGTTCATAGTTTTTTTCAGAATTTTTTTTCCCAAATGTTTAACACCTTCGTTTCATGTCGGTTTATGTACTTGTTTCGCACAGGCAAGTGCCATGAGTTTGGAGTAGATTTATATTTACAAAGCTCACAAAAGGCCACTCCTCAATGGCATGTGAATGTGGGACCAGCAGTCATGGATCCTTCTGCAAAGAATTTGTTTTGTATTTATTATTCACTAGCCGTACCCGTGCGCTCCGCTGCACCCGTTAGAAATAAATGTAAAGTAATTACATAATTAAAATAGGACGTTTGATCCAGGGAACATTCGTGTTTGATAGAAGGATAAATCGTTTATTATGTTACTTAATTTAAATTGTATTAAAAAAATTAAAATGCGATCATTTTGATCCAGAGACACTCATTTGGTCATAAAAATTATTTTAGGAAATACAGGAAACGAATGTACAGAATAGCCTATCAAGTTTTCTGTGCATAAGAAGCTATTTTAATCTTACTTGTCCTCGATTCACTCAGAAGTTACTGTAATCACATTATAGCATTATGTCCATCTAGAGAAACTACACTTTTCAATGATGAATTAATAATTAATTATACAAATCGGTTAATTTAGCTTCCGATATTACTTCATACAAACACAGAAACATTTTCTGTAGGCTATGTTTCATAGCTTTCGATTGTTGTTGTCGAAGGCCCCTTATAGACGAAGTCATTTGTTTTTATTTCATTACACCGCCTTAGATGGCGTTGTTATTGTAATTTTGAAACTCATTTATCTCATTAAATATCGGTCCTATCAAAATTTTGCATAGAATAAAACTTATCGAAAATTATTTTTAAAGAAACTTTTGTTATGTAATATTTGTCATGAAAATTAATAATAAGGGAGATATTTCGATTTATTTAATTCAAGCCCCCTTGTAATCCCCCTCTTAAATAAAATATTTTGAATGCCATATAGCCTAAATTCTAAGTTACAACGAACTTAATTTATATTCCGATTTTCATATAAATCGGTTCAGCCATTATCGCGTGAAAAGGTAACAAACATACAGACAGACAGACATACAAACAAAAATTTCAAAAAAGCGATTTTCGGTTTCAGGGCAGTTAATTATATATGTTAGGACCAAATATTTTTGGAAAATCTAAAATTACCAGAAAAATTTCGGCTACAGATTTATTATTAGTAAGATTTACTTTTACTGCTTCTTCCATTCAATCAATATTCTATTAATTCACTTACCCGTTAATTAATTAATTAATTAATTCGTGCACCCATTAATTACTTAATTAATTAGTTCTTTCACTTGTTCCTTTATAATTAATGTCATGAATTAATCGCAACTGTTTATTATTAATATGATATGCAGTGATATAGAAAATTCGTTTTTAATAGACGTGTTTCCATGGATACTGTTTTTGTTTCTTATGATCTCACTATCTCATTTAGGCAAAACGCCACATGCTTTCAATTTTTCTCCACTGTTATATATATAAACATATAAACTGTGTACGCTTCAGAATAGCAATGTTTCATACATAAACAGGACAACAAAATATTTATGTTTTCTAACATGAAACGGGAGTATTTGCACAAGTCAAGGCCAGCGCTATCTACAATGGACAAGCCTGCTGAATATTCATTGGCGGAGCAAATTTATCTGTTTAAGATACAGAACTTACTAATAAAACGTAACTTCAAGACCCACGCTTAAGTGTCAATGTGTGGACAGCAAGAAATCGCATAAGACAATTTTGGGCAAATTGGAATTTTGTAAAATTTGTTTAATTAACATTATACTACGTAAAACAATATATTACTTTGTTGTTCTAAGAAATATTTTGTCAACTAACTGTTTACGTACAATTTATTTAGCATTATTTCAATCTATATTTATGTATGGTATTATAGGTTGGGGCGGAACTTATAAATCCGACCTTTATCCGTTAATTTTACTACAGAAAAAAGTATTAAACATTTTGTTTAAAAAAGCAGAAAGATTACTCAACTGAACTGTTGTTTAAACATTTCAAAGTTTTCAACAATAAGCAAATTTTTTTAATTTTATTTTATTAAAATGTTTTTACAAGTCCACACCTGTGGAGTAAGAGTCAGCGCGTCTGGCTGCAAAACCAGGTGGCCCGGGTTCGAATCCCGGTCGGGGCAAGTTACCTGGTTGAGGTTTTTCCGGGGTTTTCCCTCAACCCAATACGAGCAAATGCTGGGTAACTTTCGGTGTTGGGCCCCGGACTCATTTCACCGGCATATCACCTTCATCTCATTCAGACGCTAAATAACCTAGATGTCGATACAGCGTCGTAAAATACCCAATAAAATAAATAAAAAATATTTTTACAAAAATATTAATAACTTCGAAATGTATATACATAAGTATCGAACTAAAATATTAATTTTCTGCGTTTATTTGAACCTAAATGTAAAACCAATGCAGCTTTTTATCGTAGCATGAGTCAAATTTTATTCTAACAATATTTTAACCACTAATCCTCTCCAAATTAATAATAGAATAAAATGGTATTGGATTTATAGTTTGGATTTAAAGATATTTAACACTTTTTAATCTGTAATTTATTCACTCTCAATTTTATTTTGCTTGCATTGGAATCCCCTTCTGAGCACGAGTCTTACTCATTCAGGAGTGGGCTAGTTTATATTATATCATATTAACTTGTATTCATTTGTAACTTACTTACTTACTTACTGGCTTTTAAGGAACCCGGAGGTTCATTGCAGCCCTCACATAAGCCCGCCATTGGTGCCTATCCTGAGCAAGATTAAACCAGTCTCTACCATCATATCCCACCTTCCTCAAATACATTTTAATATTATCCTCCCATATACGTCTCGGCCTCCCCAAAGGTCTTATTCCCTCCGGTCTCCCATCTAACACTCTATATGCATTTCTGGATTCGCCCGTACGTGCTACATGCTCTGCCCATCTCAAACGTCTGGATTTAATGTTCCTAATTATGTGAGGTGAAGAATACAATGCGTGCAGTTCTGCGTTGTGTAACTTTCTCCATTCTTATTGTAGGGATTCGTAACAAGCTGTTTTTTACGGTGATGGGTTGTTAGCCCTTCGCCCAACCCCCAAGCTGGAGGACCACCCCTCATCGGCTGTCCACGACTGCTTATTCAATATATTCGCAGCTACCCTCCATATCTGGAGGCCGTCTCCTCTATCCACAAACTTACTAGCATTAAATAAATAAATATATATATATAAATAAATAAATAAATACATAAATAAATAAATAAACTTGAATGTAAATCAATAATTAACATAAGTAAAATTTAAAATGTAGATAGCTAAAAAACTTCAAAATAAGATTGAAAGTAAATAGTTAATCGGATCGGCATAGGTGCGGTCGATAGGCTTGCAACTCATTCCAGGGTGCACAATAGACCTCAGGTTGCAGTGCATGGGATGTTTCTTTCCCGCCTCATTGGTTTTATAGTTTGAGTTTAAAGATATTTAACACTTTTTAATCTGTAATTTATTCACTCTCAATTTTATTTTGCTCGCATTGGAATCCCCTTCTGAACACGAGTCTTACTCATTCAGGAGTGGGCTAGTTTATATTATATCATATTAACTTGTATTCATTTGTAACTTACTAGCAATAAATAAATAAATAAAATAAATAAATAAATAAATAAATAAATAAATAAATAAATAAATAAATAAATAAATAAATAAATAAATAAATAAATAAATAAATAAATAAATAAATAAATAAATAAGTAAGTAAGTGAGTAAGTGAGTAAGTAAGTAAATAAATAAATATATAAAATAAATACATAAATACATAAATAAATAAATAAATAAATAAGTAAGTAAGTGAGTGAGTGAGTGAGTAAGTGAGTAAGTGAGTAAGTAAGTAAATAAATAAATAAATAAAATAAATACATAAATAAATAAATAAATAAGTGAGTAAGTGAGTAAGTAAGTAAATAAATAAATAAATAAATAAATAAAATACATAAATGCATAATAAATAAATACATAAATAAATAAATAAATAAATAAATAAATAAATAAATAATTAAGTCAGTAAGTAAGTAAATAAGTAAGTAAATAAATAAATAAAAATAAATAAATAAATTAAATAAATAAAATAAATAAATGAATGAATAAATAAATAAATAAATTAATAAATAAAAGAAAAATAAATTAATGAATGAATGAATAAACGAATACATGAATAAATGAATGAATGAATAAATGAATGATTGAATAAATAAATGAATGAATGAATAAATGAATGAATGAGTGAATGAATGAATGAGTGAATGAATGAATAAATAAATAAATAAATAAATAAATAAATAAATAAGTCAGTAAGTAAGTAAATAAGTAAGTAAATAAATAAATAAATAGGTAAATAAATAAATAAATAAATTAAATAAATTAAATAAATAAATACATAAATAAATAAATAAATAAATAAGTCAGTAAGTCAGTAAGTAAGTAAGTAAATAAGTAAGTAAATAAATAAGTAAATAAATAAATAAGTAAATAAATAAATTAATTAATTAAATAAATAAAATAAATAAATAAATGAATAAATAAATAAATTAATTAATTAATAAAAGAAAAATAAATTAATGAATGAATGAATTAATTAATAAATGAATACATGAATAAATGAGTGAATGAATAAATGAATGAATGAATAAATAAATGAATGAATGAATGAATAAATGAATGAATGAGTGAATGGATGAATGAATGAATAAATAAATAAACAAATAAACTTGAATGTAATTCAATAATTAAAGTAAAATTGAAAATGTAGATAGCTACAGAAAAACTTTAAAATAAGATTGAAAGTAAATATTTGCGGTCGGTGGACTTGCAACTCATCCCAGGGGCGCACAATAGACCTCAGGTCGCGGTGCATGGGATGTTCCTTTCCCGCCTCATCATTCTATATTGTCTATTTTAATCCTCAGAATCGGACATAATGAGATAATGAAATCACTGGAGTAGTTGTGACAGTAACAGAAACTGAGAATCTAATCCACATTACTTTGTTCATAATAGAATTCACAGGAACTTCCTAGTACAACCAAACTCAGGTACGCTTTGGTGAGAGTCAATAAAATCACAGGGAATAATAAAGAAAGTGTCTACAGAATAACTCAGAGAAATTTACACAAATTATACAGAAAACAAGTAACTCATAACATTTTTTTATCAAAATATTATTTTTCCCACGTGAAGTAACTTGAGATAATGAGTTCAGAGAGCCGAAAACAGGAACTTGCAGTAGTGTACACTTCACGTACAGTACAAGGTCTCCAGGAACGATGTGTATGTTGGCGGATCCATTCATTCTTATGATAAGGGTCTTGTGATTATAACCAGCGGCGGGAATTTACCGACGACTAGAGCTACATGGAGGGAAATGCCAATTCTCTCTGATACCAACAACTGTGGTTGCACATACCTTCTCCTTGAGCTCCTGCTTAAGAGACATTGCCTAAATTGCACAAGCGGAAATCCTTTTTCTTCTTGACTTTCTAACAGACATAATGAAAAATAGTACAACTACTTCTGAAATTTGGAAGAATTTAACACCATCCTCAATGCCATCGCCATCATCACACTCAGCCTTATCCAACAACTTACACTCAGGCTCATTCCGTCTTTTTTTCTTTATTTTATTGGGTTATTTTACGACGCTGTATCAACATCTAGGTTATTTAGCGTCTGAATGAAGTGAAAGTGATAATGCCGGTGAAATGGGTCCGGGGTCCGGCACCGAAAGTTACCCAGCATTTGCTCGTGTTGGGTTGAGGGAAAACCTCGGAAAAAACCTCAACCAGGTAACTTGCTCCGACCGGGATTCGAACCACCTGGTTTCGCGGCCAGACGCGCTGACCGTTACTCCACAGGTGTGAACCTTTGAATATTAAAACAAATCTAGACACTAGTGGAACTCCTTGGTGAGTTGGTTAACACGACTCAAGACCGCTATCTGTGACGACAGAGAAACAAACAAAGCATCAGTTCTCACGAAAAATGAAAAGAATATCTTCATCCCGAGATATTATTTTGGTAATGTTTTCATCCATTCCACATGATCCGTGACCTTCGCGGTGGTAATGTTGCCTCATTTATTTTATAAAAATAATAATAATAATAATAATAATAATAATAATAGTAATAATAATAATAATAATAATAATAATAATAATAATAATAATAATTAGGGACCGTATTTTCATGTAATATCAATGTACCAAAATAAATAAAATCATGAAAATATTTAATATCAACATCTGGCAGGTATAGGATAGGTAAGACTCTCCAGTTGTGATTTCATAGAGCACCCGACTTTTTTACCGCACACTTGACACATTACTATTTTTCCATCTGTAGTGAAAGCTTCGTCCATCCCAATCCATAATTTTATTTAAAGTAAAGAGGTCAGGCAATAATCTGAAAAGCTATTTATTTTATTCTTTCAACATCTTTCCAGTTTGTTCCTTCACTCCAGCTTCTTTTCAAAAGTCAGCTACTTTATTGCGGCTCATGTCAGACTTGACACGGGTTTTCCCTGGAAGGATTAGGAAGAGGATGAGTAAGGTTGCAAATTGCATGGGAACGGCTTGTTAAGACGTGTGCAGAACAATTATAGTTCGAGACAAATCATGTCGTCCTCGTCCCACTCCACCGCATGAAGGCAACGCTACTTTCTGAGTGATTTTTACAATACAAGGTAGTTGTATGAGAAAGGTTGCCTTTTGTTCACTCATATTTACAGTGGGTGGTATGGGGTGAGTGCCTCTACTACTTTCTGGAACTAAGGACGTTATGTTTCGTCCCGAAAAATATTCTTTCTTGGGTAGGTAAAAAGGCTTTTTAAATCTGTGTATTTCAAATTGTAAACTTCCCCAGCAGAAGTTTTTTTTCCCCCTTTTATAGAAGTAAAAATGAATAAAACCTCTAAATATGTAGATTTATGTAATAACAAGATTCACAAAGATCTATTATTTATGTACGGTTAGGTTCAAAGGAATATAATATGTAATTACATAAAAATGCAGTCCCTGGTAATATAATAATAATAATAATAATAATAATAATAATAATAATAATAATAATAATAATAATAATAATAATTATTATTATTATTATTATAATAGTAATAGTAATAACTCTTAAATTACAGACCTGTTGATACATTCTGAACTTTGGACTAATCCAATTACTTCATCTTTTCTTGTAGGCCTATGTTCTTTTTCTGTCTACCACGTAACAGATCTTCAAATATCTTTCGGGAAATTTAAGACCCAGGAATTATTCCTATATGGTTTCATTATACAATTGAAGGGTTCAGAGCCATAGTGGGCCAAGCGCCATTTATTAAAAACGGAAAAGCAAGGGTTAAAGTTAAATGAATAACACAGTTTAATGAAGACTGACATATCATTTAGTTTTAATGTGTATACTTTATATTACTTGCTATATATTGCCATTTAATTATGGTAATAACTTCATTTTTAACCATTGTTTTCTACGGTTTTAGTAAATGGCGCTTGGCCCACTATGGTTCTGGACCCTTCAATTATGGTAGTGTTCATTTATTTTTTCGCTTTAAGTAAATACAATAAGTTTTAGTTTAATACATTCAATAATGCCTTTTTATGTTTTCCTCTGTATGGAACTAATGGTCTTAAGAGAATGCGAATATTACAAGCAGTTGTATATATTTTGTCAAAATTTGGTTAAAACATTCATATCACATTACCAATCTCGGTCAAATACCATCTCGCTATCACCAATTCCATCAACGCTAAATAACTTAGTAGTTCATACATCGTCGTTAAATAACCAACTAAAAAAAAGGAACAAGGGGAAGAAGGAAGGCAAACAGATGAAAGACGATGAAAGGAAATAAAAAGAGAAGAAAGAGAAAAGGGACTGGAAATGATGGAAGTAAAAGAGAAGGAAAAATGAAAGTGGAAGAAACACGAAGTGGAAGACAGAGCAAAAAAATATAAGGACGAAGAAAGAGAAAAATAAACGGAACGAAGAATACAAAAAGGAACAGGAAAAGGAATCAGAAGAAAGAGCAAAATAAACAGAAAGAGGCAGAGGGAAATTAAAAGGAGTCTGAGCTAGGTAAATAGGAAGTGGGAGAGGAAAAAACAAGACATAGAAGAAAAAAAAGACGAAGTTAAACAGGACGAGGAAGAGAAGATGAAGCAAGTTTAGGAAAAGGAAAATACACAAGATGAAAAGCGATAAACAAGAGGAAAGGACAGCAAAGAAGAAGAAAGAAGCAAATGAAGTGGAAGACAAGTAGGCAAAAGAGAGAGAAGGTAAAGAAGAGCAGATATAAGTGGAAAGAAAAGAGAAAGTGAAAGGAGAGGTGTAAAATCAGGAAAAAAACAAAAAGTGATAGTGATTATGTTGAGTTTCGTGTTCAAAATATTAAGGACATCCTAAGAAAGTTTGTTTGGATTTAAAATCCCAAGGTCAAATTTAAGGGGAGAGGATGATATTTTTGATGAAAAATTACTAAATTTTCAAAAAAGTATATATATATTGTTTAAAATACTCTGTGATATGTGTGGATCCTCATTTTTAAACTTCCTGCGTTATGGATTTTTAAATCACTCTCCAACTTTTATTGTTGTTTCTGGTAAATTAAATTTCCAAAAAATATATTTTTTTTCTTTAAAATACTCTTTGATACGTGTGAAATGCATAGCATAACATTTTGTGGGTATTTGTGCCCTTATCGGATGTTGAGACGTCATTTTTAAACTTCCTGCGCTATGGATTTTTAAATCACACGCCCGCTTTTATCAGTTTCCAGTAACTTCATTATTTTTGCTACATTGCCAGACAAAATGGATATAATTTCTGAACTATTAAAGATAAATGCATTAAAAATTTAGAACACACATTCTTTAGACTATTAGGAAATTTTTCTCTTTAACAGAATTTTGTTAATTGATTTCATTTAAAAAATACGTCCGTTTGTTTGCAAGAAAGGAAATCAGAAAATTGTTACTAAATTTTAATTGTTTATTTTACAAACGTAGGGACTAATATCAAAATTCTGTTACAGACAGTTTGTAGAACATACTTTTGCAAATACATTGCAAAAACGGTTTGAATCTATCTTTAAAAACGGTTTAGATATATCGGTTTTAGTACAATCCTGCATTGGGTATATTTTTTTGAAATTTGGGCCCCCAAATAATTTTTTTTTCAAAATACAGTAGAACCCCGATTATCCGTCACCCTATTAACCGATAGGCGGATTATCCGACTGTCTATTTCTCGCTCTTTTTTTTCATCAGAAATAAATAACTTATATGAAGTACTGTTTTGTACACCAAATTAGTAGGTTTTACATATGTTTTTGCAAGAAAGTGTCATTACAAGCCTTTATCGTTACACAGCGTTGTCTGCTGTTCGAATTGCCGTTCTGTAATATAACTTGTATATAAAATGTCTTCCACGGGTGTTAACAGAAAACGTGTTGTGCTTACTTAACTTACTTACAACTGGCTTTTAAAACCCGAAGGTTCATTGCCGCCCTCACATAAGCCCGCCATCGGTCCCTATCCTGTGCAAGATTAATCCAGTCTCTATCATCATACCCCACCTCCCTCAAATCCATTTTAATATTATCCTCCCATCTACGTCTCGGCCTCCCTAAAGGTCTTTTTCCCTCCGGTCTCCCAACTAACACTCTATATGCATTTCTGGATTCGCCCATACGTGCTACATGCCCTGCCCATCTCAAACGTCTGGATTTCAAGTTCCTAATTATGTCAGGTGAAGAATACAATGCGTGCAGTTCTGTGTTGTGTAACTTTCTCCATTCTCCTGTAACTTCATCCCGCTTAGCCCCAAATATTTTCCTAAGCACCTTATTCTCAAACACCCTTAACCTATGTTCCTCTCTCAGAGTGAGAGTCCAAGTTTCACAGCCATATAGAAGAACCGGTAATATAACTGTTTTATAAATTCTAACTTTCAGATTTTTGGGCAGCAGACTGGATGATAAGAGCTTCTCAACCGAATAATAACACGCATTTCCCATATTTATTCTGCGTTTAATTTCCTCCCTGTCATTTATATTTGTTACTGTTGCTCCAAGATATTTGAATTTTTCCACCTCTTCGAAGGATAAATCTCAATATTTATATTTCCATTTCGTAAATATTCCCGTCACGAGACATAATCACGTGTTGTGCTAAGCATCGAAAAAAATGGAAATAATTGAATGGTTTGAGAAAGAAAAACTGTGGTTCATCTCGCATCAGAATACGAAATTTGGAATTACAACTGCGCGATTTAATAATAAAAAAAAGGAATAAAGTGTAAAAAAGTATGTAAATCTACAACATGAGACCTCCTTTATTCCTGTCTTTCCTGAGACAGTCATTACAAAGGGCTTCCTTGTCCCTTAAAAACCCGTCGTTGACAACCACACTTAAATTAGTGAACTTCTGGTCTACTAAATAGCGAGTTAAATACAAGACCATGGAGGAAATTACAAAATCTTTCATGGTACGGATTATCTGATTTTTTTCGATTAACCGTTAAGTCCATCCCCTTCATTACCACGGATAATAGAGGTTCTACTGTATTTTTATTTGGTTGAGTTGCCACAGCTATGAGCTCTCTACATACAAAAATTAATAATTTACACGAAATAGGAAACAAGTTTTAAAAAATACCATCCTCTCCCCTTAATGAGGAACACAGGATCTCTGGAGACGAAACAGCATGGGAAGTAGATTTATTTTGACTTGTAAAAGAAGAAGAAGAGAAACAAAACGATGAAGATGAATGCGAAAACCCTTAATTTGAATGCGGAGGACAATAACTTCGGTAGACAATTGAAAGGTTGAACTAGATATCTGTGTACTACAGCTACGTAGAAAATTTATGGGGATTCCGTAGATCCGTTTTGTAGTTAATGTGTTCGAAATGGCTTCGAACACTCACTCCTCACTGACCACGTCTGAGCCAGAGGCGTCGCGGGCAGGCAGTAACATGAAGGCGGGAGGGTCATGAACCCCGGCCATCAATTACACGAGCGACCTCTGCTTTCCGTCGTAATAAAGTGCAGATACGACCAGCTCATTCGGCCAGATAAGGAATTAATATGGTACTTAGGTTTCACAGGGTCAATATCATTGTGAGGGACGTCCGTCCCTGAACTTTCAAAAGCTCGGTTCCCATCCTCTTGACTCTTCACGTGTCACTCCATCTGTTTACTCGTGTCCACGTTGCGACGCGCCATCAAGCGGTTTGATATTGCCGGTCACGCAGTGTTTTGTTACCGCTGTGATTCCCAGAATGTCCACTGTGGACTGGCGCGGGCCGTTGCTTATTTGTTTCTATAAATGACGCTACTGTTATGTTTATTTTCAAGAAGGGAAACCTAAAATTTACTTACGAAAGGCTTTTAAGGAGCCTGCAGTTCATTGCCGCCCTCACATAAGCCCGCCATTGGTCCCTATCCTGTTGAAGATTAATCCAGTCTCTACCATCATATCCCACCTCCCTCAAATCCATTTTAATATTATCCTCCCATCTACGTTTCGACCTCCCTAGGTCCCTTTCCCTCTGGCCTCCCAACTAACACTCTATATGCATTTCTGGATTCGACCATACGTGCTACATGCCCTGCCCATCTGAAACGTCTGGATTTAATGTTCCTAATTATGTCAGGTGAAGAATACAATGCGTGAAGTTCTGCGTTGTGTAACTTTCTCCAGTCTCCTGTTACTTCATCCTTCTTAGCCCCAAATATTTTTTTGTAACGCCAAGATGAGAAGGCCACATCATCTGAAAACCTCCACTGTACATTTTTCACATAATGCCTCTCACCACAGCGAATAGACCGAGATTTTCTTTCACATCCACTTCATACAGTCTTCCAATACATTGAACGTCATAAAGAACAAGCCTAGTCTTCAGTTTTATACATAATAATTTTAAATGTTTTTAATTTCATAATTCAGGCACACTACATGCCTCTCAATATATTTTATTATAATTATGTTCATTGGAAGGCTTTCTATCTGTATGCCAATTTAATTTTAAGACTATGTACGCCATTTAACCATTTTATGTAAAGTATGCATGGACAGACTATTTACTAGTGTTTTATAAATAAGGAGCGGATTCCTATGTAATTAAATATTCTTTTTGCGTGTGATAAAACACAATTAACAAAGTTAAAAATTCCGAACATGAAGTTTCAAGTCTAAAACCCGAATCTTATTTCACATAAAAACACATATTTTCACAAAAATATTATGTAAATACATATTTTCAGGAAATCTATTATAAACACATAAATCTTGGTGTTTTTTACTTAAATAATTTTATAAGACCTTTTAAATATTTTAAAACTAAATCAATTATGTCACTCAGAAGTACGTTATCTTTTTAAGAATTCTTGGTTGCTTCGTGTTTCTAAGCGCTGTGTGGTGTATCCGTGATCCATCTTCGTAATAGTATCGCCTCAAGTTCTGAGAAATGCTAGGCAGCATATCAGTGTTATTATTAGAGAATAAATTAACATGGACAAGGAGGAGAGATCTTGCAACGCATAATTAGGAATGTTTATTGTTGCTGATGATTTTATTCCACGCTTTGTTTGTGAAACACAACAGATAAGAGCTCGGGTATGAACATTATTTAATTTAAACAAATCTCTCGCCTCTCGCTCATGTCTATCAAGTACGGCAACATATCTTGTTGTGATTCCCTGTTATCGGGCTTCGTCAATCGATATCCTTCAAGATATACTGAAAGATGGTTGTTTAAAAAACGATTTGACTTTCCTATTGCAAATCTAAGATTAGTGTGTGACACCATAAAAGAATAACTCTTCTCGGTTTCTCAGCCAAACTCACCTGACTGAGAACCAAAACAAACTCGGGAAAGCCTGTCATACACCATAAAAAACTCAAACATCCAAAAATCTGTTGTCTGAAACAGGGAGGTGCGTGCCGTGGAAATTAAACTAGACTCGCTACCAGGTTCAGATGTACAAGTAATAAGGAACAAATTCCAGAATGTGTTTGGGAAAAACAGTGGATATAAAAATGTGTAAAGTTGCTCAAGTATTGGAGGGTGTGCCTGTAGGTGAAATTGACGGTGTTTGTGTTTGTGACATTCCTCTCTTTAAATATGCACGTCTGACGTCCTGTGATGTGGAAAGATCGTTTTCACAGTATTGTTCAGAGATCGTTGTTTGTGAGATAATCGGCATGCATTTTCAACTAAATAAAATTTTTGTCATATTTTTTTCAAAAAAAAAGTATTTTTGTCATATTTATTTTTTTTTTTTTTTTTATTTTTAGAAATATTTTCGTACTTTTTAGCACATAAAAAATAAATATATTTAAATTTATTAGCACATAAAAATCCGCTCCCTAGTTATAACGTCATTTCTTTTGAATTCGCAAGATGGCAGCATAGTGAAATTGATAAAAATAGTTGATTGATAGATGATTAGATAGATAATCTGCTACATGTAGATAGATGGATATGATAGATGGATGGATGATGGATGGATGATGGAGATGGATGGATGGATGACATGGATGGATGGACATGATGGATGGATGGATGGATGGATGGATGGATAGATAGATAGATAGATAGATAGATAGATAGATAGATAGATAGATAGATAGATAGATAGATAGATAGATAGATAGATAGATAGATAGATAGATAGATAGATAGATAGATAGATAGATAGATAGATAGATAGATAGATAGATAGATGAATTTAATGTCATTCAGCGATTTACAGCCATAGACAACGTCAGATATATATATATATATATATATATATATATATATATATATACATATGATGTATGTATATATAAGAGCTGTAAGGAAGCTAAACTCATTAGTTGCGAGGAAATTCCTAGATGGGAGAAAGTTTCTCCCAGAAACGTTTAACATTAAATTAATTGCTTAGGGTATTCTTACAAACCGTATTTTGAAATCTGGTGCTTGTTGGATTGCTATAATTCCAGCGGCTTGACTGGAGGCCACGCCTTGAAGGTGTGAATAGCTGCTGGAGAGAGGTGTGGTCATCAAAGGAGCCTCTTTGATATGAGGTTGGCTAGACCTCAGAGCAGTTACTGAAACGTGGGAGAAAATAAAACTGTTACATTATCTGGGATCGAATACACGACTTCACTTACTGTATAAATTTTGCACAACCACACGATCTTCGGTGAATCTCTTTCATGTTCAATGCCTGACATAGGATATTCATTTGCCTTACTTACTTACTTACTTACTTACAAATGGCTTTTAAGGAACCCACAAGCTCATTGCCGCCCTCACATAAGCCCGCCATCGGTCCCTATCCTGAGCAAGATTAATCCAGTTTCTATCATCATATCCCATCTCCCTCAAATCCATTTTAATATTATCTTCCCATCTACGTTTCGGCCTCCCCAAAGGTATTTTCCCCTCCGGCCTCCCAACTAACACTCTATATGCATTTCTGGATTCGCCCATAAGTGCTATATGTCCTGCCCATCTCAAACGTCTGGATTTAATGTTCCTAATTATGTCAGGAGAAGAATACAATGCGTGAAGTTCTGCGTTGTGTAACTTTCTCCATTCTCCTGTAACTTCATCCCTCTCAGCCCCAAATATTTTCCTAAGAACCTTATTCTCAAACACCCTTAATCTCTGTTCCTCTCTCAAAGTGAGAGTCCAAGTTTCACAACCATACAGAACAACCGGTAATATAACTGTTTTATAAATTCTAACTTTCAGATTTCTTGACAGAAGACTGGATGACAAAAGCTTCTCAACCGAATAATAACAGGCATTTCCCATATTTATTCTGCGTTTAATTTCCTCCCGGGTGTCATTTATATTTGTTACTGTTGCTCCAAGATATTTGAATTTTTCCACCCACTTCGAAAGATAAATCTCCAATTTTTATATTTCCATTTCGTACAATATTATGGTCACGAGACATAATCATATACTTAGTCTTTTCGGGACTTACTTCTAACCCTATCGCTTTACTTGCTTCAACTAGAAAATTCTAATGGCGATTAACTTTACCGGAAAGATGAAAAGTGGATTCATCGAAAAAGACTACTCGTCCAGAAAAATTGTCTTCTTCCATATCATCTAGCACGCTAATGCCCAATTCGTACCTTTTGTTGTGGTCGTCAGGATGCAATGCTTGCAATAACTGCAGTTTGTACGGCTTCATGTGCAGACGGTGTTTCAGAACTCGCCATACCGTTGGTCCAGTTCTCTGCTTGCTCGGTTTGTGGATTTTTTTGGGCTCCTTTCGTAAACCGTACGAATACGCTCGACATTTTCATTCGATGTGCGTGGACGTCCCGTGCTTTTCTGTTTGCAGATGCAACCATCTTCTACGAATGTTCGATGCCACTGGTAAATCTGCTTATGACGAGGCGGTTGTTCATTAAACTGACGGCGAAAAGCACGTTGAACTTCAATAAAGGACTCTAGTTTTGCTAATTGCAGCACATAATAGTAATATGCGTTACAAGAGCGGTATGTTGAAGTTTTCATATTCGAGGAAAAGTTTGAAAAAGCGGAACGTAGTTGAGCTTTTTTAATTTCCGAGAATTGAAAGAAAACATACCGCTCGTGTATCGTACATTATTTATGCGAAGATCGTTTATTACATACCTGAAAGAGGAATTTCTAATTACTTGCAATGAAATCTCCATCTTGGTTTCTGTTCAATGACGGCAAATTTGCAAAACAAAAATATCTATCTTCAACATTGTTGCTTTAAAATGTTTTCTGTGTTTACTATACTCCAGCAGGCCGTGATATACGTCTGTCTTTTTTTTCCCCCAGTCTATGATGAGTCTGGAATCTTGTTGATTTTTTCACGGCTTCCTTAATGTTACTTGCATCACGAATGCAGTAACTTTAGTGGGATTGCAGAGTTTACTTAATTTTTGCAAATATTTAAAAACAATAATTAACAGTGCAATTTAGGTGAAATTGCAGTGGTTAATTTCCAATTTATAATTATTACTATATTGAACGTCTCTAAAAATAATATGTTAAAAGCCTAAAGCAGTAAAATCAATATGTCATTTAAGCGGTAAGGAAGAGGGAAATTGTTATGTGTGTTAGATTGGGAATACTGAATGTGGAATTTTAGACTTTCCGCGGATTGGTTTTGTGCGGAAACCAAGCAAATACGCACGATCTCGCACAAAATTGCATTTCAACTGCTTCCACTCAATTGTGTTTCTCAATATTCCAAAATCCATTCCATATAAGAATGTAGGTGAAGGCATAAATTGCAAAATTACAATAATGCTTCTTTCTATACTTAATACACACCCTCCAAAGTTTGCAAGTGTGCGTAGGAGGTAAGTCTGGCAGTGGTGTATGTCAATATTCACACTTTATTTGGTTATTGCTGACATGTGCAAAGAGTGACTGTCCTTCTTTGGGCATCGACTAGCTCGCACACGTACAAACACAATGTCAATTGTAGTTGTGATATAATGTTCCGTGTGGACTTTTATGTCACAGTTATTGAAGCAGTACACCTACTTCTGAGGTTTACAATGTACATGCATTTTATATTTCAAAGAGTGCATTTCTTCTATTCTCCTATGTATCGCCCTAAAAGGTTCAATTTGAGGATTATTTTCTAGTTGTGCCTTGAATGAATATAAGTTCTCAAGTGCTATTGTGGAGAAATATGGATATTATGAAACGATTTTAATATAAGTAATGGTTATGAATTGTTTGAATGTCAAATAATCTAAATATGTACAAAAATTCGACAGTATTCAATGGAACCGATAAAATTCTATATTAAAACAGTAACCTGAAATTTTATTGAGTAATATAAAAAGACAAAAGATCACATACTTATAATTTCTCATTATATAATAATAATAATAATAATAATAATAATAATAATAATAATAATAATAATTGTCTATGCTGATGACGTGAATATGTAAAGAGAAAATCCACAAACGATTAGGGAAAACACGGAAATTTTACTTGAAACAAGTGAAGAGATAGGTTTGGAAGTAAATCCCGAAAAGACTAAGTATATGAATATGTCTCGTGACGAGAATATTGTACGAAATGGAAATATAAAAATTGGAAATTTATCCTTTGAAGAGGAGGAAAAATTCAAATACCTGGGAGCAACAGTAACAAATATAAATGATACTCGGGAGGAAATTAAACGCAGAATAAATATGGGAAATGCCTGTTATTATTCGGTTGAGAAGCTTTTGTCATCTAGTCTGCTGTCAAAAATCTTAAAGTTAGAATTTATAAAACATTTCGATTGTTCTGTATGGTTGTGAAACTTGGACTCTCACTTTGAGAGAGGGACAGAGATTAAGGGTGTTTGAGAATAAGGTTCTTAGGAAAATATTTGGGGCTAAGAGGAATGAAGTTACAGGAGAATGGAGAAAGTTACACAACGCAAAACTGCACGCATTTTATTCTTCACCTGACATAATTAAGAACATTAAATTCAGACGTTTGAGATGGGCAGGGTATGTAGCACGTATGGGCGAATCCAGAAATGCATAGAGTGTGTTAGTTGGGAGGCCGGAGGGAAAAAGACCTTTGGGGAGGCCGAGACGTAGATGAGAGGATAATATTAAAATGGATTTGAGGGAGATGGGATATGATGATAGAGATGGATTAATCTTACACAGGATAGGGGCCGATAGCGGGATTAGGTGAGGGCGGCAATGAACCTGCGTGTTCCTTAAAAGCCATTTGTAAGTATGTAAGTATGATAATAATAATGGTTTTATTTAACCTGTTATGTATGGATTCCAAAATTCTGTATAGGATCATTTTCTTTGTCTCCTTAATTTCTCTACTCCTAACAGATTTTTTTCGCTTGAGAAGTTCGATATTGAATATTCGTGTCACAGTTTCCAAATTCATGAACAGTAGATCCTAAATATTTGAGGGATTGTTCCGCCTTAATAATTATTCCTTATTCTAACATAATGTCTCTACCAAATATTCTGTTTCTCTCAAACTGACTAATTATACTGGGCATCATATCTGCTTTGTGCAATTATTACTTGATCATCCACTGACATCCCCACTGCTAATAATGCCGATTGTCTAGAAAATGAGAGAACCTAAAATATTCCCGCTACCCTGTGGGCCTCCATGGCATGTAACAAAGATTCCTTTATCTTCATCACTATATTCGGAAGAAAATAGTTCAATACAAAGAAAGTAATACGTTACTGGCGTTCAGTAAATTAGTATTCACAGTAAATACTGTTCAGAAATATTTTAAGATGCAAGTGTCCTTCACGTATTGTAATTGATGTTTGATAATGAGTAATCTATGGTAAGAAGAAATGACACGATGGAATTAGTTCCTAGAACAAAGATCAGGCTGTTTGGAGTACCACTCAGCGAGAAATTTTAAAATGTTCATACTGCGAAGAAGGAATATATAACTGTAAATAATTCCACTGAGCAGCTTGTATTCAGATAATTTGAAGAGGCCATCTTATATTCTTAACACGTGACAAACACTCCACTTGCAGAAATACAATTCAATGTCATATTATTAAATCCAACGGGCATAGACTGTACAAAAATAACTTCTAACTTTTTTTTACAATATTAGCTATACAATGGTACTAAATTGAAAAACTATTTAATATTAGAATTTCTGTATAGTACAGAATTCTTCTTCAATATTCGAGTAATATTTTAAAGATCTTAACTAAATGTTTGTAATAAGAAGTATTTTGGAATTACGTCGACCTAGGTCAGTTTCTGTCAGATGCGTTTCCAATTCACTGCGGGCTAAAGCAAGGAGATGCACTATCACCTTTACTTTTTAACTTTGCTCTAGAGTATGCATTAGGAAAGTCCAGGATAACAGGGTTTGGAATTGAACGGGTTACATCAGCTGCTTGTCTATGCGGATGACGTGAATATGTTAGGAGAAAATCCACAAACGATTAGGGAAAACACGGGAATTTTACTGGAAGCAAGTAAAAGATAGGTTTGGAAGTAAATCCCAAAAAGACAAAGTATATGATTATGTCTCATGACGAGAATATTGTACGAAATGGAAATATAAAAATTGGAAATTTATCCTTTGAAGAGGTGGAAAAATTCAAATACCTGGGAGCAACAGTAACAATTATAAATGATATTCGGGAGGAAATTAAACACAGAATAAATATGGGAAATGTATGTTATTATTCGGTTGAGAAGCTTTTATCATCCAGTCTGCTGTCAAAAATTCTGAAAGTTACAATTTATAAAACAGTTATATTACTGGTTGTTCTTTATGGTTGTGAAACTTGTACTCTCACTTCGAGAGAGAAACATTGGTTAAGGGTGTTTGAGAATAAGGTGCTTAGGAAAATATTTGGGGCTAAGAGGGATGAAGTTACAGGAGAATGGAGAAAGTTACACAACATAGAACTGCACGCATTGCATTCTTCACCTGACATAATTAGGAACATAAAATCCAGACGTTTGACATGGGCAGGACATGTAGCACGTATGGGCGAATCCAGAAATGCATATAGAGTGTTAGTTGGGAGGCCGTAGGGAAAAAGACCTTTGGGGAGGCCGAGACGTAGATGGGAAGTTAATATTAAAATGGATTTGAGGGAGATGGGATATGATGATAGAGAATGGATTAATCTTGCTCAGGATAGGGACCAATGGCGGGCTTATGTGAGGGCGGCAATGAACCTCCGGGTTCCTTAAAAGCCAGTAAGTAAGTAAGTATTAGAATTTCTGTATAGCACAGAATTCTTCTTGAATATTCGAGTAATTTTTTAAAGAGCTTAACTAAATTTTGAACTAGTATTTTGGAATTACGTCGACCTACGCCATTTTATGGCAAAACACGAAGTTGTGGTTGCCTCATATGAAGGGATTTCCACGGATGCTTTCGTCTGTGAGATCGATATAAGAGTTTAGATTTTGTTTTAGAGTCTTCAAAAGTCATAGCGCCATATAACAGTATTATTATTATTATTAATATTATTATTATTATTATTATTATTATTATTATTATTATTACCAACTGAGCTATCCAGCCGCCATAATGTTTTGTACAACACATGTATTTAGAAATAAAAAATTATTGAAGTTCTGATAAATATTCAATTACACATAACTTACTCATCTTCTTTGAAGATGTGTGCTACATTTCCAATTAAAACAATTGTAATTGACACAATTCTTGCATCATTCTCAGCCGATATCATAGTGTGTAATAAAAACAAGAATTCGGCAACGTAAGGAATTTGTAGCGCTGACAACACGAATAGCCACATAAACAAATATCCCAGGTCGTCATAATAAAACTGTCTGCGACCCACTTCGCAAGATGCATTGCGTTGCAATAAACTTGGGCCAAAGACCTTTGCCACTTCGATTAAAGGATCCGACACACATTAAAAAATTCCAACCCTTTATAGACTGCCAAGTGAAAGTTGTCCAGTTTTTGTCAGCAATACAATGCGAGACGCTGACAGAGGATTCTGAGTACGTAAGATACTTTTTGTTTTCTGTCGTCATATGAATGTATTTGAATGTGATATTAGCCTGATTGTTCATGGAAGACGAAAAAATGGTGGATTGCTTAATTTCCAATGACGAAGAACACTTTCTATATCTGTTGTACAGGACGTTAAGAAGATAGGACCCTGAAGTTAGCCGTTTAAAATTTCCGCTTTTGTTTAATTACATAGGACAAATTAATGCAAATTGACAGACATAACACAGTCCGCTCAATAATTGCTAACAGATTAAGGGAACATGGTGAATACGAAGTATGTGAGGAAGTTCAATGGAAGGATCTACACGGCGTGCTGACATCATAATAATTGACCGAGATAAAAAAAGCTGGTCTCATTCTTGACCCCACTGTAAGGTCCTGAATGAATGAAAATCAACCAAAGGAGGTACATGAAGAGAAACGCGCTATTTACCTTCCATGCTGTGATGATCTCAGTCATAAATATAATATTCAAGATTGGAATGTCATTGGACTTATGTTTGATTCGCGAGGAACAATTCCCAAATTTACATTGGAGATCCTCAGAAAATTAAAGGTTCCTGATAAAGACTCTTCAGACAATTGCATCAACCATTTTAAAATCTTTATAATATTCAATGTATATTATTTATTTTCAATAAATTTTTATCGTTTTGATAGCCACCACATCTTGTCGCAGAATATTCTTTTTTAACATTAATTTACATTTTCTTTTTTGTTCATTTGAATTGATTAGGGTGCCGATATTTTAAATCCAAGATTTGGACGGCTATCATTTCAATTATGTATGTAAATTAAAATATCCTTTCTACCGTTTTTAGTGAATTTGACAAAAGTAATTTTAAACAAATCATTTCGTTGAAATTTTACAAAAGATTATGTTGAACAAGAATAAAGGGGATCGAGGTTTGACTCCCTGGAAGCTGAAGTCTCCGCATATGATATAATATCGTGTATCATCTGATATATTCTTCTGCCCTGAACTCTTCTCCCGTTCACAATTCCTTTCAATGCATCCTTCAGTAGGCAGTTTCTTCTCAGCCAGTGACCCAGCCAATTCCTTTTCCTCTTCCTGATTAGTTTTAGCATCATTCTTTCTTCACTCACTCTTTCCAACACAGCTTCGTTTCTCATTCCGTCTCTCTATTTCACACGCTCCATCATTCTCCATATCCACATTTCAAAATCTTCTAGTCTTTTCTCTTCAATTCGTCGTAATGTTCATGTTTCTGCCCCATACAATGCTACACTCCACACAAAGCACTTCACTAGTCTCTTCCTCAGTTCTTTTTTCAGAGGTCCGTATAAGATGCTCCTTTTTCTATTAAAAGATTCGTTTGTCATTGCTATTCTCTTTTTGACTTCCTGGCAGCAGCTCATGTTACTGCTTATAGTACACCCCAAGTATTTGAAGTTGTTCACTTGTTCTACTGCTCATTTAGAATTTGCAAGTTTACCTTCTTTATTTTTCTTTCTATTTTCAACTTAGCAAACTTCAATTCTCCTTGGTTTGTCCGTAACAGCCAACTACACAGAAAAACTGGTATTGACACAATCAAACAGTTTATTCATTCACAAGCTCTTCTATAACAACCTTGTTCCAGGCGCCATCCACTATTTCGGAAGGAAGTCACATTTCACGCCAGAATCAAAGCGGACTTCAAAAGGACCTCATTACAATCAAAATTTATCATCACACCAACCTATGTAAATAATTATTTAATAACAATTATTTTTGTTCATTGAGGAGCCCAATCTAGGCTGCCCTCAATTCAGTGTCATGTATTGTATTTATATTTTATTTAGAAATGATCTGTATAGCGCTAAATGCGCTGATCGATCAATAAATTATAAAAAAAAAACTTAGCAAACTATACAAAATATTACTGTGTAGTAAAATCACTTTTGTGTTTCGCTCGTTGCTATGGAAATTCATTCTCACGTTTTTCACACCAACCATGCACGGTTCTAAGACGAGATTGCTACTAAATTTTCTTTAACTCCTAGAATCACTTCTGATATAATTTTGACTAATTTTACTTTATTCAACTCAAACCAATCACTTAGTACTAAGCAAGGAAAAGTTCGTAACCAATGTAACAGGAATTTATGTGTTTTATTTTCATATGTATATCCACAATATACAGGGACATCATTTTATTTTTACTAACATTTCTAATAGTAACCTGGCTATACCTTTGGATTGAAGGTTGAAAACCACGACTGGATTTCTATGATACTGCGTAAAATACAAACAAACCGCTTTACTAGATATAGGAGGGAAGAAAAGTAGTTCATTCATTTACGTAAACTAGGAAATATCACGATTTTGAGTTTGATAATTTTCATGATGTTTTGTTTAATTAAAATACAGTACTGTATTAACAATGAGTGTTTTTACTCACGAACTGAGCTGTCCATGTGGAACTTATTCATTATGCAGTGTATATTATACTGTCTACAGCACATTAGCGTACAATATAGAGAATGAAGTTAAATTGAAAAATAATCATAATATGGATATTTAAACACATTTTTTAAAATAGTGGCCGTTCATTTAGATACAGGCTTCAGTTCTTTTATGCATATTATCGCACTATAGGCTATTGCACCGAATTCCAATTACCAGTTTCGTCCTTCGTACTAGTAACTCATGTTAAAATAATTCTGTACCTACTCTATAAAAGAGTACCTTACGAACTGTAAATTCAATCTTCACTTCTGCCCGATTCGAAGAGATAAAATTACTCAGAGATGCTACCTACTGTCCGTTCAAGTGGTTTCGTCGCAGGGTCGTAGAAAGGAGGGAAATCACGTGACAGTTAATTAACGAGGTCCTTTTATTTAAGTTAGTTTAAACGGTTGTATAATATTACGTAATGTCCAATTCCTAACAGAAATTAATGTTTTCAGAAAAGAGCTAAGACAGCCCAGCCACTAGCCTTTACAGAGGGGCGAGCAGAAGCGGGTGGGGGAGGGAAACCAAACGAACAACATACCTGTGCGAAAATATGATTCAATATGAAAACTCTTTCGTCACTGGAAAACGCGAACGTATTTCTGGAACGTACTATACTCACTAACTCAGTACTGTTTTCTTTGACTGCATACGCGACCTTGGTTCTGTGTCGAGGACGGTTGGAAGTTTACTAGTAGTGGGGGGTGGGAGTGAAGTATACATTCAAAAACTCAGGTACAATAAAAATTGAAGTAAAAATAAAATGATGTCCCTGTACAACATACAGTATTTTAGTAATTCACTTTAATTAAAGACCTGTGCTGTTTATTTAAGTACGTTTTGCATGTTTGTTATAAGAACACAGTTTTTGTTTGTTTGTTTATTCGACACGCAAACATGGTATTGATACACATATTTACTCGTATGTGTACATTAATACAGTTAATGGTAGAAAATTGATGTATAAATACATCGAACACATCGGCCAACACAAGTACAAGCTACTCCATCAGATTGTTTGTAGTTGAAAGCAGTACACATTATTCGTGTGCGAAAATAAATATAAATTATTGTTATTATATGTCATTATCTTCAATATTTGATCGATTCCGTTAAATAATTGGGTACAGTGATCATTGCCGCTACCGGTACTACTTGAGCAAGAATTATGAATAGAAAATTAGTCACAATGGATTTTAGTTGGCTCTTTCGACGGAAAATATGGCATAGAATTATATGTAGGGATTGTATTCTGTCCCAGGGCTTAGGGAGATATGGTTAGGTGTTCATATAGGCGACTATATTGGCGTTACGTCAAGTTCAGTGCATAGCATAGTTACTATTCGGGAACACATTATGCATGAACAATTCATCAATTGAGTTATAGTCTACACAAAAATAGACATACATATCAAGAAGATTAATTCAGTTTACAAGCATGAACAATTCATTAGTTGTACAGGGACATCATTTTATTTTTACTAACATTTCTAATATTAACCTGGCTATACCTTTGGATCAACGTTTGCTACCCCCTTCCACGACTGGAGTTCGATGATACTGGCGTAATACAGGGTGTAACAACTTTAATGTTTAGAATTTCTGGAACATGTTCCCTGACACGTTCTACGTTGATTAAACCTAACATACCTATATCCGAAATTGAGAGGTTACAGAGATAACAGAGCTGGAAAAAATAGAACTTCTTGCAGCTCCAAGCATTATACCGTTTATACAAGGCTTATTTTATGGCATTACTCAATAGAGATACATAAGAAACATTGGAAAAGCAGTGAATGAAGAAAATTTTACTTTTACGAGAAATTAAATTAAAATTGTTTAGGTTGCTAAGGAAACGAAACAGACAACAGTTTAAAATAACAGTTGTGAGAAAAATAAACCGTTTTGTGACTAGTCTTTTTATTGAGATTTGACCATTAAAAAATGCCTTTTGTGTACACACATCAGGAATACGCCGACATAGTTCATGTGTATGGACTGTGTGATGGCAATGCAACAGCAGCTGTTTTGGCATATCAAGCACGGTTCCCAAATCGTAGGATTCCTAGTGCACAGGTATTTTCACGTGCATATTGGCAAATTTCAAGAAGTACAGTGTTTGGAATCTTAAGGACATTTTTTTTCAACTTTGCACTGCTTCTTTCATACTCACAAGTAGTTGATATTAAAATGTAATATGGTAATAATAAAAATAATGACGTAGACATGTCACTTTCGGAAATTGGTGTTACTTCTTTCAGTATTCAGCGATAAAATTAAACTCACAAATTTAACTTTGGGGTACAAATACTCCAAACCTACAGAACTTTGGATATAGGTATGTTAGGTTTAATTGACGTAGAACGTGTCAGGGAACATGTTCCAGAAATTCTAAACATTAAAGTTGTTACACTCTGTATACAAACAAATCACTTTACTAGGTATAGGAGGGAAGAAAATTAGTTCATCCATTTACGTAAACTAGGAAATATCACGCTTTTGAGTTTGATAATTTTCATTAGGTTTTGTTTAATCAAAATACAGTACAGTATTAACAATGAGTGTTTTTACTCACGAACTGAGTTATCCATGCGAACGTATTCATAATGCAGTGTATATTATACTGTCTACAGCACATTAGAGTGCAATATAGAGAATGAAGTTAAATTGAAAAATAATCATAATATGGATATTTAAACACATTTTTCAAAATGGTGGCCGTTCATTTCGATACAGGCTTCAGTTCTAATGTGTGTAATTCCAATTACCAGTTTCGTTCTTCGTACTAGTAACTCATGTTGAAATAATTCTGTACCTACTCTATACCTTACGTACTGTAAATTCAATCTTCACTTCTGCCCGACCCGCACAGATAAAATTACTCAGACATGCTATCTACTGTCCGTCCAAGTGGTTATGCCGCAAGATCGTAGAAAGGGGGGGAATCACGTGACAGTTACACGAGGCCCTTTTATTTAAGTTATTTTAAACAGTTGTATGGGTATAATATTACGTAGACGTCCAATTCCTAACGGAAATTAATGTTCTCAGAAAAGAGCTAAGACAGCCCAGCCACTAGCCTTTACAGAGAGGCGAATAGAAGCTGGTGGGGGAAACCGGACTGCGACACAGGAAAATGGACGACAGTACCTGTGCGAAAATGGTTCAATATTGAAAGCTCTTTTGTCATTGGAAAACGCGAACATATTTTTGGAACGTACTGTTTACTTTGACCGTAAGGCTACTATGACTGTATATGCGGTTGGATCTGTGTGGAAGACGGTTGAACTTCTTTAGTAGGAGGGGTGGGAGTGAAGTACGTTCAAAAACGCAGTAAAAATAAAATGACGTCGCTGTATTACACACAAAACAGACAATATGTATCAAGCAGATTAGTGTTTTAAATAAAAAAAGTGTTCTGCTGAAAATTTTAAGAAAAAAATGACTTGGCATATTCTTTCCGTGAATTACGTAATCACTAAAAGTTACAGAATAATGTTAGTCAATATTGAAGAACATGCCATAAAAGAAAAGTTACAGTGAGAGAAAAATTCGCATGTTTGACAAACCTGAACACGAATTTCTAGTGAATTTATTTACACTGCATAGCTGTAACCACCTTTAACAATATGTTATATTTACTGTAGGAAATTCGAAAACGAGACAATGATACTAGCCTACGTTATATACAAGTGAAACACAAAATTGCTGTTTTATCGAAGTCGTTTATAGAAAAAGCTTCCTGAATAGCTCTAAGCTAACAAATGCTCACCTCTTTCGATAAACAATTTGAAAACCGTTTTCACGAAGCCGGCTCTCAATTTCAGCCCCAAATTGTAGATAACACGTAACAGTAATGGTATTCGTATTGATTTGAGTGAAGGATCGATCAGGGAGCTATAGCCTATAAAGACGAGGATACCAGTCCTGAACTCACGGGCTGATTTAATAATAATAATAATAATAATAATAATAATAATAATAATAATAATTATTATTTATTTATTTAATCTGGCAGAGCTAAGGCCAGTAGGGCTTCTCTTCCGCCCAGCCAGACTCTAATTCTAATTAAATGCATTTGCTTACATAGTTATTACATTAATATCTAGACCATAAAACAACATGAAAGTAAATAATGAAAGTTGGATAAGTAATGTTAGTGTGACAATAATAAACATAGGTAAGAAATAATAATAATAATAATAATAATAATAATTAATAATTTATAATTTATTTATTTAATCTGGCAGAACTAAGGCCAGTAGGCCTTCTCTTCCGCCCAGCCAGACTCTAATTCTAATTAAATGCATTTGCTTACATAGTTATTACATTAATATCTAGACCATAAAACAACATGAAAGTAAATAATGAGAGTTGGAAAAGATAATGTTAGTGTGACAATAATAAACATTGGTAAGAAATAGTTATAATAATAATAATGATAATAATAATAATTTATTTATTTAATCTGGTAGAGCTAAGGCCAGTAGGCCTTCTCTTCCCCAGCCAGACTCTAATTCTAATTGAATACAATTGCTTACATAGTTATTACATTAATATCTAGACCATAAAACAACATGAAAGTAAATAATGAGAGTTGGATAAGTAATGTTAGTGTGACAATAATAAACATTGGTAAGAAATAGTTATAATAATAATAATGATAATAATAATAATAATTTATTTATTTAATCTGGCAGAACTAAGGCCAGTAGGCCTTCTCTTCCGCCCAGCCAGACTCTAATTCTAATTGAATACATTTGCTTACATAGTTATTACATTAATATCTAGACCATAAAACAACATGAAAGTAAATAA